>JBBGZY010001502.1:0-455237 GCA_037952925.1 Lithobates clamitans
ATACAGTGCCTTGAAAAAGTATTTATTTTTCATACACCATGGGACACAGAGTTAGGCTAATATTCATTACCTGCTGGGTTATACTTCATCTCCAGATGAATGGACACTGGTAGACCAAAGGTCTTTAGACAGGAAGTGATCCCCTATATAACCCCTCCCATACAGGAAGTACTTCAGTTTTTTACCAGTATCTGCAAGGTGGATGGCATGGTTGTTTGAGCTCTCTGAGCTCCAGGTCTCTTGTCCCACAAACGGTTCTTAAATGAATCAAGGGATTGACCGATTGGATCCATTTGACACAGGCTTTATATGTTTAGATAAATGGTACCCGAGCTTCACAAAGAAGACTCAAGATCCTGCAAGGTTTTGCCTGTAATGCGGCCTCTGGGTGCTTCACCCTGCGAAGTGGAATCCTGGACACCACAGCGCTAAGGCATTCCTGCAGGGTGCTTTACAGGTCCAAGGGAGTGGACGCTAAACCTGAAAAAGGTACCCAGTCCTTGAAGGTCCTCAAGTGACAAGAACCCGCCGTGAAGGGTGAAGATCGGGCTCTTAGTTTCTAAGCTGCCCTGCGCCTGGATGGGTAAGTGAAACCCCTTTATTTAATTATTGTGGGGTGTCCCAGTGATTGTAACAATCAGTCGAGCTAGCTAGAGATAGACACCTGTGTGCGGTGACCATACGGGGGAGTTTTTTTGGGCTAGCTGTGGGTGTTTGCAAAGTGTACCGTTTTTGCTTGTGTCTGGCTGTTTTTTACCTGTATGATGGTGCAACGTGGTGCGCCATTTCGCCTTGGTTCGCCATGGCTCACGTGTGTTTGCAAGAGCGACGCTGGGCTCAGCAGTTTGGCGGCCATGGCGCACGCGGCTTCGCCGCATATGCCCTGTAGCCTGTCACGCCCATTCGCCGGGACCATGCATGAGCGTGTGCACATGCAGTGCACAGAACGTTCAGGTGCGCAGCCAGCTTATTTAAGCTGTATATGCCAAGCATGCGGGACTTCCAGAAGGCAGCTGTGGTACACAGAGCAGGCTCTGAACCAGGCATTTGCAGTGGTTTATTTCTCCTTACCCGGGTCACGTGAGTCACCAGGTGTTGCTTGGCAGGCTACAGGGGCTTAGCAGGATTGTTGCATAGGGGCTTGGTGAGCCCTATTAAAGGGTCTCCCATTTGAGGTGTGTTAATACTACACCCAGGTACTCCCTTTTTGTGGCTAAGTAATGTCTTCAAAAAAGAGGAGCGGGACTAACACTACAGGGAAGGGCAAACCTATGTCATCAGTAGTTCCTGATAAACCTAGTCATATCCCTAGTGTTGTATCCCCTGAAGGACCAGAGGCTTCCGGGCAGTCTGAGACGCTCCGCCTATCTGGGATTGTGCCTACAGTCAACGCTGCTGCTTCACCCTTTATCACTAAGGATGAACTGTCCTCAGCTCTAGCCAGTTTAGAGCACAGGATTGCTGGCATGATTGCCTCCATCCCACAGGTTAGCAGGAAGCGTGACAGATCCCCCTCCCTGGAGCCTCCTAGTCTAGAGCAGGAATGAGTTGAGGCTGGGGAAGAGCTTAAAGCTCAGGATTCTGTGGATGAGTCTGCCTCCGAGCAATCTGGACAGGAAGATACCCAGTTGGTGTCTGCCTCTCAATCACACAGGCTTTTGATCCTGACTCTTACCGAAATGGTTAGTTTTGCCTTTAAGTTGCCTCTTGCAGAGGTTACTGAGCCTCCCTGGTCCTCTTTGGGATCCCTGAGGCCTCTTCAGGCCATACAGGCTTTCCCCTTTCAGCCTTTGTTGGAACAGGTGGTGTATGCTGATTGGGAACATCCTGACAGGATTTTTGTTCCTCCTAAGAGGTTTTCCCTTTTATAGCCCATGGATGAAAAGTTTGTTAAGAAGTGGAGCATGCCAGCCGTAGATGCAGCCGTCTCTTCTTTAAACAAAAACTTAACTTGTCTGGTAGATAACGCACAGGGTTTGAAAGACCCTGTTGACAAGAAATTGGAGTCATTATTAAAGGCTTCCTTTTCTTTGGCCAGTTCAGCTATTCAGCCAGCTGTTGCAGCAATTGGTATCTGCCAGTTCGTAAAGGCCTAACCAGGAGGATGATCTGCCTGAAAATAAGTCAGATATTCCTCGAGCGCTGTGTTTTGCTGTTGACGCCTTAAAGTATTCAATACAGCAGGTTTCTCGTTTGGCTCTCTTGTCTGTACATATGCGCAGACTTTTGTGGCTTAAGAACTGTTCAGCCGAGCTTCCTTGTAAGAAGTTACTGGCATGTTTCCCCTTTCATGGGGAACGTTTATTTGGTGATCATTTGGACAAATATATCCAAAAGATTTCCGCAGGGAAGAGTTCTCTACTTCCAGTGAAGAAAAGCACCAGGCGTCCCTTGTTTAAAGGGACTGCTTCCTCAAATGTCTCGGCACCAAGGCAGTTCCGCCGCCAATAGGGCGCTAGGGCCAGGGGCAAGCGGCAAGGCCAGGGCCAGAAAAAGCCTTGGGTCCAAAATTCTTTTAAACCCAGCACCAAGCCCTCCTTTTGGGGGATGCCCTCACTCCATCGGGTGGGGGGAAGGCTGCTGCACTTTGCGGAAATTTGGAGAACAACAATTCAGGATGAGTGGGTTACAAACTGGAGTTGCGGGGGTTCCCCCTTTAGAGGTTTTTAGGATCCAGCGTTCCCTCGGATTCTCCAAAAAGACTTATTGCTTCAGGTACTACATCATTTAGTGCATCAATAAGTGATTGTAGAGGTTCCTGTACCCGAAAAAGGCACAGGGTTTTACACAAACCTGTTTACGTTTCAAAACCAAACTGGGACACAAGGTCCATTTTGGACCTAAGATCCCTGAACCAGTATCTACTGATCCAGTCCTTTCGGATGGAGTCTGTCCGCTCAGTACTAGCCTCACTCCAGATGGGAGACTTTCTAGCCTCCATCGATATAAAGAACACGTATTTACACGTACCTATCTTTCAGCCTCATCAGAGGTTCCTGCGATTTGCAGTAGAGGAACGTCCTTTTTGTAGCTCTGCGCTTCGGGCTTGCTACAGCTCCCTGGGTGTTCACAAAGGTCCTAGCACCAGTACTGGGTCTTTTAAGGGCCCATGGGATCTTGGTGCTCGGGAATCTGGACGGCCACCTGCTCAGAGATCACTCACTACAGGCTCTAGAACAGAGCATAACATGCACAGTGTGGTATTTTTAACCACTTCAATACACCTTCCCGCCCAGCCCAATTTTCACCTTTTAGCGCTGTTGCAATTTGAATGACAATTGCGCGGCCATGCTACACTGTACCCAAACAATTTTTTTTATCATTTTGTTCCCACAAATAGAGCTTTCTTTTGGTGGTATTTGATCACCTCTGCGGTTTTTATTTTTTGCGCAACAAATAAAAAAAGACCGAAAATTTCGAAAAAAAACAAGTTTTTCTTTGTTTCTGTTAAATTTTTTTGTAAATAAGTACGCTTTCTCCTTCAATAATGGGCACTGATATAGCTGCACTGATGGGCACTGATACGGCGGCACTGATGGGCACCGATGAGGTGGCACCAATGAGGTGGCACTAACGGGCACTGATGATGGGCACTGATAGGCGGCACTGATGGGCACTGATAGGTGGCACTGGTATGCGGCACTGATGGGCACTCATAAGTGGCACCGATGGGCACACATAGGCGGCACTGATGGGCACTCGTAGGTGGCATTGATTGGTATATATGGGTGGCACTGATGGGTACTTATGTGTGGCACTGATGGGCACTGATAGGTGGGCACTGATGGGCACAGATGGGCAGAGATGGGCACTGACAGGTGGCACCGATGGGCAATGACAGGTGGCACAGATGGGCAATGACAGGTGGCACTGATATAGCATTGCTGGGCAGATCTAGGCATTGGCATAATAGATCATTGGCATAATAGTGCCAATCAGTGCCCATTTGTGGGCACTGATTGGCACAGATTGTGCATAGGTGGATGGCCATGGGGTACATACCTGGCCATCCACGTTGCCCCTTCCCTGGTGGTCCTAGTGGCATCCCTGGTAGTCCAGTGGGGTGATCTGCGGGGGGGGCTGCGCTGATAAACAATCAGCGCAGACCCCCCCTGCCAGGAGAGCCGCCGATCGGCTCTCCTCTACTTGCGTCTGTCAGACGCGAGTGAGGAAGAGCCGATCAACGGTTCTTCCTATTGACAGCGTGATCAGCCGTGATTGGACACGGCTGATCACGTGGTAAAGAGCCTCCGCCGGAGGCTTTTTACCAAGATCAGTGTAGCGGTGTGTCAGACTGACACACCGCTCCACCGATCGCCGCGATGCGCGCCCCCGGGGCTGCGGCATGTTATCCTGCTGGACGTCATATGACGCCCAGTCAGGATAACAGAACCACTTCCCGGACGTCAATCCGCTATAGGGCGGGCGGGAAGTGGTTAAAGCTTAGGCTGGATCATAAATACCGAAAAGTCAACCTTGAGACCAGCTCAAAGTCTAAAGTATTTAGGTCTGATCCTAGATACGGTCCAAGCAAGATTATTCTTGCCACCCTCAAGGATCTGTGCCCTGAAGAATCAAGTGCGTCATATAAGGGGCACCAGACAACCCTCCATTCGGCTCTGTATGAGTCTTCTAGGGAGGATGGTGTCCTCCTTCGAGGCAGTGCCCTATGCCCAGTTCCATTCCAGGCCTCTACAACAAGACCTCTTGTTGGCTTGGAACAGGAGAGGACAAGCCCTGGATTATCCAATGTTCTTATCTCCTCGGGCACGCTTAAGCCTAAAATGGTGGTTGCAGGATCAGAACCTGCGAAAGGAAAGATCCTTCCTCCCGGTAACTTAGAGAGTACTGACTACAGATGCCAGTCTCTCAGCCTGGGGAGCAAGCCTAGAAGGGCTTACAGCTCAGGGGAAATGGTCAAGGACAGAGCAGATCCTGCCCATCAACATCCTGGAATTACGGGCAGTACGACTGGCCCTACGGTCCTGGACGGTGGAGCTTCAGGACTGCCCTATCAGGGTTCAGTCCGACAATGCCACACTGCAGTGGCCTATATAAACCACCAAGGCAGTACCAGGAGTCATTC
Source organism: Lithobates clamitans (assembly GCA_037952925.1). NCBI lineage: Eukaryota > Metazoa > Chordata > Amphibia > Anura > Ranidae > Lithobates > Lithobates clamitans. The sequence goes on from JBBGZY010001502.1 coordinate 5,087, forward strand.
AGCTCTGAAGGAGGTGAACCACATACTAGCCTGGGCAGAGGGACATGTCTTGATTCTTTAGGCAGTCCATATCCCGGGAGTAGAGAACTGGAAGGCAGATTATCTCAGCCGCCAGCAGATCTGCCCGGGGGAATGGTCCCTACATCCAGGGGTGTTCCAGGAAATTTGCCAATGTTGTGGGGATGGCCAGAGGTCGACCTACTGGCATCCAGGTTCAACAACAAGCTACAGCAGTTTGTGTCCCGAACAAGAGATCCTCTAGCAATCTGAACAGATGCTCTGGTAGTTCCATGGAGCCAGTACTCCGTGGTTTATGCTTTCCCTCCGATCCCTCTCCTTCCAAATTTGTTGCACAGGATTTGGAGAGAGGGAGTTCCAGTCATTCTGGTGGCACCAACCTGGCCCAGAAAGCCCTGGTTCCCAGAGATTGTGAGACTGACATTAGATGGGCCATGAATGCTTCCAAGTCACCCCGATCTACTGTCTCAAGGTCCTATATTCCACCCCAATTTACAGTCTCTAAATTTGACAGCATGGCTATTGAAGTCGGGGTGTTAAAGGACAGTGGCATCTCGGGACCAGTGGTGTCTACCCTAGTGAATACTAGAAAAGCTGTCACTAGGGAGATCTACCATAAGGTCTGGAAGACTTATATTGCTTGGTGTGAAACCAAAAAATGGCATCCTCGGAAATACGTTAATTGGGAGAATTCTCTCTTTTCTACAGTCAGCTGTGGAAATCAAATCGGCTTTGAGTACAATCAGAGGTCAAGTTTCGGCCCTATCAGGATTCTTCCAAAAGGCCTTTAGCCCTCCCATTCACTGGTCCGAAACCTTTATGCAGGTGGCAACTCGCTTGCTCCCCCCATTAGGTCACCTATGTGTCCTTGGGACTTGAACTTGGTGCTGTCTGTGTTACAGAAACAACCATTTGAACCTATCAAGGAAATTCCATTAGACTTGCTGTCACACAAGCTAGCCTTCCTGATGACCATCACTTCGGCTAGATGGGTGTCGGAGTTGGCGGCCCTTTCATGCAGGGAACTATACTTGATCCTTCATCACGACAGGGTCGTTTTATGACCTGTTCCATCCTTTTTCCTAAAGGTGGTGTCGGCCTTTCATTTAGGACATTATTTTGCCTTCTTTTTTCTCGCAGCCTTGTTCGGCGGAAAGAGAGATGACTGCATTCTTTGGGCGTTGTCTGAGCAGTCAATGTTTATTTGTCTAGGTCTGCGGAGACCCGAGGATCAGACTCCTTTTTTGTTTAACCAAAAGGACCCAAGAAGGGGCAGGCAGCTTCCAAAGTTTCCATTGCCAATTTAGTCCGTCAATTGGTCATTCATCCCCTCAAGGCTATTGCTCTGGGACGTCCCAGCAGGTAATGAATATTAACCTAACTCTGTGTCCCATGATGTATGAAAAAGAAAATAGGATTTTTTCGTCATACTTACATGTAAAATCCTTTTCTTTGAGTACATCATGGGACACAGAGGCCCCTCCCCTCTGTTTTGAGGATTCAGTGCTTGCTACAAAACTACAAAACTAAAGTCATATATGGGATCACTTCCTGTCTAAAGACCTTTGGTCTACCAGTGTCCATTCACCTGGAGATGAAGTATAACCCAGCAGGTTATGAATATTAGCCTAACTCTGTGTCCCATGATGTACTCAAAGATAAGGATTTTACAGGTAAGTATGATGAAAAAATCCTATTTTATACCCCTTGAAATTTTCCACATTTTGTCATGTTACAACCAAAAACGTAAATGTATTTTATTGGGGCATAAAAATACATTTAAGTTTTTGGTTGTAATATGACAAAATGTGGAAAATGTCAAGGGGTATGAATACTTTTTCAAGGCACTGTACATCTCCATGAGACTGTTGCTATTTTTGTAGACCATGCATTTCAGCATTTAGTTCACTCTGCAGTGCTTGTTTCTTATGATGTTTGTTTTACGATGATGAGTATTTTAAAGGAGAAGTCCAGCTTAAGCTTTTTAGGCTGGGCTTCTCCTCTGGGTCACAGAAGTTCAATTTGTTTCTTGTTTTGGTCTGAAGTCCGCTCTCCGCTGACGTCACTGCCATCAGTTGAGGCAGCGCATTATTGTCTCAGTGAGTCGCTGAGGCGGCGGCTCCCCACCACTCCAAAGCTCAGCGCTCCAGTGAGCGTGGAGAAGCAGAGAGGAGAGACGGTGACTGACAGTCAGCAGCTCTTCTTTCAGGGATCTGGCTCCCCACCACTCCAAAGCTCAGCGCTCCAGTGAGCGTGGAGAAGCAGAGAGGAGAGACGGTGACTGACAGTCAGCAGCTCTTCTTTCAGGGATCTGTGAAAACTGAGCCATCGGCGGTGTTCAATGGCTCGGTTCTCAGTGCAGAGACGGCGAGTGACAGATGTAGCATTGGTCTGATGCTGCATCCACATAGGTAAGTATGAATAAAAAAAAACAAACCAAAAACCATACTTCTCTTTAAGTGCAATCGACTGGATTCTCCCTTGGCTGCAAATCAGTGCAAACTTACTATTGATGTTTTTGATCAGGGTGGGTTATGAAAGCTGAAGCAAAAATTGAGATGTTATTAAAAGAGAAGTAAAGAATCGCCTCTACACTGAGAATCGAAAGATAGAACACTGCCGATCAATGGGTTCTGACAGCTCCTCGAGCAGAGAGCTGCTGACTGTCAATCAGCAGCTCTTCACTCTGCCGCCTCCTCGCTCACTGGAGCGCTGAGCTGTGGAGGGGCGGGGAGGGCCAGCTCAGACTCTCAGCGTTTTGCTGAGAGTCTGAGTGGGGTGTCAATGCAGGCACCTGGCGGATCCAGACTCCCATTGTTGGGATGACGCAGTGCCTGGACTTCAGCCCGATCTCTGCTGAAAACGGGTCACAGAAGTGCAAAACGAATTGCACTCCTGTGATCCATAGGAGAAGTCCAGCTAAACGAGTCGTCCTAGAACTGAACTTTCAATTATGGATCAATATTAACAGGCTACATCCTCCATTGGCTTCCTGGAATGAGGTGGTACAATCTCTGTGGTTGATCTCCTAGGAATGACCTGTCTTGGCCATTAAAAGGGGGTTCTGATAACCCTTCTGCAGCCGTGTAATGGGAGGGGCTGGAGCCAGGTACTAATAATAGGGATCCTTTTGTTGAGGATCCCAACAGATATCCAGTTGGTGATTTTACAAACCCTCATACATCAAATCTTGACTAATCCATAATGTACGTTGATATAGAAGATAAATTGTGCTTACTCGTATATTCATTTGTGCTTTTTGTTTTGTTTTTTTGTAGTATTTGATCAAAGTCAATGAAATAAAAAGCAAGAAAGGTGCGGACCTTTTGCAGAATCTCATCAAGCATTACACCTCCCAGTGCAAGTAAGAGTCCAGTATACTTATATTATAAATGTCCTTATTTCCTTCTCTGAATCAATCATTCATATGAGTCAGTCTTTCCTTCAATCCTGCCAGTATTTTATTGTTGATATTCTCACGGGTAACTTTAAAATGACATATGCCATGAAATATGTAAGCTTCCATTGCTGACTCTTCTGGCAGTTCTAGTTGCCCAGCTGTATCAGACTTTAACACTTTTTGAGTTTCAAACCAAAAACAAAGCAAAGCTGGTCAGATTGGTTTAAAACTACCACCTGGAAAGATGTAGATGGGAAGGGCAATCCGCAACGATACAGAAATTTCCCAGTACAGCCTCCTGATAGCCAGCACAGAGTCTGATTCAATGTTGTGGGTTAAAAACCGGGGTTGATGCATACATTTGTAAATACAAGGAAAGCTACGCTCCCACGTCAAGGTACCTCTGCAGTGTTGTCCATGGCAGTAGACCACCTGAGCTCCCATCTTGAGATATACATTATATTACCAAAAGTATTGGGACACCTGCCTTTACACGCACATGAACTTTAATGGTGTCTTAGTCTGTAGGGTTCAATATTAAGTTGGCCCACCCTTTGCAGTTATAACAGCTTCACCTCTTCTGGGAAGGCTGTCCACAAGGTTTAGGAGTGTGTCTATGGGAATGTTTGACCATTCTTCCAGAAGCGCATTTGTAAGGTCAGGCACTGATGTGGACGAGAAGGCCTGGCTCACGGTCTCTGCTCTAATTTTTCCCAAAGATGTGCTAATGGGGTTGAGGTCAGGACTTTGTGCAGGCCAGTCAAGATACTCCACCCCAAACTCACTCATCCATGTCTTTATGACAATTGCTTTGTGCACTGGTCCAAATCACTTGGTGGAGGGGGGATTATGGTGTGGGGTTGTTCTTCAGGGGTTGGGCTTGGCCCCTTAGTTCCAGTGAAGGGAACTCCTAAAGCATCAGCATACCAAGACATTTTGGACAATTTCATGCTCCCAACATGGTGGGAACAATTTGGGGATGGCCCCTTCCTGTTCTAACATGACTGCACACCAGTGCACAAAGCAAGGTCCATAAAGACATTGATTAACAAGTTTGGGGTGGAGGAACTTGACTGGCCTGCACAGAGTCCTAACCTCAAGCAGATAGAATAGAACACCTTTGGGATGAATTAGAACAAAGACTGCGAGCCAGGCCTCCTCGTCCAAAATCAGTGCCTGACCTCACAAATGCGCTTTTGGAAGAATGGTCAAACATTCCCATAGACACACTCCTAAACCTTGTGGACAGCCTTCCCAGAAGAGTTGAAGCTGTTATAGCTGCAAAGGGTGAGCCAACTCAATATTGAACCCTACGGGCTAAGACTGGGATGCCATTAAAGTTTGTGTGTGTCTGTAAGTAAAGGCTGGCGTCACAATACTTTTGGTAATATAGTGTACCTAGTAATGAATAAATTGAGCAGGCAACACACCAGAAGCCCAGACTTGCTGAATAGTAGCTCAATGGACCTCTGCAACAAATCCAACATAGCCAAAATGGCAGACGCTCAGATCAATTTATAGATAGCCCAGAAATAGGCATACAGCAAAATGCAAGTCGGAGAAAAGTGGTCATTTCTCATCTTTGTACTAGTTCCTGGTTAGCGAGAATTAGAAATTCTCTAAATCAGCATGACAGCTGGGCAGTTATTTCAAAAAAGAAAGGCCAGCAATGGGAACCTACATTCTTTTCTTATAACATGTTTCTTTGAGGACAGGAGCTGTGATTGGGTATGTAACAGCTCTCAATGATATTAGTAAGCTTACATAACGTATAGCATGTTAATTGAGGCCTTGGGATTTAACTTGCATGAGAGTAGTGAGTACAGCAAGCTTTTACCTTGCATTTGCAAAGCTTTTATCACACATCAAACAGCTTTCTTGAAGCCTTTCAAGCTGAACTTGGAGAAAACATAAAAAAAATGCTGTTGCAGTGGGGTCCCCCTTTCCACCGCTAGGGCAAATTGTTCGACAGGCTTAGGGGGAGCTGAAGAGGACCTATTAGTTACCCTCACACCCCGGCAGGCTCTGGTGCTCTCCTTTTCTCTCCTCCACTCTGGGCAGTCCCTCCGCGTCATCACGTAAAACTCATTTTGTGTGGACGAGGCAGGTATGGGGGGCCCCACTGAAAGGGTTTTTTTTTTAATTATATGCGGAGTTGTTCTTTAACAACCATCAACTTCATGGGGATGTTAAACACAGATCTTATTGACCATTCTTCCAGAAGTGCATTTGTGAGGTCAGGCACTGATATGGATGAGAAGACCTGGCTCACAGACTCCGCTCTAATTTATCCCAAAGGTGTTCTATCAGGTTGAGGTCAGGACTCTGCGCAGGCCAGTCAAGTTTCTCCACCCCAAACTCGCTCATCCATGTCTTTATGGACCTTGCTTTGTGCACTGGTGCGCAGTCATGTTGAAACAGGAAGGGGCCATCCCAAAACTGTTCCCAAAATTTGGGAGCATGAAATTGTCCAAAATGTCTTGATATGTTGATGCCTTAAGAGTTCCCTTCACTGGAACAAAGAGGCCAAGCCCAACCCCTGAAAAACAACCCCACACCATAATCCCCCCTCCACTACATGATTTGGACCAGTGCACTAAGCAAGGTCCATAAAGACATGGATGAGCGATTTTGGGGTGGAGAAACTTGACTGGCCTGCACAGAGTCCTGACCTCAACCCGATAGAACGCCTTTGGTAGGAATTAGAGTGGAGACTGCGAGCCAGGCCTTATCGTCCAACATCAGTTGCCTGACTTCACAAATGCGCTTCTGGGAAAAAAATCCCGTAGTCACGCACCTAAACCTTGTGGACAGCCTTCCCAGAAGAGTTGAAGCTGCTATAGCTGCAAAGGGTGGGCCAACTAAACATTGAACCCTATGGGCTAAGGCTGGGATGCCGTTAAAGGTCATGTGCGTGTAAAGGCAGGTGTCCCAATACTTTTGGTAACATACTGTAATAATGTATGTTCCAGCACTACTTGTAACTTATTGAAACCTACTAAAGCCTACTAGCTGCTTATGACGATTAGCACTTTCATTAAGATCTGTTTGTTGTCCTCCAAACAATACCTGGAGGTTGCTTTAAAAAGCTTTAAGAAAATTGCCTAAACAGCGGTTGCCAATCAGTGGTCTGTGGTTCACGAGAAAATTTTAATGGACCCCAGGGGTTCTGCTGCAAATCAACATTGTGGTGGATGTATACCACCCATTGTTTACAGTGTTGTTCTCAATACACGCTAACAGTCATTTCTGTCAGCGCACATTGATACCCGATGCCTCCTCTGTAGTTGCAGCTCCTGTGAACTCAGAGGGAGGCGCCAGGAGTAGTGCAAAGAGTGGGAGGTGAAGAAGGAGGGGACTTCCAATAGCAGTGCTGATCACAGACTATGGGAGGGAGCACAGAGCTCGAGCGCATGGCTAGATGAGGAGGTGAGATCCAATGATGATTCAGTTTAAGGCAGCAGTGAGACGCAGAGTGCAGGGGGAAGGGGGGGGGGGCAGAGAGCCAGAGCATTGTGTGTATAAGGCAGCAGTGTGATCCAGGGGGAGGGGGCAGAGAGCTGGAGCATTGTGTGTACTGTATGAGGCAGCTGTGTGATCCAGGGGGAGGGGGGCAGAGAGTTGTAGCATTGTTAGAATAAGGCAGCAGTGTGATCTGGGGGTGGGGCAGAGAGCTGGAGCATGTGTGTATAAGGCAGCAGGATGCTCCAGGGGAGGGGGGCAGATAGCTGGAGCATTGTGTGAAAAAGGCAGCGGTGTGATGCTGAGTGCGGGGGGGAAGGGAGGGGCAAAGAGCTGGAGCATTGTGTTTATAAGTCCATTGTGTGATCCAGGTGGAGGGCAGAAAGCTGGAGCATGTGTGTATAAGGCAGCAGGATGCTCCAGGGGGAGAGGGGCAGATAGCTGGAGCATTGTGTGTATAAGGCAGCAGTGTGATCCAGGGGGAGGGGGACAGAGAGCTGGAACATTATGTGTATAAGGCAGCAGTGTGATCCAGGGGGAGGGGGGCAGAGAGCTGGAGCATTATGTGTATAAGGCAGCAGTGTGATCCAGGGGGAGGGGGACAGAGAGCTGGAGCATTGTGTGTATAAGGCAGCAGTGTGATCCAGGGGGAGGGGGACAGAGAGCTGGAACATTGTGTGTATAAGGCAGCAGTGTGATCCAGGGGGAGGGGGACAGAGAGCTGGAGCATTGTGTGTATAAGGCAGCAGTGTGATCCAGGGGGAGGGGGACAGAGAGCTGGAACGGTGTGTATAAGGCAGCAGTGTGATCCAGGGGGAGAGGGGCAGAGAGCCAGAGCATTGTGTATATAAGGCAGCAGTGTAATCCAGGGGGAGGGGGACAGAGAGCTGGAACATTGTGTGTATAAGGCAGCAGTGTGATCCAGGGGGAGGGGGGCAGAGAGCTGGAGCATTGTGTGTGTATAAGGCAGCAGTGTGATCCACAGGGAGGGGGACAGAGAGCTGGAGCATTGTGTGTATAAGGCAGCAGTGTGATCCAGGGGGAGTAAGACAGAGCGCCAGAGCATTATGAGTATAGGGCATGTAAAATTTATGTTAGTGGTCCACGGGATTCAAAATTGTGAGTTTAGTGGTCTGTGAGGGCCGAAAGATTGGAGACCACTGGTCTAAAGCAAGCCTTTCACTAAGGTGCAAAGTCTACTTACTACATACTGCTGGAGTATACCCGTAAAAAACACCTCCAGAAAAAAGTTAGAAAACATTCCAGACTTACACCCAACTTCTGCACTGAAGAGTGTGACTTCACAATCCTTAAAATGAGATCCTAGGGAAGCTTAGGATCCAAGTTCTTTTGAGAAAAGAATCCAGGAGTGTTTTTGCACAAGATTTTTACCTGCTAAAATAATTTGTAATTTTGGCCAGATATTTATTGAGGCATAGCCCTCTGTTAGTCAAGAGGATCACTCCTTTAACATTACTGCTTGTTCAGCTCCCTGCTCATTTACAGAGGTGTTCATGGTGATTAATTGCACAATGAGCAGGCTAGGGACAGAGAGGTGAGATAGGAAGCTGGAAATAAACGTCACCTGACTGGCTGTGAAATGTGGATTTTTTTTTATATGTAGTCTACATGCTTGGCTGCACAGAAAAACGGTGAACTCAAAGGCATTGTTAAAAAAAGCACACAAAAACACACACACACATAAATAAATGCAGCTATGTGTTCCTTGATAAACCATTTGATGTATTTTTAAATAAGTTCTAGTGTCTGTGCACATGTGCCGACTGTAGACATGTTGACAAGAGTAGAGAGCAGACTGAGCAGAGTGTTCTGCTGCTCCTTCACTGCCCATTCAGCAGGCTGGGGGTATGTTCTTGAACACGGTATGCTGCTACAGTGGGGGACCTGGCTTTGCTATCTGTTGTATGGATCACAAGTTTGGAGGAGGAGTATTCCACATTTTTGGCAGGTAAACCGTTCCCATATGCATACTTCAAATCTGTATTTAGCTGCTGAGTTGGATTTTAGCTTTAAATAATGTCCAAATATATGAGGCATTAGACATGCAGAAGCATAGTGACCAAATCTCCTTTTTGCAACTATTTCCACACCACCCATGTGCCGCAGAAAGTCTTGCCAGGTAGCGAACATTGCAAAAACCGCTATGATGGATAACACACTAAGGGGTTGATTTACTAAAGGCAAATAGACTGTGCACTTCTGCAAGTGCAGTTGCTCCAGACCCTAGTCAATAAGCAGAAGCTCTGCTGACTTCTATCATCCAATTATGTGCAGGCAAAAATTTTTATTGAATTTTTCCTTGCACGTGATTGGGTATTCTTTGCAAAGTGAAGCTTTACCTCATTTACTAAGCTCTGGAGCAACTGCACAGTCTATTTGCCTTTAGTAAATCAACCCCTAAGGGGAATGCTATTAATTTCATGTTGCAGAAGGGGGTTCATTTTCCTATGGAATTGCAGTGTAGGGCAGGTCTCCAACCAAGGACAGTTTAAGTTGAACTGCAGACAAACCATTAGATACACAGATGAAAAACATATAAGGGACAGAGTCAGATTAACTTAGGGGCTATTGGAGCTGCAGTTCCAGGTCCCTACCTTAAAATAGGCCCAGCCCCCCAAAAATAACAGGCCATGCATGGAATGTAATGGGCATACGGGGAAGGATCTCCTCTGACTAGCCCTGCATTTTGCACGCACCGCCACCCGGGGGCAGTAGGGAGCCCCATGAGAAGCTCAGTCCATCCTAAGAGGTACCCACAGCTTTATTACTAGGGAAGAGGAGGCTCAAGGTGAGAGGAGGCAGTGAACCATGACATTCCTGCCAACCGCTGATGCAGCGCTGGGAGAGGGCTCAGAGAGATTCATGCTGGCCAGAATGAGAGGGATGGTGGAGCCGTGAGGATGCGGGCAACTGCTATGGTCACTTCTCCTCCTGAGACGTGACTAATGGCCCCAGAAGTGATAAAAAATTTGTGACTTTTGTGGTCACAGCTATCATTCCTTGGCTACTGTAGCTGAGGATGCAGCTATTCAAACACAATCTGTGTTTGAATAGCTGCAGGGGAGACATTGGGGTTCTAATAGTACCTGTCACTTGCCCATGTTATCACAAATGGATAACTTTTTAAAACGTTTTAAAAAGTCCACCAAAATCCCAAGCACCAGGCCCATGATGCTCTTAATCCGGACCTGATAAGGGAGCTGATATAGCTACCAAATTATTTCTATTTCTTTCCATCTATTCCTGAGATTTCCAAAGCTCAGTACACCTAATTCTTCTCTGCTATATTAAAGTAATGCATGCTTGTCCCTCCCCTAGCCTGTGATGGGCAGCCCAAGAAAAAGGAGCACACTGGGGAGCTCATCTCTCTGTCAATCTGCTCTCTCCACCTTTCAGCATGTCCGTTGTTGGCACACCAGTGCAGTACACCTAACTGGATCGCTGTGCTGCTTCTCCCTCTTCTAGTTTGAGCTCTGCTCTACAGGGGACTGCAAGAGGCTGACACTATGACAAATTTGGGTGCTTACACTGCATTTCAAATGATAAAGTAGGTTTTAATGAGTACATACAGTAGCTGAATTACTTGTGTGTTATATCTGTCTGGAACTCAGCTTTAAAAACAAAGACCCCCCCCGTGTATAAAAAGGAGCATCATCTTCATCATCAACCAATTGGCGTTTTACATGCTGTTGTTGGATAACATAAAGTCTTCCTTGCAGTGGGACTGTCCCCACATTGCATGTGTGTTAAATGTTCATTTATGTCTAGATCACATGTAAAAGTTGTTTTATTTGTTACCCCAGCAGGCAGCACGCTTCTCTTTTCCTCTACATTTTGGCCTGGTCCCTCAGCAGTGTTCTCACATCCAATGCAGAGCTTTGGGCCCTTCATTGTACTTGATGATGTACATGTGACTTCTGGCATGTAGTGGAGAAGAGGCTGCATGCCCTGGTCTTACAGCCTTGATGGACCCTGCTCGAGCGGGTAAGGAGAGGTGCTTTTTTTTCAGTGCTTTAGACATAAACGAGCGTTTAACCTTTACCGTTCAAGGGGAGCACCATTGAAAGGGTGGATTTTTTGTTTTCACCAGAGTTCAGCTTTAAAGAAATATTAAAGGCAGATTTTTTTTTTTTTTAAATAACAAACACGTTATATTTACCTGCTCTGTGCAGTAGCTTTGCACAGAGCAGTCCCGATCCTCCTCTTCTCGGTCCCCCGGGGACGCTCCTGGCCTCTCCCTTTTGCTGCTTGCTATGGGGTCACCCGAGCTGCTGCTCTGTGTATGCATTCCCACATGGAGTGTCGCTTGGCCCCACACCCACTCTCTCCTCATTGGCTCACTGGCTGTGATTGATAGTAGCGGGAGCCAATGAGGGGGAAGATACCTGAGAGAGCCACGGCTCCTGTGCACATTACTGAATCGAGGTCTGGTTCAGGTAAGTTTTAGGAGGATCTGGGGGGGGGGGGAGTTCCACGCACAAGGTTTTTTACTTTCATGCATAGAATGAACAAGCCTTTACAGCCACTTAAAAAAGAAGAAAATAAACAAAATCCCCTTGTGGTGGACTTTTAACGCACAGAAATTGTTTGAGAAAAATTTATCTAGTTCAAGTACAAAATATAAAAACACATAAAAAGATACAATAGAACAAATTTACAGTGCTGCCATCACAACATAGTACAAGTAGTAAACCAGTAATTCTTGCAACCGACGCGTTTCGGAGCACATGTGTATCTCCTTCATCAAGGGTATAATTAAGCAAGAATACAAAGTGTTCTAAAATGAAATATTTGAGAGAAATAAGTATACAAATATGCATAACTATACAGAGACAACGGGCAGAAAAGGTGGAAAAAATCACTTACATATATATTGAGATGACAACCCTTTCAGACCATGCAGATTAAAAACATATGAATGTGTAAAGATGTTCCCAGTTTGCTTGAGCCGGAGATCCAACACAGGTGGCATGCCTCAAAAAAAGAGGGGTGCCTAGCCTGAAAAGCTGACCCAGTTCCCCTTTGACAGCACAAACAACTTCCTGCAGTCCCTTGTATAAACAAGTCCAGTGCCGGGACAAGGTCATCCAGTGCCCAGGGCAAAGATGCAAAACTGCGCCCCCTCTTTGCTTAGGGTTAAAGTCGGGACGCCCCCATCCCTACAATAAACCATCGCCCCCAGGGCAGCCGCCCCTCCTGCCCCCCCTTGTCCCGGCCCTGAACAAGTCCCAAATATTTCTCAAGAAGTTGTATATTCTGACCAACATGACCAATCACAGCCTCTCCTTGTAACCTGCAGTTTTTGTAGGAATGCCTAGGTATCCTAGGATAATTGTATGCCTTCTGAACAGCCCCGCTCATGTGTATGCCCAAGGTGGCGATTTGATCCCAGAATAATGACTTATTTGTAGCTTTCTGCAGGAATGTTTACAAGCCACTGAAAAACTGAAGTCCTACATTGAAAGCCTGACTACAGAGATGCAAATTGTGAGTACCTGTCCTGAAGCTGTTCACCTACTGTTTTTACATTCTCTGGATGGTGCGGTTTGCATAGGTAGCCTAGCCATGCATGTCGGGATACTTTTATTTAAACTGTTTGTGTTTACATTTGTTACACTGCTTTTCATAGTGACCCAGGGTGAGTGCATAAGATCCTCAGAGCTCCCAATAAAAAGGTCCTGGACTATGAAAGCTATACGCAAAAGCAAGCAGAAGGCAAAGCATTAGTCATCGGTATTGCCTGTAGGCTCCCTGTTCACCACTGGGTCTCTGTATGGAGGTGGCCATCTTTGTAGAGGCAAATCTTTGCTTCCTTATGTCAGAGCTGCCCCCTTGATGACTGGTGATCAGATAACTGGTGGGGGAATATTCAAGAAGGAGCGGAAAAAGTGGATGATGCTTAACTTTACAGAATGAATGAAGCATATGCTGGGAGATTCTTGTACTGCAGTTCCTCAGGTACAACTTCCTCTCCAGCAAGCCCTCAGAAGAACAGTGAGGAGCACAATAGTGGCATGAGCAAAGCTCACGCTGCAGATATACATCTATAAAGCTACAGAACAGGAGTGCCAAGACAGATGAAGTGTACTGCTATTTTTCAGGAGGAATTCAAATCGAGGGGTAGACTTTTAAGAGTACTGCACAATTAGCTTTTCTAGATGATCGCTATAACATAGCAAATCTTGACTTTTTGAGGTCAGTTTCATGATTTAAGAGGTCTATTTTATGGTACTGTTCTAGCAACGCTCAGGCAGCTTCCATGGGGGCTTTACAGCCTCACCAGTATCGTAACAGAAAATAAGAAGGGGCCCCGCTAGAGAGGTTGTCTGATGTCTCCAGATGATTACAGAATTGCTGACATCACATGCACAGGATCATACTTTTGTTAGTCACAGAACTCCTTTACAACCACCAACTAAATGTGAGTAAATTTAAAGTATAACTGAAGGCAAAACGTTTTCTTGAGTTTTGGAACGAGTGGAGAGGGATTAGAACATCTGTCAGGTTTTTATTGCTGTCTGTGCCCCCCAATAGGGAGATTCACCCTCTCTGTTTGTCCTGTTTACCATTAGCATTGAAAGTGAAAGTAAAAGAAAATCTCATAATTTGTGTTGTCCCCAAAAAAGTAATAAAGGGGAAATCTTCCAATTTGGACACTAGTTAGGGTGACCTAGGGGGTCCCCCATGGAATTCCCCAATATGCAGGGATTTCCTCCCACTTCCTGTTTTGGCTATGGGACAGGAAGTGAAGGTAAATCTCCCTAATTGGGCAGAGATGGCAAAAAAAACAAACCAACAGGGGTTATAACCAGTATTAATTTTTACATCAAATTTCGATTTAGTCTTAGTTCTAGTCTTTTAACTAAAATGCCATTTTAGTTTTAGTCTTATGTTAGTCATCTGAGTCGCTTTAGCTTTAGTCGTATTTAAAATCTATTTAAAATCTCCAGTACATTTTAGTCAACTAAAATCGTATGCATTAAGGTGAAACCCCCCCCCCCCCCCGGTTTTACTTACCTGAGCCCTCAAACTTGACCTACAGAGATGCACTCTCTCTCTGCCCGGGGTTCTTGGCTCTTGATTGGATAGATTGATAGCAGCGTAGCCATTGGCTCCCACTGCTTTCAATCAAATCCAATGACCCAGGGGACGGAGCAGAGTCCTGCATTCGGCCTCTATGGATGTCGAATGCTGGACTCAGGAGCACGCCCTCAAGGTAACCCCCCAGGAGAGCGCTTCTCCCAGGGGGTTATCTGATGTGGGGAAGAGCCGCCGAGGGACCCTAGAAGATGAGGTTCAGGGCCACTCTGTGCAAAACGAGCTACACAGTGGAGGTAAGTATGATATGTTGGTTTTGTTTTTTTTAAATGAACCTTTAGTGTCACTTTAATTGCTTCCTTCTGGGACGACTGCCATTCAGACCAATTTGATGCAGTGTGCGGCGTATAGTCTGAGCACTGACAGGCTGACCCCCCCCACCCCTTCAACCCTGGCAGCAATGATATGTCTATTTCCCAAAGACAACCTCTGGATATGACACTGAGCACATGGCACTCAACTTCTTTGGTCGACCATGGCGAGGCCTGTTCTGAGTGGAACCTGTCCTGTTAAACGGCTGTATGGTGTTGGCCACCGTGCTGCAGCTCAGTTTCAAGGTCTTGGCAATCTTCTTATAGCCTAGGCCATCTTTATGTAGAGCAACAATTCTTTTTTTTTTTTAGATCCTCAAAGAGTTCTTTGCCCATGAGGTGCCATGTTGAACTTCCAGTGACCAGTATGAGAGAGTGAGAGCGATAACACCAAATTTAACACACCTGCTCCCCATTCACACCTGAGACCTTCTAACACTAATGTGTTACATGACACCGGGGAGGGAAAATGGCTAATTGGGCCCAATTTGGACATTTTCACTTAGGGGTGTACTCACTTTTGTTGCCATCAGTTCAGACATTAATGGCTGTGTTTTGAGTTATTTTGAGGGGACAGCAAATTTACACTGTTATACAAGCTGTACACTCACTACTTTACATTGTAGCAAAGTGTCATTTCTTCAGTGTTGTCACATGAAAAGATATAATAAAATATTTACAAAAAATATGAGGGGTGTACTCACTTTTGTGAGATGCTGTATATGGCATAGGCCTTATATGTCAAAAGGTTCTGCTTTTTGTGTTGCTTGAAGAGCAGACACACTTATTGTAAAGAGATCCTTTCCCACACTGTAATGCCGTCGTCAATTAAACCTTAAAATACCATATTCTAAGAAGCAGAATCCTGGGGTCAGCTCAGCCACAGAGCAGAATCTTGAAACCACACCATCCATCCTTTATGTCCAGTAATTGGCTTACGACTCTCACTCCCTGGTCCCCTGAGGCCGTGCAGAGACAGTCTGCCGCAGGTGAATGCGAGGTCTGTGCAACATCCGGCTGACTGTACGTGATGGATCATCCTAGTGACTTTACAGCCAAGATGTCCGACACCCTGCACCATCTGCATTTGTGTCTGATTAAAATATGTATCTGGAAAGGTTTAAAACCTGCTATTCATGTGGGCAGTGTGAGGAAGAGGTGTTACCCTTTAAATTCACCTTAATGCAAAATGATATTGTATTTTAAACACCTTATTGGACCTGACCTCAAACAATGGGCTTGATAAACTATAGTGTTTCCAATCGATTTTTTTTTTTTTTTTTTATATTAGCGTACATGTGATCTGCAATTGACAAATTGTGCCGAATAAAAAACATAGTATGCCTGTGTTCAAAAAGATTCGCAGCATGTGTGCCAAAAATGGACAAATCAAAATTTGCGCTTTGTCACAGAAATGTTAGTTTCTGTGCCCTATAAACTGATAAGGATGGGCTCGGGCGTGTTCGCAACTTCACGTGCCCGCCCGGAAGCTTACACTGCGCAGCGCTAATCACGGGCAGTGAGACATTTCCCGATCTCTGCAGCCGCGGATCCGGAAATGTCTCACTGCCTGTGATTAGCGCATGCGCAGAGTAAGCTTCCTGGCGGGCGCGGGCACGTGAAGTTGTGAACACGCCTGAGCTCATCCTAAAAAACTAGTATCTGTGCAGATCTCCATTTGGTCTAACCAGTTAAGGCCTCCCCATTCCTTCCTCCTTCTGCCTAGCTGAGCATAGGAGAGAAGGCAGCCAGGGGGGTTTCTCTGATGATTGTCTAAACAGACACTTACTAGAGGGAGCAGGCAGCGTGAACCCTGTGCTGCTTTGTTGTTTGCACTTCTCTCATCCTCCGGTGATCACTTCCTGATTGCAAGGGAGAAAGGAGAAGAAGTGATATAGTGAGTTGCTATAGCTTGTGTTATTGCTTCCTGCATAGTGACAGCTCAACAGGTGTGTGCTGTCACTGTGCAATATGCGCCTAAACCACTTTTTGTTAGGGGCACTGTGCATTTGTTTGTCTGCACAAATCTCCATTGTGCCGTGTAGGTCACTACAACATGTACAGTGGAACCTTGGTTTACGAGTAATGCGGTTAACAAGCGTTTTGAAAGACGATCAACTGGTTTTTTTTTAAATTCTGACTCTGTTTGTGACTGTTGTCTCGCAAAACGAGGAGAATTCAAGCTAATGGGCGGTGCAGTACCGCATTTGGCCAGAGGTGCGGGGGGGGCGCCGAGGACACTCGGAACGGTTCGGAGCTGTTCGGAAATACTCGGAATCACTCGGAAATACTCGGAAACACTTTCCAAGTTCAGCCGAGCTGTCCCCGAGTATTTCCGAGGCTCTTCGGCGCGCCCCCCCCCCCAACCTCTGGCCAATGCGGTATTGCATGTAATAGAAGTTAAAGTGATACTAAACCTTCGGCTTTTTTCTGCTAATCCTGTTCCTTTAAGGTAGTGTAGTGTGTTTTCACTTACCTTTTCGTTCAATTTAGTTTTCAAATGCTTTCTTTTGGGGTTTGTTTTTCCCACTTCCTGTTGTTCTCCCAGATGGTTGCCCCCATCAACAGAGCCGTTCTGAAGGGGGTTATCGTGCGTGCGCGCTCCCTCCACAGGGACTACATCTCCGCGGGGAGACACTGTCTGCACTCACAGGCACGGGAGCCGCAGCCATGTATGACGTTGTAGCTCCGCCTCCCGTGCTCATCCTCATTCAAGCAGTCAAGGAAAATGCAGCAATGCGCATGTGCGATGCCGCTAAGCATAAATGGAAGTGTAGTTCACATTCAGAATATGACGTAGTGGCAGGGAGCGCGCTCCAATACCCGGATGCTGTGAAAAGCTAAAGGGACTGTAAAGGAGGAAGTGCCGAAAATAGGTATGTATAAAGCAGGGAAAATAAAATTTTTGGTGGAAATAATATATAGATGCCAGATGTATGCAGCATATATATCAGATATATGCAAAAAAAAAAAATGTACCTTTACAACCCCAAATTATCTTTGTTTCCATTGACTTCTATGGGAAAACTCGCTTTGATATGCGAGTGCTTTGGATTACAAGCATTCTCCTGGAACGGATTATGCTTATAATCCAAGGTTCCACCGTATAGTCTATTGATCCCAATGTGCTACCTTTCATAGGTAACATCTAGAAATGTAAATTTTGCTTAAATGGTAACCTGATGGTCTTGAATTGCTCCTGAAAAATAGCAGTGCACCTCCTTTGACTTGAAGCTCATAGCTGTATGTGAGATCATCTAAGGCACTGTTGCCTCTGACTGCTAGTTTTACGAGAACCGGAATAAGAATTGGTGTTGCCACTGCTGTGCTGCTCACTGGTCCAGGTAGTCCTGCCTAGATTTTAGCTTTACTTTGCTCATATAGAATAAACCTACATTTATGGTTAATTAAATAAAAAATTGGTACTCTTGCGCAATCAGCTGGAACTGTCAGAAACCATGAAATCAGGGCGAGACAGAAGTATAGTTAAATCACACTTGTTTAATAATAAAAGTAAAAGGAATAATGTAGTCAAAATCTAGCCAAAGTTCAGTAACTGGAACGGATAGTCAGCCAAGCCAAAAGTCAGAGATCAATGTAGTGGGACAGCAAGCAGGATCCGGAGCCAGAAGGGATGTCAGCAAAGCAGGTCTTGAACAGGATCGCAGGAGATAGTCTCTGTGATGTTGACCAAGGCGAAGGCAGAGATCCTCTGGACTGGACGGCTTAAGTAGGCAGGACTGACGAGTAGAATATCATCAACAGCTGAGGAACTGGGGAGAGAGATGGGAGCTGTCAATTATCCGACAGCTGAGTGGCCAGCTCAGAGAAGTAAGGCCCCTTTCACACGAGGCGGACTCCGTTTCTACGGAGCCCTCCTCGGTCCGCCGGCTCAGCGGGAGATCTGTCCGTTGATCTCCACTGAGCCGGCGGATGACAGGTCCCTCTCTGCTCACTGAGCAGGGAGGAGGGGCTTGTCAGGCGCCGCTGCCGCCTATGGAGGGATCGGATGAAAATGGACAGCATGTCCGTTTTTTTCAGATCTCACCCGATCCGCCAGCGACGGGCCTGGACGTAGAGCCATCCATCTGCTTTTAGCGGATCGGATGGGGTCGGATGTCAGCGGACATGTCTCCGCTGACATCCGTCGCTCCATTGACTAACATGGAGCGCCCGTTCAGGTCCGCTGTCAAAACTGACAGGCGGACCTGAACGGTCAGATCATGTGAAAGGGGCCTAAGGGTTGAGCCCAGCCCTGACAGGAACTTGATAACTAAAATAGACAGCCTACTGCGGCAGACACCATTCAGCTGACCTGTAGCAGATAATGGGAATTAAAAAACACAAGGGGAGGTGGTGCTGCGCTGTAAGATGACTACTATCTAAGTGCAAAATGCTTGAATATAAAGTGCAAGTGCTAAAGTGATATTGTGCATATGATCCACATTAGGTGCAATGGTAAAGCAAAGAAATCACAAACCTGATGAATAAATGTAAATCAAATGAAAATGTGCAAAGAAACAAATAATTACAACAGTGCAATAATAACAAGCAATGTAAGGAATGTCCAATATGCCCACCGAGGCATACACAAATTGGAAAATGAATAGTTATTCGATTTGCCAGCCTAGGCACTCATAACTAACAGAAAGTGAAGATGCATGACTCAATCAAAAAGTTGATGAATAAGTGAGGCTCCCTTCATTGGGCATTCATTACATTGCTTGTTATTATTGTTATTGCACTGTTTTTTTTTAAATTATTTCTTTCTTTACACATTTTCATTTGATTCACTTTATATTTATTCATCATGTTTGTGATTTCTATTTCAATGTGTTTATTGAGAATGTGTAATAAAGGTAAAAAAGATAACCGTACAAATGTTCGCTCAGAACTAGGGCCAACGTGGCCCAATCAGAAAGGATAAATGCATACTAAATGGACAGAGTATTATCTTTCATGTTTGTCAAAATAGATGCTCCAGGAGCTTCCGAACAGAAAAAAAAAATGTGAGAGAATCTCATTGATCCAGGGTTTTGGACCTCAGAGAGGTGGTTCTGGAGAGAGCTGTGGAGACGTTCCCCAACCTTAGTGGCCCCAGAGAGCTTTGCAGGTCACCCCAAAGGGATGACGCTGTGACCCGCTCGGCTTGTCCTGGGCCGGATGGGTGTCTCGGTACCCACCACTCATCTTATAAACGTGGGTTTAATGCAACCCCTTCCCCTGGCCTAAGAGGAAGCTTTTATTCCTTGTGTTGTGATAACGATGCGTCCCATGAGCATTTTCGATAATTTTTTTAATTTTACTTCTAGGTCATGTTTGTAATTTCTTTGCTTTACCTTTCCATCTAATGTGGATATCACTTTAGCACTTTCACTTTATATTTAAGCATTTTGCACTTAGTAGTCATCTTACAGCACAGCACCACCTCCCCTTGTGTTTTTTTATGGTTAATTAAAACCCCTTCCTCCAGGGTAAAACATAAATCTACTTGACACGACAGTCTTCTTGACAGGACTCCTTACCTGGATATTGGCATTGTAGGCACCCAGCACTGCATTGTGGGAGGAAATAGAATTACATTCTCCCCCAATTCTAGACCTACTGGTTATTTCACTTTGTTCCTGCACAAGCGGCTGGGGAGACAATCAAATCCCTAATCTGATCCTAATTTCTTTTCGAAGTATCCCCCTTGGCTACCCCCTCCAAAGAAAAAAAAAACTCTGGTTGCAATACTCCCCTTAAAAGTGGTTGTAAGCCTCAGACATGAAATATGAGCAAAGCATATCCTTCCATAGTGTGTGCTAGTTTCAATCCAGAGCACTAAATGTAATTTCTCTCTGCTGCTTCTATCCTCTGCTATCGGCATGAGTCACTTCTGATCTGTTTTTCTGACACCAAAATATAAATGATGACGGGGAGGGCACAGTCTGTGATTGATAGCCTCAAGTCTGTTCCTGTGTGCTGTATGAAGAGGGGTGTGTCCATTCCCTCCAATCAGCTCCCAGAGCTATCCTCACTGATGTAACCTTAGCTCTCCGCCCCCTACGTTTCAGAGCTGAGAGATCCTGTGTAAATTCTGCACTTTGAATGGATGTAGGAAAGATGACTGTAGATAAAAAGGTACAACTTATGTAGGATGATTTGTTTAATCTCGGTGTATTACCTGAGGCCAGTCACTTCACTGGGTATATGTAAGGGTTTGCAACCACTTTATTTTAAAGCAGTCCCCTGTAGTATCCCTTTTTGCCAGAATATGCCCTTAGTCTTCCAGGTTGAATGATGCCCAGCCTAGAAGACTAAAGCTGGATACACACTATACAACTTTTGTTGTTTGATTTCCTTTAGATTTACCTTGAACTATGTAGTGGAAGGGCCTGCCTGATTGCATACACATTGAAAGTGTTTAGTGTTGACCTTATATTATATGGTTTTGGTAAATCTAAAGGAAAAAATCTAAAGAAAATTGTTTAGTGTGTATCCAGCTTTAGGCTAGGTTCACGCTTATGCGATTGTAGACCTTGCATGTGATTTGCACCGCATTCCTGTGCACATCACATGCAATGTCTGTGCGATGTAAATTCAGCCATACAGAACCCTTTTTTTGGTCCACACTGGAATCGGATTGCATAGGTGTTCCGACCCATGCGATCTGATTCCACAGTTCGCACTGCGTTCTGCGAACCGATTTGGGGGTGTCATTAACTTTATATTGACACCCGCAGCGGTTCGCAGAGCACAGTGTGAACTGCCTGCGATTCAGATGCGATGCAGGAATCTCTGTGGTTCCCGCATCACATCAGTAGGGACCAGCTGAATTTCAATCCATCTATGGGCTAGCTGTTTGTACATAAGTCAATCAGTGCCACCATCTATAGCCGTAATAAGTAAAAAAGGTAATTAAAATAAAAATAAAATACTGCAGCGAGGGCCACAAGGAGGGGGCGGAAAAAAAATAAACGTAATACTTTTCCCTCCGCATGCAAAACACAGGTGTGCTTTAAAGAGGTTATGTATGGCTATGGTAAATAAAAATGATTTAAAGCTGAAATCTAGGGACACCCATATGAAGCATCATATATCAGTTATAACGTTAGAGTATAATTATGGGCAAAACTTTTTTTTTTTTTTTTTTCATTTTGGTTTGGAGCAAGGGAGGGTTATAACCCCTGTTAGATTTTTTTTTCTCCATCTCTGTCCCTTTGGGGAGATTTCCCTTCACTTACTGTCCCATAGCCAACAGGAAGTAAGAGGAAATCCCTGCAAATTTAAGAGAATTTCTTGGGGGCCCCCATGTCCCCAGAACTAGTGTCCCCATTGGAAGATTTTCCCTCTAAATGTGGAATTTTCTTTTACTTTCACTTTCGATGATAATGGTAAACCGGACAAATAGAGAGGGGGGATCTCCTTAACGGGGGCACAGAGGGCAATAAAAACTGACAGGTGTTCTAATCCCTGTCCTCTCTGTCCAAAACTAAAAAAAAGTTTTACCTTTTAGTTCTACTTTAATGTTTGTTTCACACTAAAAAAATTGGAGGTTAAAGAGAAGTCTTTCTCTTTTTTTTTTTGTTTTTTTTTGTTTTGTTTTTTTTGTTTGTTTTGTTTTTTTTTTTAAAAACTAAGTATACTATGTTTGTATGTATGTTATTTTATTCAGAATTTATTCCCACAAAAGTGCAATAAAAAGTAAATTACAATTTTGCGATGCTTCTGTTTCCGTAAAAAAGATGTATTGATGACTCAGGTGTTCCAGAGTAGCTGATGTGCTGGGGGGGGGAGTACAGGGCTTCATAGCAAGATTATTAAAAAACAATACTGACCCCCCCCTCCCACACTGATTACATTTGTCTCTAACACTTTCCACTGTGTGTGAATGTCTCAGATCAAGACCAGACAGGAGGAGGAGAAGAAGCAGCTGTGCTCTCTGCGGGACATGCTAAAGCCTACTCTGCAGGTCGAACCCAAAGAGGTAAAGACCATCCTATGTTTGTAGTGCTTCCTTCTAACCAGAAACCCGAATGCTTTCTTTTCAGGCTGTCCTTCATTTGTATTGTTCACCCATTTAAATTTTTCGTTTAGATGGACTATTAGATTTAGATCGACTTTACGTAAATGACTAACAATTTAAAGCCCAACTCCAGCTAAGATTTTTTAGGCAGCTACAGCAACAGTTTTTTCTTTTCCTTTTGGGATAAAGGTTTTAACCTCAACGCCGGCCGTTTATGATGCTGGGAGGCAGCGTGACCGCAGTGATTGTTATTTATTTGTTTCAGGTACTTATATAGCGCCGTCAATTTACGCAGCGCTTTACATATACATTGTACATTCACATCAGTCCCTACCCTCAAGGAGCTTACAACCTAAGGTCCCTTATGCCGTGTACACACGGGCGGACTTTCCGACCGGACTGGCCCGACGGAACGGATCCGTCGGACAATCCGATCGTGTGTGGGCTTCATCGGACCTTCAGCGGACTTTTTCTGTCGAAAATCAGACGGACTTTAGATTTAGAACATGTTTCAAATCTTTCCGACGGACTAGAGTCCGATCGGAAAAAATCAGTTCGTCTGTTGGGCAGCTACTGGCTATGAACTTCCTTATTCTTGTCCGGTCGTACGTCATCACGTTCAAACGACCGGACTTTCGAACAGACTTTAGTCCGTTCGTGTGTGTGCGTGCAAGTCCGGCGTAACTCCGCCGAAAGACCGTCGGACGTTTGATGTTGAAAAGTCCGCCTGTGTGTACACGGCATAACTCACATTCATACATATACTAGGGCCAATTTAGACAGTATCCGATTAACCACTTCATACCACGTCCATAGTCAAATGACGTCCGCAGGAGGGATCTCCCATCCTGAGCGGACGTCCTTGGCTTCCCGCCGTGTCACTCGGGAGCCGTTGCGCGTGCCCGGTGGCCGCGATGTTTGCCGTGCACCCACGATTGTCGGTAACAGAGCCGGGACGGGGATCTGTGTGTGTAAATACAGAGATCCACGTCCTGTCAGGTGAGAGGAGACCAATCATGTGTTCCCAGTACAGAGAAACACTGATCAGTCTCCTCCCCTTGTGAGTCCCCCCCCACATATACACACACATGTGATTTTGCAGTTCTTGTTAGGGGCACGACACTTCTGCTGTGATTAGTCACAGTAGAAGCCGATCAGCGGGTGCCAGCCAATGTATGTCCTCTGGCACCCGCCGATCATCAAGACAAAGCTCTGCTTATGTAAACAAGGCAGAGCTCTGTTCTATCTGGGGGGAAGTGATGGATTTTCTTTCCCTGCTAAGCAGGGAAAGAAAATCCATCACTTCCATTAGTGAAAGCACCTCACATAGTACACACAAACACTGGTTAGGCACACATTTAACCCTTTGATCGCTCTAGATGTTTAACCCCCTCCCAGCCAGTGTCATTAGAGCAGTGACCGTGCATATTTTTTTAGCAGTGATCACTGTATTAGTGTCACTGGTTCCCACAAAGTGTCAAAAGTGTCAGATTGTCGGCTGCAATAACGCAGTCCTGCTATAAAAATTCCAGCATATATACCATAGTTTTGTAGATGCTTTAACTTTAAACCAATCAATATACGCTTATTGGGATTTTTTTTTACCAAAAATATGTAGCATAATTTTTTTTTTTTTTTGTTTACAGCGCAAAAAATAAAAAATCCAGTGGTGAGCAAATACCACCAAAAAAAAGTTCTATTTGTGGGAAAAAAAAGGACATACATTTTATTTGGGTACAGCATTGCATGACCACACAATTGTCAGTTAAAAAAAATAACGCAGTGCGAATACCAAAAAAATGACCTGGCCAAGTCTTCCGGAGGTCAAGTGTTTAATAATCACCTAAAATAACCAACTTAATAAAAATCCATACACCCAGTGTGAATGGAGTGTCCACATGTAATTCATATAGAAAATACAGTATATCATATCTGATAAAGTGTCCAATTTTCGATGCTAGTAGTATCTTTCAAATTCAACACCATTGTGCAATAAAAGTGATCTCCTCTCCCCATAGGTCACCACACTCGCCAATGATCGGCAAATAATGCTCTCATTAGGATCATTTTTAACTGCTCCTCAGATTTGCACTACCTCCAATTGCTTTTCCCCTTCTTATCGGCACTGGGACTCTGAGGAAAAAGGATTAACATAGCATAATCTCGTATCAACTTTTTATTATCATCCGACTTCAATTAAAATAAAACTCACAAGCGAATAAAACAAAAAAAAGATAGGGCTGACAGTGTCCCCAATGGGGTAAACAGGTTTTGTAAAACTATACATGAGAAATAGATATGATGCTCTTAATGATGGGAATTTTCAGTTATGATTACAAATATGCTGATTACTGTTAAACATATTGGTAAATGTTAAGTAACAGTTACAACACCTTATATTTGATTTCTTCCCTTACTATTTTTGTTATATGGAAAAACATAATAAAAAATGTAATGTTAAAAAAAAATGGGGGCGATAAATAAATCCACATTTATTAAACATCAAAAAACACCAAGGTCAGTCGGGCCGGTGAATGTGGCATCTCACCTGCCTGCTTCACTTCTGGTCGGACATCCCTTCCGGTTCCTATACAGCCCCACCCTGAAGCATTTCATCCTTACAACTTTGTCAAAGTGTTACCCTTTGACGAAGTCGTAAGGATGAAATGTGTCAGGACGGTACGGCAACCAGAAATGACGGCAGACACCAGACGAGAAGTGACATGGACGGGAAGACCGGGTTAGGCGCCACATTCGCCGGCCTGAAGGCCTAGACATTTTTGATGTTTGATGATAGTGGATTTATTTATCGGCCCTATTTTTTAATGCACTTGTGAGTTTTATTTTAATTTGAAGTTAGATGATAATAAAATGTTGATACGCTTTGTTAGTCCTTTTTCCTCAGTCCCAGTGCCAATAGAAGGTCAAATGATTGGAGGAACTAGCATTCTCAAAGGGAGATTTCAATAATGGCAATCTCCGTTATTTTCTCATGACAGAGCCCCTTTAACACAGCACAGGATTCAGAAAGTGCACTCCTGCTGCCCTCATACTGACCCAGTTAGATGGTCTGTGAAATGCTGGCAACAATAGGTTATACAAAACTCATAAATTTGTAAATTAAGTGAACTCTATAATTTTAGTACGGCTGTATGTTTTTACTTAATAGAATCGGTAACACACTGATTGCTTTCACATGTTGCCTAGAATTGCTCTTTAATATGCTAATGCTGTCTCTGCTCTCAGTCAAGCTTACATTAATATAAAGCAATACAGATGTCAGAATGTCAAATTCAATGCATTAACTATACATGGGGCTAGCTGTATTATCTCTCTTCTGTAGACAAAAGCAACTAAACTGCAGATCTTTCAACCAAATGGCATGGGTGGGTGTTGGAGTGTGTAGGAAACTCTCTAGATAATGGATTCACATTTCTTTATTTTCCAATTTTTTTTTTCTTATCAAGCAAGCAAGGAGTGTTGTCATCTCTCTGAGGTGACAAGAAGGAAGGCAAGAAATAGATATCTTTCTCTTGAGTATATTCTTCATAGCAACTCTGATAGGCAGCTAGAAGAGAATATTGTTCCACATCCCAGCATGACTACAGAAGCATACATGGGCGCAATGGCAAGAAATATTAATCCACCACAACCTTTTTATTTAAAGTAAAACAAAATCATTAATTTGTATTAGGTGGAGCACCTCTAAAATAATAAACATTTTCTACACGTTCTGACTTATTCAGTAGAATAGTTCAAGGAGCAAAGCTCTAAATTCGCTACCCATAACAAACAGTCGCAATCTGTCTTATACTGGGCTGACAGTACAGTAAATTCTGATGTCTGGTTTCTGTAGGTTACTGCTCTTTACACCTCACGCATTTCTCTTTCTGCTGTTGAATAAGACCATTTGTGTTGTATTACGAATCTATTATTTACAAGATTACACTCCCCTGGCAGATCAGGTTGTTTAGTACCTCTTCTTGGATGCAGAAAGACCAAATGTACCCATCTGTAGGCAAGGCAGACTCATAATGGCATTTGACATGTCTACTGAACGTCTATATCAGTGGTCTCCAAACTGTAGCCCGTGAGCCAGATGTGGCCCTATGCTTGCCTTTATCCAGCCCTTGATGCACCATTTCATCTACTGACAGTAATGGGGCACTATCCCTTCCACTAACACCAGTGTTGATGCACCACTCCTCCCACAGACCCCAACGATGGGGCACTTTTCCTCTTACTTAAACCAATGAAGGGGCATTGTTTATTCCCACTAATGCAAGGGAGTTTCCTAATTCCACTGGCCACAGTCTGCCCCTACTAAAGCCTGAAGGATGGCAAAGTGGCCCTTTGTTTAGAAAGCTTGGAGATCCCTGATCTATATTGTGTTGCAGAAAGCAGAAGTAGTCATATTAGAACCTCATACTCTCCCTGATGTCGTCCTCAAGTGACTGCATCTTCCATCCTAGTCATTCAGTTTCTAAACACAGACTGCTGTCCTTGAAAATCAGGATGGTCCATAGGAAGGCCAGGAGAAAAAAACAACTATGTAACAGACTGTCCCACACTTCGCTTGAGTGCTTCTGTCAGTATACCGCTTCCTCAGTCCTGGAACACGAGTCCAATGGATCTGGCTGTAGGAACACCCAAGAACCAGACAACACCAGTCTTGGAGTACATCAGGAATAGCCTTTTATTTGAGATCTCACACAAATATATACAGCAGGATGACAATACACACTGTATCCAGAAACCTAATTACCATGAGCTAATTATCTAATCCTTTAGAAAGCCTAGGTGACTAAGAGACATGACCTTTAGGGCAGACTTGTGGTCACCGAGCTTCACACAGTAGCAGAGTTAACACAAACAACAATGGGTGAAAAGACTCTTAGAGCCCACACTAGACTTATTTACAATAAACACATTATAGCAGACAACAGACAGGTGAGTGGAGTTGATGACATTAGCATCTAACAGTATGAGTCCCAACAGTATGAATCAGTCACTATTCTAATATGGCATATAAAGGGTTCCCAGAGTCTGTGTCTTGGGGGGACTTGAACCTGAATCCAAAGTAACACCACCTCCAGGGTCCCCAGGCATACAGCTCACAGAGAGCACCATTCCCCCAAATGCCAGGGCACATAATCGGTGGGCATGCATTCAGTCCCCTCCAAAAGCCTCTGTCCTGGCTAGGTCTGTCACAAACTACATCTAAAAACAACCTTTTTGTGGCTCATAACCAACTACCTTTATCATAGTTGATGGACGTGCATACTGTGCTGAGATTAAGTTGTGTGGTTTAAGTGCACTTCAACGTAGACAGCCTCCAGTGTCAATTCACTGTGTCAATATCACCACGCACAAGGTTCCAGAACATCCATGCTTATTCAGTAAGGCTAAGAACAAAGTGCTAAAAATTGTTTTGGGCAGAGTGGGACAGGATTAGAACATCTGTCAGATATTTACTCCTTTCTAGGCCTCCACTGGGGAGGATCTCCATCGCTTTCTAGCAAAGAGACAGGGAGTGATGAGGAATCTCTCTACTGGAGATGGCAAGAGCTACCAAAAACATGTTTTATAGTAACACGGGGAGGGTTTCTGTATCTGACCTTCCTTGTTTTTACAATGACCCACACATACACCCATTGCCCTGGTATCACTGGGACAAGAAAGGAAGACAAACCTTTTCTTTGGGTTCCCACTTGGCATTAAAAATGGAACTTCTGACTCTTCACCAATCTAAATCTAAAACTAAAAAAAAAAAATTTTGGCTGAAGTTGGGCTTTTAGTCAATTGAACTATTTTTGCTGTTCATTACGACACATTGCATTTAGCTTGGACTTTTCTGCACTGAATAAACCCATTTAGGGCCTGGTTCACACCTATGCATTTTTTTTGTGCGCTTTCATTTTTGCAGAAACAGACTACAGTCTATTTTACATGGTTTTCTATGGGTCACATTCACATCTGTGCATTTTACTGTGCATTTTATGGAAAGGGCCGGGGATTTTTTCTGGTTTTTGGTTCCATAGACTTCAATGGATCAAAAACGTGTACTGGAATATGCAAACTGCAACCTGCATAGGTGTGTGAACCAGGCCTAAAGCTACTAAATACTGTTGTCACTCAAAAAAAAAAAATCCTATTAGGCCCCCTCTCCAGTGGCTCGTGTTTCCTTTCTTTGCTCCATTCAGGCTCTGCCGTCTCCACCAGGGGGTGTTGAATGTCTTTGCTCCATCCTTTGACCCCTACATTAAAACTGTGTCCTATAGTAGCAAAGGGGTTTGAGGAAGGAACCATGGCACACAGTGGAGGTACGGGCAGCTGGCAGTCCTGGAACAGTCCTGGAAGGGCCAAATGCTAAAGAGTCTGATGGAGGGCAGCACTGGGTTGGAGGAAAAAATGGAGACATTTGTTGCTGGAGAGGTAAGTACAATACCAAAGGCTTGCTATAAAGATTTTTTTGGGTGATGAGTGTCACTTTATGGTACTGTCATTAAAAGTCCTTTTAACTGGGTATTGGGTGTTAATATACTGTGTGATTAATATTTCTGCCTTGCTGCATAGTACTGACATGGTTAATATGGTGTTATTGCTGTTCTAATATTCTTCTCTCTGTCCTCCTTCTCCCTCTTTGCTTTCCAAAGTTCAGAAGAGTAAGTTAATCGATTTTTATTTCATTTTTCCTCTTCCTGCTGCTTCTTTCGTAAATATCAGACCCTGACATTTTCCTAAAGCTCTACGTATTTACAGAAAAAAAAAAAACACTAGTCTCCTTCCCAGCCCAGAAATAAGCTGAATGTTTTTCTAAGCTTTCGGCAAATGTAGTCATTGTTGAGTTTGCATGCACAGTATGTGAGATTATGATGTGACAAATCGACTTTACCATCACTGGAGGACGTTACATGACGTTATATGATATGTACTGTAGCAAATGTATTTATACAGCACTGAGAAGCTATGGTATTTTTATGAACTTTATAATTTGATTCTGTCCTTTAGGGTACATTGCTTTTTTTCAGAAGTCTCTCTACTCACCAGGAAAGGTTGTGTAGTGATTAGCAGCCCTCTGCTTGTTAACTTTAATCGGAGAGCTGAAAACTGGTAAAATGTATACGAAGTTATGCATGCTACAATCGACTTGTGACGGAGGGTTTCCATATATACAATGGGTATAGAAAAGAATCGCCCCCTTTAAAATAATCAAATGTTTGTTGCTTTGCAGCCTGAAATGAAGACAGACACAATTTTTGTTTTATCCAGCTGTATTTACTCAGTGCATCTTGTAACATCCAAGTAAAAGATATAACACCAACATGTCAAAAAAAAAAAAAAAAATGTTAAAACAGAATCACTGACTTGGAAAAAGGATCACCCCCTTATGTCAGTATTTTGTTGAACCACCTTTTGCTTTAATTACAGTCTTTAGCCTGTTGGGATATGTCTGTAAATAATTTTTTTCCATTAACCACTTCAGCCCCAGAAGATTTGGTTGCTCAATGACCAGGCCATTTTTTTTTTGCGATACGGCACTGCGTCACTTTAACTGACAATTGCGCGGTCGTGCGACGCTGTACCCAAACAAAATTGACGTCCTTTTTTTCCCCACAAATAGAGCTTTCTTTTAGTGGTATTAGATCATCTCTGAGGTTTTTATTTTTTGTGCTTTAAACAAAAAAAGCAACAACTTTGAAAAAAACACAATATTTTGTACTTTTTGCTATAATAAATGTCCCCTATTTTTTTTTTTTTTAAAAAGCACATTTTTTCCTCAGTTTAGGCCAATATGTATTCTTCTACATATTTTTGGTAATAAAAATCGCAATAAGCGTATATATTGATTGGTTTGCGCACAAGTTATAGCGTCTACAAAATGGAGGAATGATTTATGGCATTTTTTTTTTTTTTTTAACCAGTAATGGCGGCGATCTGCGTTTTTTATCGGGACTGCGACATGGCGGACAGATCAGACACTTTTGACACATCTTTGGGACCATTGACAATTATACAGCAATCAGTGCTATAAAAATGCACTGATCACTGTGTAAATATCACTGGTAGGGAAGGGGTTAACACTAGGGGGCGATCATGGGGTTAACTGTGTTCCCTAGCATGTGTTCTAACTGTAGGGGGATGGAAGTGACTGGAGGAAATGATAGATCGTTGTTCCTAGCTAGTAGGAGCTCACGATCTGTCTCTCCTCTCCTCTCCTCACAGAACAGGGATTTGTGTGTTTTACACACACGTCCCTGTTCTGGCTCTCGTGCAAGCGGCCGGTCGCACGCCGTTGCTCGCGGTCATTGCACACACAAGCTCCATCCAACGTGTTTCGTCTAGTAGAATGGCATCAGGTGCTGGACACACTGACTCCACATCAGAATATAAAGGAATATGCCGGGATCCGCTCCTGCTTCTCAGGACCAATCACATCTACTAGCATGGATCCTTCTATGAAATAATCTTTCTTAGACAAGCCAACAAATAGAGGGGTTCAGACCTCACACATCTCTTGTTCCATCAATAGAATTTGATGAGCTGAGGACTTTAATCACTAAACACAACCTTTCTGAAACCTTTTTGGAAGTCAAATCCTGCACAGGGTTCGGCGAGCTCTCCTCTAAAACTGGCATTTGAGAATAGGTTTTGAGCATTTCATTAAGGGAAGGAATTGTGGATGAAGGAAGGATGTGTTTTATGTATTCCACCGTGCCATTTCTCAGTGCGTCAAATGCAATCGGGGAGGCAGGGAGTAGGGAGAAAGTAAGATTAGTATCCTTGATGTGCCTATTTTGCAGTGAACCTGGTGCAGTGCCTGTTGGGAGGCAAAGTAAAGGCTCAATGTACATGGCTAACCTGTTAAACCCAGTTTGGATACAAATGTTAGTCTTTTACAAGGCAGGTCATGAAAAACTGAAACTTTACCTCTTGAACTAGTTAAGGAAAAAAAAATACTTATGGATCACGTTAAAAATCCCTTTTCCTAGAACTGGGGCTACCAGCTAGGGCCATGGGTTCTAGGACTTGTTTACCCAATTCGATTTCAGATGCGACTTGAGTTGCACAGAATCACATGGCAATGGAAATTACATTGATTTCAATGGTGCCTGTTCATCTCCATGCAGTGCTACTTTGGTGCAATGCGACACGATTTTGTGACCCATAGACTTCAATAGAGATGCACCAAAAATGCATGCACATGTGTTTTTTGGTGTGTTTTTACTTTCGATTTGTGTTGGTTGTTACTGTTGAATTTAAAAAAAAAATAACTATTACCACACCTAGGTAATAGAGCTGTAGCCAAAACTTTTGAGAATGACACAAATATTAATTTTCACATGGTTGCTGCCTCAGTTTTTATGATGGCAATTTGCATATACTCCAGAATATTATGAAGAGTGATCAGATGAATTCCAATTAATTGCAAATCCCTCTTTGCCATGAAAATTAACTTCATTCCATAAAAAAAATCCTTTCCACAGCACTTGTGAAGAAGGCTTCAGGGCGCCCAAGAAAGTCCAGCAAGTGCCAGGACCATCTCCTACAGTTGATTCAGCTGTGGGATTGGGGCACCACCAGTGCAGAGCTTGCTCAGGAATGGCAACACGCAGATGTGAGTACATTGGTACGCACATCAAGGAGAAGACTTTTGGAGGATGGCCTGTTGTCAAGAAGAGCAGCAAAGAAGCCACTTTTCTCCAGGAAAAACATCAGAGACAGACTGATATTCTGCAATAGGTACAGGGATTGGACTGCTGAGGACTGGGGTAAAGTAATTTTCTCTGAATCCCCTTTCTGATTATTTGGGGCATTCAGAAAAAACCTTGTCCAGAGAAGAAAAGGTGAGCGCTACCATCAGCTCTGTGTCATGTCAAAAGTAAAGCATCCTTTCATGTGATCATTCATGTGTGGGGTTGCTTCTCAGCCAAGGGAGTGGGGTCACTCACAACAGCGATGAACACAGCGATGAATAAAGGATGGTGCAAAAACATCTTCTGAGAGCAACGTCTCCCAACCATCCAAGAAAAGTTTGGTGATGAACAATGCCTTTTCCAGCGTGATGGAGTGCTTTGCCATAAGGCAAAAGTGATAACTAAGTGGCTTGGGGAACAAAATGCCGAAATGTTGGATTCATGGCCAGGAAACTCCTCAGACCTTAATCCCATTAAGAACTTGTGGTCAATCCTCAAAGGCCAGGCGAACCAAAAACCCCACAAATTCTGACAAACTCCAAGCATTGATTGTGCAAGAATGGGCTGCCATCAGTCAGGATGTGGCTCAGAACTTAATTGACAACATGCCAGGGGGAATTGCAGAGGTCTTAAAAAAGAAGGGTCAACACTGCAAATATTGACTCTTTGCATAAACTTCATGTAATTGTCAATAAAAGCCTTTGACACTTATGTAATGCTTGTAATTATACTTCAGTATACCATAGTAACATCTGACAAAAAGATCTAAAAACGCTCAAGCAGCAGACTTTGTGAGAATTAATATTTGTGTCATTCTCAAAACTATTGGCTGTATATAGACAGACCCGAAACCTCACAAATTTGAAAGATGTAATGTATTTTATTCTGCAGTGATTATGTAACACCTTTATAAAAATGTTGTGTAATGCCAAATATTTCATGGCTACAAACCTTGTCAACCTTTCAAAAGCACCCGCTGCATTGTTCCCAGCCAGTATATAGTCTGTAATAGGTATGGATTGGACATGACTCCAATTCCATTGGAACTACACTATGTGCAATAACTAGTTTTTACATACGGTTTTTTTTTTTCTTTTTTTTAGTTTTTTTTTTTTGCTGTAGACCTTGAACTTTGTGGAGCATTATGCTTCCCTTCCCCAAACCCCCAAAAGGCCAATTAAGTTTGTCTTAAAAATAAAACCAACACAGTGGAATAGCATACTTTTGCTTCATCCTTTTCTCTGAAATTCCTTTTTGAAAAATGAGGCTGCAATCACACTTTTGAATGTATAGGTGATGATTTACTGACTCCTTTTGACAACTACATGATTGGTACAAATTATGCTTCCGCTAATTAAAATCTCCACCGCAGCTTTCAGAAAAGTAATTACTCTACAAGGCCTTTATGAAAAGGATATATTAACAGGTTATCTAATTTACTGATAACAAGTCATCTTGCTAATCCATTTTGTAAATAGGAGGGACCACTCTTCATGTCACTGAAGAGAATGGGGCTGACAGATTAATTATCAAGTGCGAGGTGGTCTGATGCTATGAAGGATGTCGGGGTTCGTCATCAGTCAAAGTCATATTGTGGAGGGAGACTTGCATCTATGTTAGGTGTTAAACACAGCAGATGTCTGTGAATTAATTTCACACCGCTTAGCGCCTTGCTTCTATTTCAGGGTCTTGTTTGCTGCTACATCTGAGCGTACATTCTGCATATGCAGTATCTCTCATAGTAAAGGCTTGAATGTTGGGTGACATCTTGGTGGACCCAGAATAATGATGTTGCAAAACAAACAGGAGTCTTTGCATATGTTTCTATACATGGGAAGCCCTACAGAGACCCACACTGAGCACTCATTGCAACCTGCCCCATATGCAGCGCTAATGGCCCTCATGGATTAAAGTGTCAGATATGGCAACCTGGACTTATGTTACTTAGATCACGTCCAGGATTTTGATGTGAATGGAGTGCTAGTATGAGTAAGTTTATATCTTCACTTTTTGGTGCCCAAGTGGAGCTTGTAGTCTTGTTTGATTCAGGTGACATTTCCTAAATGTTGTGAGAGCATGGGTGTGACATCTGGGGAACGTGCTCCATGTCTTCTGCTGGGTGCTCTGGGTCTGGCCACGCTCTGCTTCCTTGCAGGTACCATGTGGTAGACTGATCTTCTACTAAGTTCCTGTGTAGTTCCAGTGCCAACTTCACTCTTAGGAATCAAAGCGGCCAGCACAGGAGACAGAGCCTCCCATATTTCAACCTAATAACCACTGACAACAATGATTTATTTAGCTCTTACTGACCACCAATGTAAGGAGGAACTTCACCACTGTCCATCGACATAAGAGGGCACGTCCTACTGACCACCAACTTCCCCAATGACCAGTGCTTCAGGGGAGCACTTTCCCACTAAACGCCAATGTAAGAAACACTTTTCCAATATCCACCAACATAAGGGGCATTTTACCACTGACGGACAGTAACCTTAACCCCACCACTTTTCTCTAAAATGTTACAGTAGGCTCTAGAGCAGTGGTTCTCAACTCCTGTCCTCGGGACCCACTAACAGGCCAGGTTTGCAAGATAACTGAAATACATCACAGGTGATATAATTTGCTGCTCAATGATTGCAGTATTCTAGTCTGCATCTCTCCAAGGTAAAACTTAAAATCTGGCCTGTTAGTGGGTCCTGAGGACAGGAGTTGAGAACCACTGCTCTAGAGGATATTAATTGAAGCCAACATATGGGAACCAATGTGCATACTATATCACAGTGCTAAATAATCACAAATCAAGTGCATTAATAATATTTCTCTATAAAATAAATGAATAAATAAGTCCAGTGTCCATTAAACAAGAAAAGTGCTCAGTGCTGTTGTTCCGCTTGCTCTTCACTTGCAATACCTTTATGGAACTAATCACCAATGTGCCACCACCTTCACGCCATAAAAGTCACTGGATAGCCATGACCCTCTTTTTTTTATCAGTGGACTATAAAGCAATTGTACCCCTCTGATAGCGCTTTATAACCCACTTATAAAAAAAAGAGGGTCATGGCTATCCAGTGACTTTTATGGTGTGAAGGTGGTGGCACATGGGTGATTAGTTTGTTAAAGGGGAAGATGTACAATGTGAAGTATTGGAAGTGGAACAAGAGCATTGAGCACTTTTCTTGTTTAATGGACTTTGAACATATTTATATATTCATTTTTTTAATAGAGAAATAATTAGCAATCGACACACTTTATTAATAGCGATTAATGCACTTTTGTTGATTATCTAGCGCTGTGATATGCTCATAGAGTAACACAAGTTTGTGTTTGGCACAGCAGCTTTTAAATTTATTCTGAAGTTACTTTGTACTGTGGTGCTACCTTTTGCATATTTATATGGGAATTGATGCTCCTGCCCTTGCCAGGAACACCAGTTCCTACCAGTTTCTACATGTTTACTAGCATTTGTAAAACCGTTTTCTGCCTGCAGTGGATTGGGTCTTATCCATCCTTGAAAGCAGCTGAACTTCTGGCCTTCCCATCGGTTATGTTTTTAGAGCCTTTGTTATCCACTGTGGAGCAAAAATGTCAACTCAGGCATTTTCCGCTTTGGCCATCCATTGTGGTGTGTTAACACACATTAGTCAATGCTCGTTACTTAATATTGTGCCCAGTGTGCCATAATGTGCATTGCGTAAGGGCCAACACACCACAACGAACCAAAAGATGCACATGACTTTTTTTTTTCTTTTTTTTGAGCAGAGTGTCAGAGCATGAATGGTATCCCAATTTAGGTACACTTTACTGTACCCTAAATTGGGATACCATTCATAATGAATAGGACTGCCCATACAGCAGGTGAATCACCATGTGTTAAGGGAACGCGCTCATTTTACTTTGCTTTTCCGCAACACAATGTAAACGGACCCTCAGTGTATTGAAAAA
This sequence comes from Lithobates clamitans, assembly GCA_037952925.1. Classification (NCBI taxonomy): domain Eukaryota; kingdom Metazoa; phylum Chordata; class Amphibia; order Anura; family Ranidae; genus Lithobates; species Lithobates clamitans. The sequence goes on from JBBGZY010001502.1 coordinate 41,048, forward strand.
TCTCATTATTAGACCAATTGTTACCAACTTTTTTCATATGGGGGACTCAAGTGTCGGCCATACCAGCACCAAAGGGTCATCCATAATATTCAGCAAATTATGCAACAGAATGTGGTCAGAGACTGCAGTCATGCAAAAGAAGATGATAGAGACTATGGGTTAGCAAGAGATAGAGATTGCAAAACCTATTGAAGGAAAACAAATTCCTGACTGCAGAGGCCCTGGGGGCCGCACTTTATGTGCCAAATAGCCGCAGGTTGAGCATCAGTAGCTTAGAAAAAGGAGCTCTAGCTTTCAAATGCTGCATGTGCTAGTAAAAAGATCTGAAATTCTCCAGGTACGTTTTGTGCTTCAGGAGTCTAAGCGATTATCAGTTTCTTGAATATTGGCAATGAGGCAGTAAATACAATTATACTACAATGTAACCTAAATTGGAGGGGTTTAACCAAAATACGCTAGCTTTAATGGTCATGTAAAATAGCCGACGAGATTTGTCCCCATCATCTGCCCAGACTTTTTTTTTTGTTCACTTGCTTACCTAGTTCTATCAGCTTTTGGCCAAAGCTCAGCCCACCTATCTGTTGGTAGTTAAGACTGTTGCAGGAAATTGCATCTGATATCTGTGCAATAGCACTGGACCAGTTGAAGTGAGATTTGGTTCTGATAGATATACAGTGGAGTGTGTCTTCCTTCGAGGGAGCTGATCTGTGATGAAGGTATAGTTTAGGTGGACCTTGTTCTGGTTCCAGTCTGCTACCTCTCTGATCGCAACAAAAGGAGATGGTAAATTCTGGGATAGGTATTGAGGAACACCTTGTACAAAAGTTTTTATCGCTCAAAAGGAGAAGAACAGCCAAAGCTCATTTGGCTGTACCTCTCCTGTGGATCACAGAAGTGCAGTTCGTTCTGCACTCCTGTAACCCGTTTTCAGCCGACAGCAGACTGAAGCATGGGGGGAGTCAGAGCAGAGAGTGGTGACTAACAGTCACCAGCTCTCTGCTCATGGAGCTTAGAGGTTTGAGCGATCAGCAGTGATTGATTGCTCAGTCTTAGAGTCAGCAGGGGACAGATGCACCATTGGACCGATGCTGCATCTACCTAGGTAAGTATGATTTAAAAAAGGAAGGGAAGACCCTCCCAATGTCAACATCCAATGCTTAATATTTTTTTTAAATATACCAGCACCTACCCAGTATCTGTCCTGAGGAAGCTAATATTTTAGTGAAACACGTCAACGAGCAAGTTCTTGGAGGCATTGCTGGATCAAAAATTTCTTTTTCACTTTGATATATTACCAAACCAATCCTTGTACCTTAGATCCAGCCCCCTCTGTAACTGCATTATTGGGTAACTGGTAACTGTGTCCATACAGGGTGTTGTTTGTATATTGTTTATATGTTTTTTAAATATGCTGTTATAAAATGTATACTTTACTGATTTTCCCTCTGATTATGTACCCACAAAGTCCACCAATTGTTTGACTTGCTCAATCCTTATATATATGATTAAAAGAAAAAAAAACTTCTCTTTTAAAGGTCTTTTTAAAACGTTTATTGGTTAAGAGCATCAAATACATGTCAACATGAAGTCCTCCCTCTTCATTTCTTAACAGTTATGTTGCATGATGTTTTCTTTTTTTTTGTTTGTTTTTTTTTTTAACCGTTGCAATGTTCTTGAGCCCCCAACCACAAAATTATAATCATGTAAACAGAGATATTCATCTCACAATGGACATGGTGGGTATCAAGATGATTAGACTCCTTTTATTTGACATGATGCAGGGAGACATTTTGTGACCAGTTTCTATTAAATATTCAAGCTGTTTACAGAAGAGTTGCTTCCATTGTTTTCTAGCATTTTAACAATTGTGCGTTATCTCTACAGGAGTCCATCAGTAAGCAGCTGGTGTACAGTATGCACCAATTACAAGGAAACATGCAGTATGGCACAGAAAAACATGGCTTTCTGTTCAAAAAGAGCGATGGGTATGTCCTTGTGTCAATCCGAAGCAAATGACCTGTATCACATTTGTACCTTTTTGTTTAAGTGAATCGTGCATTCCACTCTGTTAATACCCATTGAAAATATGTATGGTGTTTGTTTTTTGTTTGTTTTTTGTCTCAACATTACTTAATTTGTTATAGCATGTTCTTTTCCCCCATTTGCCAAGAACAAAAAAAAAACATTGTGTGTGTGTATGTGTATATATAGATATATATATATATATATATAGATATATATATATATATATATATATATATATATATATATATATATATATATATCTCACACAGGTGCATCTCATACATTTGGAATATCATCAAAAAGTTAATTTATTTCAGTAATTTAAAAAGTTAAACTCACGGTGATATATCTCAAGCATTTCTTTCTTTTAATTTTGATGAATATGGCTTACAGCTAGTGAAAATCCAAAATTCAGTATCTCAGAAAATTTGAATATTACATAAGACAATTAAAAAAAAAAAAAAAAAAAAAAAAGGATTTTTAATACTGAAAATCATACCTTGCCATAAGTTTGAAACCTTGTATCCACTTGGTGAATTGTACCATTGACCTCATCAGGGCACTATAACCATTTTTCGGTAGTGTAGAATTAATCATGGTTAATTATGGTGTTAATTACTCGTAATTAGCAGTGATGTATCAGTGAAAGTGAGATGCTAAATACCATAGCCGTGCCTATGTTAATCAAGTGAAAAATGTGCACATCAATATGCAAATTTGTCATTTGCTTCCCTCTGAGAGGAAGGCTTGGTGCAGAGCATGCTGGTTAAAATAGGTAGTAATTTTTCAGTACCTCTTCATCTGTCATTAAAGTGACATAATAGAGACATTAGAGATGAGCTGGTGTTGACATTTGGACATTAAAGGGCATTACGAATACCCAACCCTTAGTCTAATGCTGCCTGCTGTCACCCTTAAGCTAACATAGAACATTAAAAGGGTTATGAACCCTCATGTTTTTTCATCTTAATACATTCTATGTATTAAGGTGAAAAACCTTCTGTAGTGCTGCAGCCGCCCTGCCCCCCCTTTTTACTTACCTGAATGCTTTCATCCTCCGTCCGGGAACGAGCACACTATCTCTAGCTGGTGTCTCTTGGCTCCCGCTGCTGTCAATCAAATGCAGTGACATGGCGCCGGGACCAAGTCCTGCATTCTATGTGAATGGACAAAAGTTGCCGGACTCGGGAGTGCACCCGCACGGGTGTCCACCAAGGAGAGCGCTTCTCCAACGTAGACATTCAATGTAGGGAAGATCAACCAGCGCTGCTGAGAGACCCCAGAAGAGGCGGATCGGGGCCACTCTGTGCAAAATGAACCGAGAAGTGGAAGTAAGTATGACATGTTTGTTATTTAAAAGAAAAAAAGAGGGTTTAGAACCCCTTTAAACTGAAATTCTGCGTATTTTTAACAGAAGATATTACATGTCTCTTCTGTCCAAAAAAAAAAGTGTGTGTATATATACACACACGTGCACACACAGTGTGTCCTATATATATATCCTAGCAATTTTTTTTAATGAGTGTGCGCTACCTGCAACACACGTGTCGTGTAGTGTACACCTTGGCTCATCCCAACTATCTGTATAATGCAGAGAAAGCAACTAAGTGCCATACAATGATGCATGCACACAGGGGCGTTGCTAGGTCTACAAAAGATCTGGGGCTAGAGCCCATGGCAGCGTAGTATAGAAAGTCATATGCTTGGGTGGGCATACACATGTATATACAGTAGTATACGTGTGTGTGTGTGTGTGTGTGTGTGTGTGTGTATCTATCCCCAGAGAGCCCCCCCTTATGTCAGGGTCCCCAGAAAGCCTCTCCCTTGCATCAGGGTCCCCAGAGAGCCTCTCCCTTGCATCAGGGTCCCCAGAGAGCCTCTCCCTTGCATCAGGGTCCCCAGAGAGCCTCCCCCTTGCATCAAAGTCCCCAGAGAGCCTCCCCCTTGCATCAGGGTCCCCAGAGAGCCTCCACCCTGCATCAGGGTCACCAGAGAGCCTCCCACTTACATCAGGGTCCCCAGAGAGCCTACCCTCCCCTTGGGGACCCCTGCAGAGACTCGGGGCTATGGGCCCCAGATTTGGGGCTATAGCCCCAAAAGCCACCCCCTAGCGACGCCACTGCATGCACAGGAGTTTCATCAGCACTGGCCGCCCAATGAGAATCCGGAAGATGACAGGGTAATAATGGCAGTGCCAAGGGGCAGAGTGGCGAGGGACAGCTTTGATCTGTAATTGCTAGAGGAGCAAATAGGCGGATGAGTATAGTTCCCCTTTAAACTATACAGCACAGTTACATAGAGTTACAAAATATTTTTGAAACTACCCAGACATGAGTAATTTTACATATATAGCGCCTTAAAAAGTATTCATATCCTTTGAAATTTCCTCTCAAATCCTGTTTTGGTGACAACTCAAATGTATAGATTTCTCATCAGTTTCTGTCCCAGTGACATGATTATCAGGACAAATAGTGGGGTGCATCTTCCAATGTTGACACATGCAGTAGTAAAAACCTGACAGAGGACTTAACCCTTCCACACATTGTCCAATAACTAAAAAAAAAAGTTTTTTTAATATTAAGGTCTCATAAATTAACTAATTTCTCTTTTTCTAGGCTCAGAAAAGTTTGGCAGAAGAGGAAGTGCTCAGTGAAGAACTGTTACTTGACCATTGCACATGGCGCGGTATTAGATAACTCCTTAAAGAATGTTTTTATTTATGCATACATACTGTATTCCATCATATACTTGGCATAAAATCAAGGTGTTGTTATATTTGCATGTGCAGCGGGTTTAACACACCTACCGCATTCCAATGCATAGGTTAAATTTTCATTTGACTTGACAGGGCAGGGGGGCCATCAAGTCACAAGGTCAGAGGCTGCATCAGGGGCTGATCATGTCAGTCCAGTAATTATAACAACTAGACTGTGTGTATGTAAATACTTTTGTAATGTGTAATGGCCGGTTTACACCTGAATTGCACAGGAACGCGGTCCGCGACTCAGTGCTGTGCAGTTATCAGCCCATTGGATCGCACCAAAGATAGTGCATACACTTCAAAAACACACTGCACCGGATCACATGGTACATGCCATCTACATTTGGGACGTCATTAGGAATAGATTGACACTCGCAGCGGATCGCACACCAAGTGTGTTTTGAATGTGGTGTGGGAAATGTGCATGGAACGTAGGTTTCCTGCACCATGTTCTGATGTGAACGAGCCCCAAAGCTGCATAAAGATGGGATGCTTTTTAAAGGATGCACTATAGTTACATAGTAGGTGAGGTTGAAAAAAGACACAAGTCCATCAAGTCCAACCTATGTGTGTGATTATATGTCAGTATTACATTGTATTATCCCTGTATGTTGTGGTCATTCAGGTGCTTATTTAATAGTTTTTTGAAACTAACGATGCCCCCCACTCATACCACCGCCTGTGGAAGGGAATTCCACATCCTTGCCGCTCTTACAGTAAAGAATCCTCTATGTAGTTTTAAGGTTAAACCTCTTTTCTTCTAATTTTAACGAGTAGCCACGTGTCTTGTTATACTCCCTTCTGCGAAAAAGTTTTAGCCCTATTGTGGGGTCACCAGTACAGTATTTGTAAATTGAAATCATATCCCCTCTCAAGCGTCTCTTCTCCAGAGAGAATAAGTTCAGTGCTTGCAACCTTTCCTCATAACTAATATCCTCCAGACCCTTTATTAGCTTTGTTGCCCTTCTTTGTACTCGCTCCATTTCCAGTACATCCTTCCTGAGGACTGGTGCCCAGAACTGGACAGCATACTCTAGGTGCGGCCGGACCTGAGTCTTGTAGAGCGGGAGAATTATTGTTTTATCTCTGGAGTTGATCCCTTATATTCTGTTTGCTTTGTTAACAACAGCTTGACATTGCATGCCATTGCTGAGCCTATCATCTACTAGGACCCCCAGGTCCTTTTCCATGCTAGATTCCCCCAGAGGTTCTCCCCCCAGTGTATAGATTGCATTCATATTTTTGCCACCCAAATGCATTATTTTACATTTGTCTACATTAAACCTCATTTGCCATGTAGTCGCCCACCCCATTAATTTGTTCAGATCTTTTTGCAAGGCTTCCACATCCTGCGGAGAAGTTATTGCCCTGCTTAGCTTAGTATTGTCCACAAATACAGAGATTGAACTGTTTATCCCATCCTCCAGGTCGTTTATGAACAAATTAAATAGGATTGGTCCCAGCACAGAACCCTGGGGGACCCCACTACCCACCCCTGACCATTCAGAATACTCCCCATTTATTACCACCCTCTGAACACGCCCTTGTAGCCAGTTTTCAATCCATGTACTCACCCTATGGTCCATGCTAATGGACCTTATTTTGTACAGTAAATGGGGGACTGTGTCAAATGTTTTTACAAAAACCAGATAACCACATCTACTGGCCTTCCTTTATCTAGATGGCAACTCACCTCCTCATAGAAGATTATTAGATTGGTTTGGCAAGAACGATTCTTCATGAATCCATGCTGATTACTGCTAATTATACCGTTTTCATTACTAAAATCTTGTATATAGTCCCTTATCATCCCCTCCAAGAGCTTGCATGCTATTGATGTTAGGCTAACTGGTCTGTAATTCCCAGGGATGTATTTTGGGCCCTTTTTAAATATTGGTGCTACATTGGCTTTTCTCCAATCAGCTGTTACCATTCCAGTCAGTAGGCTGTCAGTTAAAGTTGGGAACAATGGTCTGACAATTACTTGACTGAGTTCCCTAAGTACCCTCGGGTGCAAGCCATCCGGTCCCGGTGATTTATTATTGTTAAGTTTCTCAAGTCTAATTTTAATTCTGTCCTCTGTTAACCATGGAGGTGCTTCCTGTAATGTGTCCTGAGGATAAACACTGCAGTTTTGGTTACTGAAGCCCCCCGACTCCCTCGTGAAGACCGAGGAGAAGAATAAATTTAATACCTTCGCCATCTCCCCATCCTTTGTAATCAGATGACCTTCCTCATTCTTTATGGGGCCAATATGGTCTGTCCTCCCTTTTTTTACTATTTACATACTTGTTCTATCTTAGCCGCCCTAATTACACTCTTACATTTCTTGTTGCATTCCTTATAAAGTCTGAATGCTGATGATGATCCCTCAACCTTGTACTTTTTGAAGGCCTTCTCCTTTGCTCTTATATGCATTTTTACATTGGATTAAATCCATCCATGACTTTTATTCGCTCTTTTAAATTTATTACCCAATGGGATGCATTGGCTAATGCCCTTATTTAATATGCTCTTAAAGCAAACTCATCTCTCCTCCGTGTTCTTTCTTCCTAAGATTTCATCCCTGTTTATGCCTTCTAGCAAGGTTCATAGTTTAGGGAAGTTGGCTCTTTTAAAATTCAGTGTCTTTGTATTCCCCTTATGTTTCCTATTTGTGTGATTTATACTGAAGCCAATTGACCTGTGATCGATGTTTCTTAAAGCGGAGTTCCGCGTTTTTTTTTTGTTTTTTTTTTTGTTTTTTTTTTAAAGTCAGCAGCTACAAATACTGCAGCTGCTGACTTTTAAAATGTGGACACTTACCTGTCCGGGGCGCCCGCGATGTCGGCACCTGAAGCCGATCTATCCCTCGGCTGTCGGGTGCTGCCGCCGCCATGCTCAGTAAGGGAATCGGAAAGTGAAGCCTCGCGGCTTAATTTCCTGGTTCCCTACTGCGCATGCGCTACTCGGAATACTACCCTCTGGAATATGTTCTGTGCTGACTATCTCTACCTCTGGACCCTCTGGGTTACTAAACCGTCGCGTTTAAAAAAAAATAAAAAAAATAACAAACATGTCCTACTTACTTCCACTGTGCAGTTTGTTTTGCACAGAGTGGCCCCGATCCTCCTCTTCTGGGGTCCCTCAGTGGTGTTCTGCCAGTCCATCTGCTTTCCTATTAAAAACTGACCACACTAAGCAGGAGAACACACAGTAGTCAGTTCTCTAGCTCTGCTGGGAACTCAGCCTGCTCTCCTCCAATGATCAGACCTGTCCTGACATCCCTCCCTACACAGCCACACTAGGAAGCTCCGTGTCCTGCTGCTTCTCCTCCCCCCAGTTCTTATGCAGCTGTGAACAGAGGGAATGTGATCACTTTTAAAAAAGGGGAAAAAAAGGTATTTTTTTTTTAATCTATAAACAAATGTTTTGCCTTTTATTTCTATTTCAGCCTGAATAGATTGTTTTATTAGCTGATTGTTTACAATCTCTTTAAAGCCTATATGATCTTTTTGTTTAAATTAGCTCTATATATTACAGCAGCGTCACAAGTGTTCAATGTCTTACAGATCATTTTGTTTTTTAAGCAGCTACAGTAGTAGAAAAGCCTGTACCCTGTCAGCTGTAGAGTAGGACCCTCGCTGTCTTTGAGGAAGCAGTGATCTCATTGCAGAGGTCTGACACGCCCTCTAATGCGCCAAAGCCAGCACTCTCCAATCAGCAGGGACCATTCGCTTTGCTGATTGCAGAGCTAAAGATCTGACTTAGTAGGGGGCTTATCAGACATCTTTACTGCTTCCCCACAGAGAAGGGGTCCCACTCTGCATCTGCTGGCACGGGATAGGCATTTCTACTCAGGCTGTGGCTACTTTGTAAAGAAAATGAACAATGCGACTTAAAGCACCTACTTGTTTTAGTGCACTTGGAACATATTTAGCACTTTTTAAACAGATGGTTTAATTGGGTTTTAGTTCCTATTGTGGCAGCAAAAGACAAATAAAATTACCTAGGTGTGGTCTGTTACTGGACCTAAATGGCATGTAAAAGGAGTAATGTTTTAACAAGTAACTTGAACCAATTGGCTGTCCAGGAGATGCAAGCAGCCCTTCAGCACCACCTTTTCAGCCTTCCCATCGGGGAATAAAAATGTCTTTTTGGCAAAGTGACCTTTTTTTAGTCCCTTCATGCACAGGTATGTGTAAATGTGGAGCAGAGACATCTAATGAGCTTTGCATTGTACATTACTGGCTGATACTCAGGGCAGAATGCATTAGCTGGCTAATACCAATATAGCAGATGTTGCTGATTATTTATATGCCTCGGGCATTAGTGAAGGGCCCCAGTGCTGGTAATTGTATTACTTTATTGGAGCCTCAATGCACCTCCAGGCTAGGCCCAAACTAACTGCACGTTTATTTTATATTTACGCTCAAACAGTATTCTTACATTTCAGGTAAGCCTAAAAGCAAAATTAATGATAAAATATAGTATTACCTATTGTGGGCAGCTAAAAAGATTATGGGGGGCTTCGAAATGCCCTCCTAATATGCAACGTAGGCAAGGTTCACTTGCATAATGTCTCATATCTCTGCACGTTGGACATTTTTGCTTTGGGCAGCTTTGCAGGTGCTGTATAGAACATTATTAATTATTATTTGTTTCATTTGAACTCGTAAACGCTACTCTAAAGTAGTGGCGGCTGGAGCTCCATTTTTTTGGTGTTGTGGCAAACCTGAAACAAACCCCCCCGCCCGGTTGGTCAGTCAAAGAGCCCCCCCACCCCGGTCGCTCGGTAAACCAAACACCACCTCCTTGACGCTCGCCCGCACTTACCCCATCTAGGTCGCGGACAGCTTTGGCTTTCCCTTGCGTCTCCTCCTCCTCGGCGGGCAATATGGTCGCTTCTCCTCTTGGCCATTTAGGTCTTAAGACCCGCTTCCTGATTGGCTGGGAGGAGAAGAATATTAATGCGCTGTTGTCCCATCCTTTTTTTGAAGCCAATTAGAACCCCTGGCTCTAATCATGTACTTAAAAAAAAAAATTGAAATCCATGTGTCCGGCACCCTGCATGTAAATTAGAGGCCAGGCGCATGGGTTAGGGAGGCGGCGCCCCTAATGGAGTGGCCACCAGTGCCCCGGGCACTGTGGTATCATGTGAGGTGGGGAGCGCCACAAGGAGGTTGGGGCAGAGGGGATTTGGGTTGGCGGGGAGAATTTGATGGGCGGGGTAAGTATCGTAGGAGGGTAAATTGGGAGGGGGGGTGCTAAGAGTGGTGATCTAGGGGTTGGGATGGTGGAGCAGAAGATTTGTGCTGTGGGGGGGGATGTGTACTAGGAGGGAAGATTTTAGGGGTAGAGGATTTGTGCTAGGAGGGGTGAATCTTTTTTTTTTGGGGGGGTGCATTTGAATTGGGGGGGGGCAAAGATTTGTGCTGAGAGGGGGGATTTCAGCAAAGGGTGGATTTGTACTGGGAGGAGGGGAATTTATGTTTGGGGTTGTAAGCATGCAGATTAGTGCTCAGTGTTTTTGTGGGGGGAATTTTGCTGACACATAATGCTCATGTTTCTTGGAGGGGGGGCACCGTTTGGCATGTTTGCCCTGGGCTCTAGATGACCCTGTCCCATGCATTTATTTTGTTTTATAGAAAATGTAACAGGAGGAGTTGAAACATGAAAAAGTGGGCAGGGGCTCCAAAAACTTCCAAGTGAACAGGAGCAGAATCGGGAATTCTAGCAGAGAGATCTTACTGTTGGTGTATTCAAGACCGAAAAATAAACAGGGGCTGCCTCAGCCCACCAGGCACCACCTGTAGCTAAAACATCATTTATGGACTGACCCTTGTATTGGCCCCAAACTGCTTTCTTGATGCCCTAAAACAGGGCTATGCAATTAGCGGACCTCCAGCTGTTGCAAAACTACAAGTCCCATCATGCCTCTGCCTCTGGGTGTCATGCTTGTGGTTGTCAGAGTCTTGCTATGCCTCATGGGACTTGTAGTTCTGCAACAGCTAGAGGTCCGCTAGTTGCATATCCCTGCCCTAAAAGAACCCTCAACCTCTAGCCTTGATATCATTTCAACAAAAGTTTAGCAGGCTAAAACCCAGTCTTGGAGCGTTGAATACTGATCTCATCTGGAGTGCTAACTGTAGCTTTAAACAAACTTTTAGCTTCCTTCAGCAGGCTTTAGCAAACTGTTAGCAGTGTAAATGGTGTTAACAGCTTGCTAAAGCAGCTTAAAGAGCTTGTTTAAAGCTACAGCCAACACTCCCAATAAGATCAGTATTCAACACTCTGGGACCGGATGATGGGTGCTTTAAGCTGGCCATACATGGCTCCGTTTTTCTTCTGTTTATTTAGCCAGTTGGCTCAATGGAAAAAAACGGAGCTGATTACCCCATCCACGCAGTCGAGGTGGATGGAGATATCCCCACACTGTGTCTTTGTATTCTCTCCTGCCATCAAAATACACTGATCAGTGATGCAGCCATTTGGCTTCAAGTGCTGATCAAAGCAAAATTTTCTAGCGGGACTGTTCATGAAAAGTCATTCGATAGATCGACTTCTCATGAACAGGAATGGCCATACATGGATCAACATTAAAGTGGTTGTAAACCTCAGAGATGAAATATGAACAAAGCAAAACCCTCTAGAGCAGGGGTCTCCAAACTTTCTAACCAAAGGGCCAGTTTACTGTCCTTTAGACTTTAGGGGAGCCTGACTGTGGCCATTGGGAGTTGAAATTGTCCGTGTGGGAGTAAACCGTGCATATTTGGCATTAGGGGGAGGTATAGTGCCCCATCATTGGTGTCAGTAAGAGGAATAGTGCCCCATTGTTTGTATCAGTGGGATGAATAGTGCCCCATCATTGGTGTCAGTGAGAGGAATAGTGCCCCATTATTGGTGTCAGTGGGAGGAATAGTGCCCCATCATTGGTGTCAGTGGGAGAAATAGTGCCCCATCGTTGGTGTCAGTGGGAGAAATAGTGCCCCATCGTTGGTGTCAGTGGGATGAATAGTGCCCCATCGTTGGTGTCAGTGGAAGGAATAGTGCCCCATCATTTGTGTCAATGGGATGAATAGTGCCCCATTGTTTGTGTAAGTAACAGCAATTATGCCCCATTGTTAGTATCAGTGGGAGGAATAGTGTCTTCCATTAGTGGGAGGAAAAGTGCCCCATCGTTAGTGTCAGTGGGAGGAAAAGTGCCCCAAGGGCCAGATAAAGGCAAGCAAATGGCCGCATCCAGCCCCTGGGCTGCAGTTTGGAGACCACTGCTATATATAGCGTGTACCTGTCTCAATCCAAAGCATGAAGTGTCATTTCTGTCTGCTGCTTCATTTCTCTGCCGCCTTCATGAATTACTTCTGACAAGTTTTCCTGACACCTAGAGAAAAATGGTGACAGGGGAGGGATCTCCAGCTGATTGACAGCCTCAGCTACATTCCTGTGTGCTGTGTAAAGGGGGGGTGTGTCCCTTCCCTCCAATCAGCTCTCAGCACTCCTCACTGTTGTAATGTAACTTCAGCTCTCCGCCCCCTGCTTTTCAGAGCTGAAAGATCCCGTGTAAGTTTTGCACTTTGAATGGATGAAGGGGGGAAAGACAGCTGTAGATAAACAGGTACAACTTATGTATGAGGATTTGTTTCATCTCTTTATCACCTGAGGCCAGAGGTTTCATTGGGTATATGTAAGGGTTTACAACCACTTTTAAGGCCGTTCCTGCTAAATGGAACGATCAGTTTCAATTTGTGTTCATCCAGCTTTTAGGCACTTGGGGAAGTTGCTGAGAGCTTGTTGAAGGCATCACAAATGTTCGCGGAAGCTGATGCCCTTTGGACTAATGTTTCTATTTCTAGGTTTAAACAATACCCCTATGTGTATGGCTTCATGGTTCAGGCATTTATGATCTTCAGTAAGACAAAGAATGATGTGTTAGTTACTGTAAGCGATCGGTAAGAACTCCTCTTTGATCCATCCACAGTAAAGTCCTATATAAATGGTGGTTGGGGGTTACTTTGCTTTTCATCTTGGACATTTCCTGAGTCTTTCTGAATCATATGTTTTTAGAAATGGTTATCTTTACATGAACATATGGTAACTTTGTCATTCTCTATTGCTTGCAGCCAAACCGCCAGCCGGCCAAATTGAATCTGTTGACGTGCCAGGTGAAGCCGAACATTGAAGATAAGAAATGCTTCGACCTCATATCACGTATGTTCTCCTGGCTTTCATCCACTTCTGATTAAAGATCAACAAATGTATTAAAAGCCACTCAACGGATGATTCATCCAGACTGCAGCATGAAGATCCGCAACAATTCACACAGTTTGCCGCTATGGCATTTTTTTTTTTTTTCTAGCAGAAAAAGCTGAGAAAACCTATTGTGTCGAGTCCCCGTATACTCTGCTTCTTTTCTGAGCCGAACATCAATCTAGAAAGTGCAAAAAAATTGGAGAGAAACCGCGCTGACCTAAAATAAGTCAATTCAATGAATTTGTTATAATAAAGTGATATAAAAAAAGCAGCTAGCAAAAAAACAACAGTCAGATGCACTTTGCAAGAATAAATGTACAAAATAATGCAGCACTAAAAGTCCATGAATAGTGAAATACAATAAATAAGTAAATCCAAAACGAAATAACGGTGAATAAAGTTCATGAGGTGCTAGGAAAGTAATAAAGTTTGATCCAGCCTTCACCAATGTGCTCCAACACCCAATGAGAGATGGACTCTTGCCAAAAAAGAGCGGTCTCTATCACGGGGTCGATCGCACTCAGCTGTCGCAGATCCTTCCAGGGGGTAAAACGCTAGTGAAAGGCTCCCATCAGATAGGCTTGGACCAAACCAAGTGTCTCATATGAAAGAGAGGATCCACGTAGTGTGATACCATAACCACAGATTTGTTGGTACGTACAAAGGATAAAAGGTACTCACATTTGAAAAATCAAAGCAGGTATGTAATGTAGCAAATCATGCAAAAGATCGATCAATCGAAGCCTACGTACTTGACGTTGCCGCGCTTCTTCCTGATGTGTACACCGATTGATCAATCTTTTGCATGATTTGCTGCATACATGCCTGTTTTGATTTTTTTTAATTTGAGTACCTTTTATCCTTTGTCATTGAGAGGAATAGTGCCCCATCGCTGGTGTCATTGGGAAGAATAGTGCCCCATCGCTGGTGTCATTGGGAGGAATAGTGCCCCATAGCTGGTGTCATTGGGAGGAATAGTGCCCCATAGCTGGTGTCATTAAGAGGAATAGTGCCCCATTGCTGGTGTCATTGAGAGGAATAGTGCCCCATTGCTGGTGTCATTGAGAGGAATAGTGCCCCATTGCTGGTGTCATTGAGAGGAATAGTGCCCCATTGCTGGTGTCATTGAGAGGAATAGTGCCCCATTGCTGGTGCCATTGAATAGTGCCCCATTGCTGGTGTCATTGAGAGGAACAGTGCCCCATCGCTGGTGTCATTGAGAGAAATAGTGCCCCATTGCTAGTGACATTGAGGGAATAGTGCCCCATTGCTGGTGTCATTGAGGGAATAGTGCCCCATTGCTGGTGTCATTGAGGGCAATTGTGCCCCATCGCTGGGGTCATTGAGAGGAATAGTGCCCCATCGCTTGTGTCATTGAGAGGAATAGTGCCCCATCGCTTGCGTCATTGAGAGAAATAGCGCCCCATCGCTGGTGTCATTGAGAGGAATAGTGCCCCATCGCTGGTGTCATTGGGAGGAATAGTGCCCAATCGTTGGTGTCATTGGGAGGAATAGTGCCCCATTGCTGGTGTCATTGACAGGAATAGTGCCCCATCGCTGGTGTCATTGAGAGGAATAGTGCCCCATCGCTGGTGTCATTGAGAGGAATAGTGCCCCATCGCTGGTGTCATTGAGAGGAATAGTGCCCCATCGCTGGTGTCATTGAGAGGATCAGTGCCCCGTCACTATTGTCATTGAGAGGAATAGTGCCCCATCGCTGGTGTCATTGGGAAGAATAGTGCCCCATTGTTGGTGTCATTGAGAGGAATAGTGCCCCATTGCTGGTGTCATTGAGAGGAATAGTGCCCCATCGCTGGTGTCATTGAGAGGAATAGTGCCCCATCGCTGGTGTCATTGAGAGGAATAGTGCCCCATCGCTGGTGTCATTCAGAGGAATAGCGCTCTATTGCTGGTGTCATTGAGAGGAATAGTGCCCCATTGCTGGTTTCATTGTACCCATTAATTTTTTGCCATTTTGTGTTCAATTGTGGAGATTTTATCTCACTTCCAGTGCAAAGATTTAACAGAAAGGGAGGAAATCTCTCCAAAGTGATGGACATCTCCTATCTTAAGCAGGCCATACACGGTCGAATTTCTAACAAATTTTCTTTTCAAAATCAGAAAGTTCGTTTTTGTTTGTGATCCGATGATGCCACCATTGATTTTCGAAAATTCGGCCGACCAAGCCTTCAATTTCACCTCATGTTGATACAGAAAAGAATTTTCTTGGCCGGGAATCTTCTTTTTTCTCCGTAAATTATCTTTTCTTATTACATTTCTCGCACGATTCTCCCATCATTAATTAGAAAATCGTTTATTTTTCTAAAAATTTCCAACATGTCCGATTCCTCAAATTTGATTGCCGCACGAAAATCGGCTGTTGCTGCAGCCCACTAATGGTGCGAAATTCGTACGAAAATTCTTTCGAAATTCGAAACGTGTATGGCTGGCATTAGACAGTTTGGAAGATTTCTCCTCTATCCCTGTTCTGGTGACAACTCCAGATTTTGGGGTTTCCGCCACTTTCAGTGATATAAGTTGAATCTCCGCAGTGCAGACACAAACCCGCAATACAAATCTGACAGGGTTGCTAACCCTTCCCTACTTTATCCATACACTGAAAAAGAAAGTTTTGGTAAAGTTTATTATACAATGGTAAATTGTTGTCAAAATGTACATTATATACTGGGAATGAACTTAGTTTTATAAAATTTTTTTCTTCTTTTTCTGCAGATAATCGAACATACCATTTCTTAGCAGAGGATGAACAGGACTGTGTTGCGTAAGTAGGAACTGCATTGTTTCTTTGCCCACAACACTCCTAAGTTATCTGCGTTTTCTACTAAACTGTAGAAAAGCCTCACTAACCATGTTATCTCTCACACACCAACACTAATTCAGCATCCTCAATCCATGAGTGACTCTCTATCGCTAGTCGTTGAACAGTATCTATAGACTCAGAAAAAAAAAATGCATTCAACTCCAATGTGTACTTAGAACAGTATTTAGCTGCATTCTACCTCATTAACTGTGTCTGATCAGTATTATAGAATAGGGGGAGCTGCGCTAAAAATTAGCTCCACAACAATTGACATGAAGACAAAAAAAGTTATTTGAGAACATGAAGGGTCATAATAACACCGCAGTGTGCACACACAAGTAAAGTGCCCGACCACCGTAGCTGTAGATTGAGCTTACCGGACGGTAAGCCTAAAAGGCAGGTGGCTATAGCCCAGCCAAGGCCTCTAAGCTTGCTGATGACCACAATAGGAACAGTATTCGGATGGTGAAGATCACTCACTGGGACCCACGTCCGGCGTCCACACACTCAGTAAATTGCCCAGAAGAAAAAAGAACTGGCCATAGTGTAATATATTCCAAAATGTTTAATAAAATCAAGCAATGCACTTACAATTGGGAGGCGATAACATCGCATATAAAAGAGCCGGCCGGCATGAACAAAAACGGAGCCCAGCCTCCTACTCCGATCGCGTGGTGACGTCACTACGTGCCTTCCGTCAGACACATTTCGTCATCAGCAGACGTCAAAGGTTCCCCATTGACGTCTGATGATGACGAAACGCGTCTGGAGGAAGGCACGTAGTGACGTCACCACGCGATCAGAGTAGGACGACGGGCTCCGTTTTTGTTTATGCCGGCTCTTTTATATGCAATGTTATTGCCTCCCAATTGTAAGTGCATTACTTGATTTTATTAAAACATTTTGGAATATATTACACTATGGCCAGTTCTTTTTTTCTTCTGGGCAATTTACTGAGTGTGTGGACGCCGGACGTGGGTCCCAGTGAGTGATCTTCACAATCCGACTACTGTTCCTATTGTGGTCATCAGCAAGCTTAGAGGCCTTGGCTGGGCTATAGCCACCTGCCTTTTAAGCTTGCCGTCCGGTAAGCTCAATCTACAGCTACGGTGGTGGAGCACTTTACTTGTGTGTGTGTAACACTGCGGTGTTATTATGACCCTTCATGTTCTCAATGGACTTTTTTTGTCTTCATGTCAATTGTGGACCTAATTTTTAGCCCAGCTTCCCCTATTCTATAGACTTTTATGTGTTATCGCACTGTATGCTGCTGCTTTTTACTAGTGTTATTTAATTTTTCAGCGCGGTATTTTTTATTGCCTGATCAGTATTATGTATGTTTTAGATCAGGGGTCTCCAATCCTTATAAGCAAAGGGCCGGTTTACTGTCCTTCAGGCTTTAGGGGGGGGCGGACGGTGGAGAGTGGGAGTAGAAAATGCCCTGGCATCAGTGCCCCATCATTGTTTTAATGGCAGGAATAGTGCCACATTGTTTAGCAATGAGAAGTATAGTGCCCCATTGATGGTGTCAGTAGGGGGGAATGGTGCTTCATCATAGGTGTCTGTTGGTGCAATAGTGCCCAAAGGGCCACATCCAGTCCCCGGGCCACAGTTTGGAGGCCACGGTTTTAGATCATCAGTAAGTATATTTTACATTAAACGAGCACAAAGATCTAATCCCTTCCGCAGAAGGGCCCATCCTAGGAGAATGAGGGGGTAGCATTCTGGATCAAGCTGTGCTGCACAATGCTGTCTGCAAACAGGTTTACAGGCGGACTGAGCAAAGAGATGACCCCCATCAATCTGCTGCTGATTCTTCATTGTCCAAAGGCTGGGGTGGGTCCAGGCTGTACAACCTAATTAGGACTAGGATCTGGCTGCACTGTTAGCATCATGTATCTACTGTATGCATACCTCCCAACACCTATTAGCATAGGTATTGTAGGCATAGGAGACACCTCTGCCACGCCCCCCCTCGTTAAAAGAGAATTGTACAAAGAAATGATTGGTTAAACCCATAAGTACTGTTTTACCACTACTAATCCTTTATATTGGTTTTTGGAGTTCACGAATGCAGCAATTTAGAAATTGGATGACATTGGGACAAATGTGGAGGAAAAAAGGGACAGAGGGACTTTCCTCTGAATGAGGGACAAAAGGATAACCCCTCAAAAATTGGTGGGACTTTAAAGGCAACGAAGTAGTAAAAAACAGTTTTATTGGTACAAATATACAAATAGAAAAAAATATAGTCTAATGCAGTTCACATATGACAATGAAAAATAAAAAATAAAAAATGAATATACTGATGTAGGATTCGAATGTATATTCGTGTAGTCTTCCACCTACATCAGTATATTCATTTTTTATTTTTCATTGTCATATGTGAACTGCATTAGACTATATTTTTTTCTATTTGTATATTTGTACCAATAAAACTGTTTTTTACTACTTTGTTGCCTTTAAAGTCCCACCAATTTTTGAGGGGTTATCCTTTATTCCTTATATTAGGGATGGTGGCAACCTTTATGACCTACCGTACTTGGATGGTATCCTTTGCTTATGTTCTGAATGAGGGACAGTCCCTCAAAATCAGGGACAGTTGGGAGCCATGCAGTATGTATTTAAATTGTGTATTTAACAGTTTACATGGAGTTCAGCTTCACCAACATAAAAACATACACAGTATAAGGTGGTACATTTGGCACCTTTTTGTATTTTGAAAATAACTTGGTTTAGATTGGAACTCTCCTTTTAATAGATGATGATGTTTTAGGTGGATCTCAGTACTTACTAACAGCAAGCAGGAAGCTTTGAACATGGCATTCCATGAAGCACGGCCCAGCGAGGAGAACAGCATTGAGGATCTCACTAAAGCCATCATAGAGGACATTCGACGAATGCCGGGGAATACTGTGTGCTGTGACTGCGGAGCACCAGGTGAGCTTGAAATATACACGGTTATTATACTTCCTGATTTTTGTATGCAACAAATATATGTAAGGTACAAAAATTGTTACTGGTATATGCATGGATCTGTGCATCAATTTAAAGAGCCATGAAACATAAGACCAAATGCCTTTTGTGAAAGCCCTAAAAAAATATTCATGGACTTGTATATCACAGTTTCGGGGGATCTTCAAAACAGAAGATATTTTAAGAGCTTGTAAAGCCCAACTCCATTTTTTAGAATGTTGCTTTCACCTCTTTCCAATCCATTGCTGGTCTTCTTCTGAGTTCAGTGAAGCCCAGTGTCAACCAACCCACTTCCTGTGAGTACAGGCCTCCTTGGACATGCCCCCGGGGGCATGTCATCACACCGACCTTGGCTTAGAGTTCTCCTGGACAGGCCTTAGCCCACCATCACAGCGGTGGGGGAAGCACCCTTGATGTCACTGGACCGTCCTACCGTCCAACCATAGGTTGGACCTAATGGACTTGTGTCTTTTTTCAAACTCACCTACTATGTAACTATGTCCTGAAGACTACAGATAAAAAGGTTTGTATAATTGGATTAAACGAAAATGGTGGGGGTGGGGCTCCAAAATGCTTGAGTAGGGCTTTAACATAAAAATAGTGTAGCACAGCATCCCTCTCCCACCCGCTTCTCCTCTTACCTCAGACACCTCTCTTTGTTTCACAGCGGCTCCCCCCACCAACTTTTCTCCAGCCTCATAGAATCTCCCTACTACCCACCCATCCCCCACCTCACAGCACCTCCCTTGCCCACCATTCATAATGCCCCCCACACACAGCAGCTCCCCAACGCCCACCTTGCCCCCAACTCACAGCTTCTTTTTTTCCCCACCAATTTTGCATACTGGTCACAGTGGTTCCGTCCTTCTCACTTATCTCACCCCCTGACTCCGCTGTGACTATTTGCTCCACTCCAAACCTACCCATTGTGGAATGGGCACATTTTTGCTAGTCTATTCTAGTTCTGGATGTATGGCCGCTACACAGTGGAATGTCTATTATGTGTGCTGTATGTGATTCTCTGGATCTGTTCTTATGTCTGCATGGACACTTCTCTTACACCCTGGAACTGATTTTTTGCCATCTTTACTTATTCTATAAGTGCACTACATGACTTCTAATATATCTGCTCAACACCTTCCTTTGTGTGCATTCCTATGCCTCCTTATTAAGCCATGCCCCTAAAATGATTTAACCATAGCTTGTGCCACTCCCATATCCCCCTGAGAAAACTTTTTTTTTCTGTGACTACATATTTTCCACTACTTTTGCTGTGCTTCAAAAAATATGTAGTGTGAAAACTGGATTTTCAAGGTGCCAACACAATATTATAAAAATATTCAAAATGTTATTGAGATAAGTGTATATTTAAAAACAACAATTTCAAATAAAACCATCATACAGTATATATGCGGCTATAATACATTTGCAGTAACTTTAGCTCGACATGTTTCGCCAGTCACTGGCTTCTTCAGGAGTACTGCATGAAAAGTCATCACAAATAAAAGACAACATATACGAAATTTAACAATACACTTAAGTAACACTTCACAACATATATTTTAAATACAACAAAGGTACATCACTCTACAAATAAATTTAAAATACTAGATCGCATGGGAGGCTCTTTCATCTGGGATGCTCAGGAATGTTTACTAAACAGGAAATCACAAGAAAAGTGAATCCTGCACCAACAGGATATTCCAAGGGGATATCAGGTACATCACTAATATACCCCTTATACAAATAAATGTACAAATATACAGCTAAATTGCTTGGGACACTCTCTCACCTGGGGATGCTCAGGAATGTTTAATAAATAGCGAATCACAAGAAAAGGTGATCCTGCACCAACAGGATATTCCAAGGGGATATCCATAAACCATGGGGTGGGTGGGGGGGGTACAGCCTAGCAGGGTAACAGCCTAAAGAAGGTAAGGAATGATATTTAAAGCCCATGAGGTTGCGGTCTTATTGCCCGGGGCGTTTGCTAATGGGGACCCCATATTATTGCTCATTTGAAGATGGTGAGTATAGCCGACTTGTTTGTTAATTCCTAATTTGTTTAGTTATGTTATGGGAATTTTTAGCAGTGCATTTGTAATTTCAACATAGGTGCATTTATGGGCTGTAGGTCGTCCCTGTGGGGAAATTTACTTCTGTTGAATCTGGGAATTTCGCTCTAAACTTTGATAAAGACGGAAGGGCCTGGCAATCGATCTTTATTTACTCTATGCTTTATTGGAGCCCTTTTCACCATCATGACAAGAATGGCTGGTATAGTTTGGGTGGTTTTTATTAAATCTATGGTAATGATATAACATCAAGTTATGTTTGTGCTTAGTTCTTCGTATCATTTCTTACCTTTTTGGGCTAATTACCCTGCTGGGCTGTATTCCCTCCTATGGTTTATTGATATCCCCTTGGAATATCCTGTTGGTGCAGGATTCACTTTTCTTGTGATTTCCTGTTTATTAAACATTCCTGAGCACCCCAGATGAAAGAGCCTCCTATGCGATCTAGTTGTATTTTACACTTATTTGTAGAGTGATTTACCTTTATTGCATTAAAAAAAAGATTTTGTGATGTGTTACTTAGGTGTATTGTTATATTTTGTATGTTGTCTTTTATTTGTAGTGACTTTTCATGCAGTACTCCAAAAGTCTCCTGAGAATGCCAGTGATTGTCGAAACATGTCGAGCTGAAGTTACTGCATATGTAGTGATGATGGTTTTTATGAAATTGTTGCTTTTAATCATAAACTTATCTCAATAAAATTTTCTCACTACATATTATTTTTTTGAAGCTTTCTGTAAGGGATGTGTGGGGCCTTTGAACCTCAGGCATCGGGTTATCTAATATAACTACTTTTGCAGTATTTAACCTAAAACAAACTTCATTCTTTCATATAAAACTACTGCACTTTCCCTTAACAAGCAGGTGTACTCTTTTCAGAGAATTCCAAGATAAAGCTGCCTTTATTCCTTTTCTCAATGTAGATTAATGATGCTTTTTCTGCCTTTGCAGCAAGTATTTCTTCATTGAAAGCTGCAGTGCTTCTTCTACCATTGGGAGCATTATCTTATTTGTTTGGGTAATTTGTGCATTGGGAAAGGTCTTTTCAGTCACATTCTACATCAGGCATACACGTGTGACAGTTAAATTGCAATGATGACTCTAATTTACAAGTTGCACTGGGGAATTTCACTGGCAGCAGTTGTACCATGAGACCTAACTGTACTCTGCTGCTGCAAGAAATAAATTATCAACAAATCTGTTAAAGAATGATTCCAGGCATGGCTTTTTTATACATAGTTTTCATAGTCCTGCTTGGACCATATAATACCATATCTGTCCAATGCCTCTGAAAACTGGAAATCACTATAGTAGATACTGCTACCTTAGTGATCTCCACTTGCTTCCATGTCCCATGTTGAGCAACTGCACTCCTGCTTACTGAACACAGGAGGTCGGCCAGTCAGCTTGAGCGCCATTCAGAGAATGCTTTGCATTTTATGAATGAATACTAAGTGTTCTTTGATTGAACAAGCTGGGGTGGTGATTCCACACTTTCCACCTTGTCCTATCAGAGAACGCTTTGCATTCATTCACAAAATGCAATGCATTCACTGAATGGCGCTCATGCAGAGCAGCTGAGCTCCTGTGTTCAGAATGCAGCAGACTGGCTGTTCAGCACAAGACCCAGAGGCAAGTGGAAATTAGACATGTGCACAGCGAAAAAATTTAGTGTAGTTTCTTTACGTTTCCATTGATTCGTAACGATTCGTAATTTCGTAAGACGCGAGTTTTCATATTTGGACTCGTTCGTGTTTTCGTTGATACGAAATGATTCGTATTTCCGTCTAATTTTCTTTGATTCGAAATTCGTAATTTTGTTAGATAATAATTTTCGTTTATTCGGTAAACTACTCCTAATTTAGTAATTGTTACTTTTGTGAGATTGCCTTTTCCGTTGATTCGTACTTTCTTAGGAAATAAAGAATAATAATCCTGTGCTTGGTTTTCTAATACTGTATATACTTGAGTATAAGCCGACCCGAATATAAGCCGAGGCTTATACCACAAAAAACTGGGAAAACTTATTGACTCGAGTATAAGCCTAGGGTGAGAAATGCGCAGCTACTGTAAGTGGAAAAGAGGGTCAACAATGCCCATTTGCAGCCTCTCTGTGCCCATTTGCAGCCATAGGTCCCACGAACTTCAAACTCGGTAGTTAAGGGTTCCTAGATGCCCCCTAGCTGCAGCCAAAATTTGGGGTCTCTGGACCCAAAGGGTCCCGAAATGACATTGCTGCAGATGGACACAGTTGACCGACTTTGGGGCCCCGTATCTCGGGGCCATTTGGTGCTGGGAACCCCAAATTTGGTGTGCAAACCCAATGTCAAGCACTTTTCTGCAGCAGAGAATGACATTTTCCGAACCGACTTTGGGGCCCCGTATCTCGGGGCCCCTTGGTGCTGGAACCCCAGCTTTGCATATGCTGTAGTGCTAGTTCCACTGGGTTTGCACACCAAATTTGGGGTTCTTAGCACCAAGTGGCACCAAATTCAATTCGGAAAATGTCATTCTCTGCTGCAGAAAAGTGCTTGACTCTAGTATAGGCCGAGGGGGGCATTTTCAGCACAAAAAAATGTGCTGAAAAACTCGGCTTATACTTGAGTGTATAAAGTAAGTCCTGTTATTACTCCAGTCCACTTCCTCAGTCACGAGACCTGACTCAGTATCCTCCTCAATTGAATCTAAAAAGATTCAGGAATGCAGTGTGACTCAGACACAAAAGGGATAAGCTGATTGGCTAAAGATATTAAGTAAGATACATCACTCACTAAGACACTGGCCATTCGAAAGAACGATTTGAGAACACAAAATTACGACCATATGAAATTACGAACATACATATTAGGATACACTTACACTGTCAATTCAAAAAAACGATTCAAGAATACGAAGAAACAAAATTACGAACACACAAATGAAAATACGAACATACGAAATTACGAACATACAAAGGATTGAAAATACGAAATCTAAATCATTCGTTATAGATGTAATTTTCTTTCTTTTACTTTTTCGTAGTTTCTTATTTTCGTAAGTTTGTCCGTTCGTAAGTTCGTATTTTCGCGTGTTTGTTATTTTGCTTATTCGTAATTTCGTCATTTTCGTATTTTGGTTCTTTCAGCTATTCGGATGTTCGAATTGATCCGAATGTACGAATACTAACAAATTCGTACGAAAATCCATTCGTTATGAACTGAATTGCACATGTCTAGTGGAAATCATTGGAGTAGCAGTCGGGCCAGGTATGGTATATACTGTACATAGTTACATTGGTCCTAGCTTGAACAATGTATAGTAACTATGTGTAATATAGCCATACCTGGAGTTCGTCTTTAATCGTACAGGACGCGGGCTGAGTATTCATAGACCCTGGGTTAAAGGCTGGTACTTTTAGGTGATTTATTGCTGGAAAAGTCTTTGTGGACACGCTCCACAAGAAAAACAAGTCCGTGCAATTAACTGTTGGCTCGTTTATGAGATGTATTCTTTTATTTTACCAGATCCAATGTGGTTGTCCATCAATCTCGGTATCTTGACGTGTATTGAATGCTCTGGTGTCCATCGAGAGCTTGGTGTCCATCACTCCCGAATCCAATCACTATCATTGGACAAACTTGGGACCTCAGAGCTCTTAGTAAGTAAAGAGGGCCCTGTTCTCCCTACAGGTGGTAAACCCATTGTTGGTATGTTAATGGCATGTGCACATAGCCTAATCTAACAGTACAGGACACAGACTGGATATTCAGAGACCCTGGGTATATGCTGCTACCTTCAGGTGATTGGGCACTGGCAAAGCTTTGCAGGATACACCAATCACAAAAAGTGGTTGATGTGCGTAGACATAATGTGTCTCAGCCCCAGAAAAGATATTGCAAAACAAAAACAACCAAATTGCCCAAGGGACATTATGAGCCCCTTTTTTGATTAAAAAAATCACATTTTATTAGGGGCAAACATCCTAAAAACTCACAATGAAGTATAAGACTGTAAACTAGCGTTTTTTTTTAAGCTCCTAGTTATTAGCATTTTTTTCTCTGCTCCTAAAAGAGAATAGTGTTATCCTATGTGTCCATGCACACTACTTTAGGCTATTATCGTTTTTTGGGCTTCCGCATCTAGGAGCAGAAAAAAATAGTTTTTTTTAGAGTTCATTGCAGCATTTAGCAGCAGAAAGTCCCCCCCCCCTTTTTTTTTTTTTTTTAAAGGAACTGCAAAAACGCTAATAAAGCGCACACACTCTTAAACGCTGCTAAAACTACAAAAAGCTATTACCAGTATTTTTTATCCAGTGTATTTTTAGCTTAAAAAAAAAACGCTAGTATGCGTAGAGTCTAAAAGTTAAAACATGCATGTGCATATAGACCGTTACGTGGATTTTCCACATCACAATTGGGTGATAACACATAGGTTCTTTCATAATTCTCTTGACGCGTTTTGCAAGTCAACGCTTGCTTCATCAGGAGATAAATGTCTGCAAGGAAGAGACCAAGTTGTTAAAAAAAAAAAAAAAAGAAGGGAGACACCACACACAGTATACTTACAAGTCCACTATTGTAATCCAAAACAAAAACTTGGCATTGGTCCTGATGCAAAGTAAGTGTGATATGCCAACTGGTCCACACCATCCTAGCTGGGACTTGTGAAAGGGACAGACCGACCAAGGTAGATCACAAAAACCCAAAAGGGGAAGGGGGGCAGCAACACGGCCAAAGCTAGAGGAACAAAAAGCCATGATGAAAGACAAACGCACACAAAAGAAAAGAAAAAATAAACCACATTGGGAAGATATAACCTATGCAGTCTCTCTCTCTCTCTCTCTCTCTCTCTCTCTCTCTCTCTCTCTCTCTCTCTCTCTGTCTCTCTCTCTGTGTGTATATATATATATATACATATATATATATATATATATATATATATATATATATACAGTAGAGAGAGAGCGAGAGAGAGACTGTGAAGTTCAAAAACTGTAAAAAGAGTGCAATAAAGATGAGATTAGAATAATGATGAAACAGGGAAAAAGAACAGAGATTAAAAAATATGAAGTAATATCATGATGAAGGAGAATAGGACAAAGGATCCATATTGCTGAGTGAATTATCTGTAGCGCTGTGCTTAGACATTGGGTAAAATTCCTTCCAGTAAGACAAAAACAGCAGCAGTACCGCCAACCACCTTTATATGAGGGGTTTATACCGTTAGTTGTACATAATATAACCCTACCTTGTCAGCTTTTGTAATTTCGGCAAACTTAAAGTGAGGCACACTATATTTTTGTATTTAAATCATTTTTAAATTACGTTTAATTTAAATTGTGTTTAATGTATGTGACCGTTATTACTTTGTAATGAATGTAGTACCATTCATGAAATTTTGTTTTTGATTTTTAATAGATGCTTTAGATACTGTATGTGACTGTTACTTTATAATGAATGCAGTACTATTTAGCTAATTGCTAAATTTTTAAAACTGTAGCATGCTGCAGTTTTGATCCATCAAGTTCACTTTATATTGGAATCTAACTAAAAAAACACAATGGGCAAAAAAGTATTTTAGTCAGTATGTTGGAACATCTTTTGGTTGGTCAGTTATAAAGTGTATATAAATTTAATTTCTTGGCTTTATACACACTGTACGGCCTAACTGGCCAATGTGCGTGCTAATGCACTCATTCTACAGTGTTTTCCAAATTTTGGTAAGTCTTTAGTCAATTAGTTGAGTGGCGACTGTAAAAGATTATTCCCATAAATTACTAATATGACTTCAGCTGTACTACATTCTGGTGTAATGTATTGACCAGAACAGACGTTATTTCCTCCCACATCTCTAAAGCTCGGTTCACATATATGCCAATTGGATGCGTTTTGAACTGCATCCGATTCACATGACATGTGAAATAACATTTATTTCCATTGACGCTGTTCATATATGCGGTGCATCCGCAGTGCGAATTTTAAAGAGTCCTGTGCATTTTCTGAGCACTACGGTGCGGTTCAGGTTCTATTCAGAAGGGTTCCAGAGGAACCTTTCTGAATCGCACGTGTTCAGGATTTCAGCACGGATTGCTCTCCTACTACAGGAGTTGACACTTTTTATCTACTATGTATTGGCCAGCACTGAAATCAAAGCTGTGACAAAAATCCAGTCCTGAGCCTCAGTGGCGGCTGGTTGTATATTTTCTTTTTTTTTGTGGGGGGGGGGGGCAAACAAGCCCCGCACTTACCCCATCTAGGTCACAGGCAGCGCTTCCTCCGGGCGGTGTCTCCTCCTCCTGGTGTTTCATAGTGGCTTCCCCTGCGTCTCCTCTCTCCTCCTCTTTGGTGGCCAATAGATCACTTCTCTCGGCCAATCGGGTGACGGGTCTCAGGAAGATGATAGCGAATATTATTTCGCTATTGTCACACATCTGGGTGGCCCACCCTTCTTTGAAGCCCATTAGAGCCTCTGGCTCTAATTACGTGCTTCTAAAAAATAAACCCATTGCAATCCATGCGTCCGGTGCCCCACATGTAGATTAGGGGGTCAGACGCATGGATTAGGGGGGCGGCACCCCGTGCTCTGCATTTGCAAATTTGCATGAAAAAAACGCACCTAAACTGCTTAACAAATGCTTTTTTATTTGCAGTGAAAACGGACATACAATTTGCATCAAACATGTGTGAACCCAGTCTAAAGTTCCATTATGTGCATATGAATGGTACATGTTACAAGCATTTGGAAATCCAGCTCTATGAAAAGCTAAATCTTGCTTTATCCTTCATCATATATGCTTTGTTTTTTCAGCTAGCCAAAAATGTTGGTAACTCTGGATTTAATGACATTGTAGAGGCCAATCTCCCTTCTCCGACAATCAAACCCACAACAGACAGTGCAATGTAAGTACATTACATTCTAGTTCACTAGGTGATGATATCATTCGAATTCTTTTTTGTTTATTATGGGATAAAGTGTACATGATGGACTCCTTGGCTAAATCACTTCGCAGTTTAAAATAATTTATGGGGACTCAGTAAGCTATTACCTTTCATACTTCCTAAATGCTTTCTACTACACATACATGCAAAAAAAAAATGGATCCTGCTCCTTTAAAACATATTATATGACACAGTGATTGTGCTGTATCATTTGGACCCCTGTAACACCTAAAAAAAACCTGTCTGATCCTGCCAGTTTCTCCCCTATGTAAACTGACCATGGTAATCATGGCTTCTGAGCCCTGACACCGTGGTCAGTTTGCGTGCCTCCATCATCCGCAGCTCTGCTGTGTCTCTTCTTTGCTCTTGTGTCCTCCTCCCCCCTCTCCTCTCTGCCTGTCAGCTCCTGTGTCAGGGCCCCCCCCCACTGCTTTATTAACAGGTTTTACTTTAAATCTATTCTGTATCCTAACGATATGTCCCCCTGTGTGTGTTGTATTAAAAAAATGGTTGTATATACCTTATCTGTGAGCACTGATCAGCAGTCACGTGAAGCACCGACAGACTGACGTCAGCAGGGGAATCTCGGCCCCTCCCGCTGCATCTGTCAGACGGGGATAGGAGATATACGGGGCATCACGTGACCGCTGATCAGTGTTTACAGATAAGGTATATACAGCTTTTTTTTTTATACAACACACACACACAGGGCAGGGTTGCCAACCATCAGTAAATTTACTGACAGTTTGTAAAAATCAGTGATTTTTTTACAACTGCCAGTAAATATCAGGGGCTACTAATTTCATGCCGTGTTGACTTTTTAAATGTAAATCAAGCCAATTACTTTGTTCTAGGTATTGTCAGTGTTTCCATATCATATTTATACTGTTTAAATATTCACTGTTAGTTTTCAATAGGAGTTCCGTAATTTCTCAGGTTGCCAGTAAAAAAATGTGCTTCGCCAGTAAATTTTCCATGTTTTGTCAGTAAAAAATGCTGCGGGAGGTTGGCATCCCTGACACAGGGGGACATATCATTAGGAGACCGAGCGGATTATATAAAGTAGATAATGTGGGTTAACAAACCCTTTAACTAGATATGATTTTATATTACACTCTCACTATAGTATGCATTGCCAGTAGTCAGTGCTGCTGCAGCTCAGTACTAAAGGGACTGGTTTATGCAAATAAGAGAAAAATAACATTTTTGCATAGCACACAAGTTACTCTATAGAGTTCACATAACCAGATAGCGAGCAGTGCTTGCTCTGTTTTTTTGTTTTTTTGTTTGCCTTGGAGCACAATCTCACTTTTGAGGTGCTGAGGTTGTGTTATATCTGCCACTCAGGCACAGAACATTAAGTAAAAAAGACATACACAGGCTTCTTGTACACGGGACGTTTTTACAACCTCTCCTGAATGATTTAACTTGACAGATAGTAACCCACATTTAAAACGTCTCTTTTGCCGCATTTTTGTTCAGAAGCGTTTAAAAAAAAAAAAAATATATATATATATATATATATATATATATATATATATATATATATATATATATATATATATATATATATATATATATATATAATTTTTTTTTTTCAACAAAGTTCCCAGAAGCTCAACAGTAATTCCACAAACTGTCACCTGATTGTGGTTTTCTCAACTACAGTGAAATTCGTTCTTTCTGAGATTAATAGTGGCAACCAAGTGAGTCCTCTTCCTCCAGATGGTGGACGGGGCTAGCAGGACTGTGATTGGCTTTGGCAGTGGTCAATCACAGTCCTCCTCCTCCTCCTCCTGGAAAAAGAGACCTCCCCCCTAGCAGAACTCCACCCAATCTCTTCCCCATCACAAAAGCTGACGATCGCAGACACAACAAAGTTAGATAACCAATCAATGTTTCCCATCTTTTACAATGTGTGGGGGCGCATTGCCTCTCCCTCAGAAACCCTTTGTGTTTAATTATCAGGGTCCAACGAAAAGACTTTATAAATTCCAAGTACGTACCCTGGTTGTACACAAAGAGAAGCAACACTCACCCCGTGGCACGACTGCATGAACTTCAAGAGGCTGTGCAATTTAAGGATGTATATGCACTGATCCAAGCCTACGCTGAAAAGGTGGATCTAACAGAGCCAATTCCACAACCGGCACAGGTAATGTGTGAATATTATAATATTGACAGATCATTTTAGATGCGTTGTGTTGCATCTTTGAAAATCAGAAAGTGTGACTTTCAAAGATGATTGCTATGAAGGTCGATAATCTAATATTTATAAAATAAGATAAAAAGAAGAGGGCGCACCAGCCTTGTGCATTATCCCAAGATAATTTATTAATAAAAACAATTTAAAAAACTACTCACAAACGTGGAAAATGATTGCTTGTATAAGCCACCTGTTTGTGGGAACCGACAGTCTCCAGCTAGCAAGGGGGAAGACATCAGGACCAGTGCTGGCTCACGCGTTTCGAAGGAGTACCTTCTTCCTCAGAGCCTACAGGCTCTGATAGCAAAGGGAATGTCTTCCCCCTTGCTATCTGGCAACTGTCAGTTCCAGGACTGATTGCCACAAACAGGTGGCTTTTACAAGCAATCATTTTCCACGTTTGTGAGTAGTTTTTTTAAAATAGTTTTTATTAATAAATTTCACTTGGGATAATGCACAAGGCTGGTGAGCCCTCTTCTTTTTATCTTTTTTTGTGACTATTAAGATATCCCCTATCCCGGAGGTCAGCAAGGCTAGAGACCCTATCTCTTGAGTCATAGACCACCCGCTCATCACACTAATGCGTAAGAGTGTTTGTTACTATCATCTAATACTTGTAGTCTGGGGGCGTGGCTTAGCACATGAGGAAGTAGGACGCTTGTTCCTGGAGCTCCCGCACACGCCGCACACACAGAGGCTCTCATCGCTTCCCAGCACACCCATCCAGGCCTGATATGGGGAGGAGAGGAGGGGGAGACATCCAGCGTTCCTCCGATCCACATCTTGCAGGTGATATTGACCGTTTTTTCACCCATTTGGGTCATAATCGCTCCGACCCCCCCCCGTCCAAGATGGCGCCGGCCCGGACCCCAGGCACACATGCGGCCTCACAGGGAGCGGTGTCACAACGCTCCACACCCCACATGAAGACTAGGCAACGTGCCAGGTCCCCCCCTGACTCAGAGACAGGCTCAATCCGCTCCACGGAGCACTCCCCTGAATCCCACAGATCCTATGGCTGGGACATGGAGGCATACATTAAAGCACTTCCCACCAGACACGATTTTGAGGCCTGTGTGCAACGATTAGAACGTTCATATAAGCAAGAAATGTCTGAACTGCGCAGGGATTTCACCAACAGAATCGAGGAAGTGGAACACAATACAGAAAAAAATACATCCACCTTGCATGCGCATGACACCATCCTACATGAACATACCATCCAAATCCAACAACTGATGTACCATCAAGACGACCAGGAGAATAGAGCCAGACGTAACAATATACGCATACGCGGCCTACCCGAATCGCTTGAAACAAAGGACTTAGCCCCTGCAGTAATTGCCATGTTCAATGAGCTACTTCAGAAAGACAAGGACGCCCCTCTGGAACTTGATCGAATCCACAGGGCCCTCGGCCCCAAGAATCCGAATTTAGAACACCCAAGAGATGTGATCTGCAGAGTCCACTTTTATGCTGTTAAAGACGCCATCATGCAGGCTGCACGCTCTCAAAGCGCAATACTCTTTAATGGCACCGCTGTATCCCTGCTCCCTGATATATCTAAACTCACTCTGGACATGCGACGCGCCTTAAAACCTCTGACTGGAGCCCTGCAAGCAAAACAAATCAAGTATCGCTGGGGATTTCCCTTTAATCTGTTTGCATCGCATGAAGGAAAATCTGCGATTTTTCGCACGCTGGGGGATCTCCCCAAGTTCCTTGGAACTTTTGAACTGCCTCAGATCTCCATCCCAGATTGGCCACTCCACGCAGCCACCCCCGGCTTCCAAACCGCACCAGGATGGCAGACACGCACGAAGAAAAACAAGAGATCCAAGCCAGACTTCTCCACTGCGACAGACGGCTGAACTCAGTTTAATGATGTCTGACTTATTCCTATAGCTTTTCACAGGTCCCAGACCGGCACAGACATTTCTGTCTGCAGTTACTGTTGGAATACTTTATTACTAACCCATTTTTTCTCTCCTTAAAACATAGGTTTTATGTTAAAGTTCCACCCCCCTTACTCCCTGTGAAGGGAGAATATTTGTGATATCAGTTCACATACCTCCCCAGTCCTTAGTCCCTTATCACCTCCAACTTTACCACCCCCATCCCCCCCCTCTCCCCTCTCCCCATCCCTCCCCCCCCCCCCCATCCCCTTCCTTCCCCCCCCCCCCATCCCCTCCCCCCCCTCCTTCCCCTCATATATCTTATACATTCGTTATAAAAACTGTTAATATTTTATAGCTGGATATGGAAGCCCTCTGGGCTGCTTATAAGTTGAACTGTTCTATGAGATAGGTCCTCCTTAACAGAGATAAGTACCTATCCAGTATATACGTAGCAGCACAGAATCCTGAGAAGTTATGTTTATAGTTCTTTTATTCTGAATTTTTGATAAATGTTGCCCGGCGTGTGCGGGCTCCTCTGTGCATAACCCGCTGTACCCCCCACTTAGGCCCTTCAGCGCCCACAGCGGTATTAGCTGAAATGTTGTTAACAACACTACTAGTGAGGCTTTTTTGGCCTCGTTCTCTTCCCTTTCTGTCTGTATTTCTTTTCTTATTCCTCCACTTAACTCTTTTCTCTATCCTCGCCACTAGAGGTCTCCCCTCTCCTTCATTCTGTCCCACTTCCCATACCTTTGAGATAGCGAGCTTCCATGGTCCATATCATCACACACACAGTAAAGTCATTCCTACATGGCAGCACGACCCTCCCTAAAGATCTCCTCGCTTAATTGCAGAGGTCTCAACGTCCCGGAGAAGAGACGACAAATATTGTATCACTTTCATAAAATCAAAACCCAAATTCTCCTCCTACAGGAAACTCACTTCAGAACAGACAAATGTCCACAATTTCTCCATAAACAATATCCTATATGGTTCCATAGTACCAATCCCTCCGCAAAATCTAAAGGGGTTTCAATAGCATTTCATGCTTCCTTCTCTCCAGATGTTCTGGACACATATATTGACCCCCAAGGAAGATATATTTTTATTAAATTGTCTCATCTGAATACCATTTACACTATCATTAACATATATTCTCCCAACCAGAACCAACAACAATTCCTCTCATCAGTGATCTCCCGTCTGAGAAGATTCTGCACGGTCAACATGATCCTGGGAGGGGACCTCAACGCTACCCTGATACCTCGTCTTGATTCATCCACCGGTAAGTCCTCGATCTCCCCGACCTCCCTGACCAATATCAGAACATTATTATCAGACCTATCCTTAGTAGACGTCTGGAGAATGTCACATCCTAACACCAAAGACTACACATTCTTCTCTCCCGCACATAATTCCTACAGTAGACTGGACTACCTTTTCGTTTCCCAATCATTATTAGACTACCTACCCTCAACCTCTATTGGTCTCACTCTTTGGTCAGACCACGCCCCCATACATCTGAACCTAGGACACATTCCTTCACGCAAACAGCACTCCTCTTGGAGACTTAACGACAACTTATTATTCGACTCAGTATGCAAGCAAGATATTATACAGACTATCAGACATTTCATCGCGGACCATGCCCAAGACACCACTAACCCGCTCACTAAATGGGAGGCGCTTAAATGCGTACTCAGGGGCAAATTAATCCAGCATGGAGCCCGACTGAAACATGCCCGCACTGCAGACATAGCACGACTTCTCTCCACCATTGCCAAACTAGAAGGTCTGCATAAAACAGACCTAACTAACTCATCTCTCCTAGAACTCACCAACGCGAGGAGAGACCTCCTGCTTATTTTCGCGGAGAGGTCTCTTGTCGCCCGAGACAAAGGAAGATTCAACCATTACTCACAAGCCAATAAGTGTGGTAGACACCTAGCGCACACCCTCCAACCACGCCAAGCCAGACGACCTATACCGTTAATAAACTCCCCCGTTAAGGGAAAACTCATGCAGAACTCAGCAATTGCTGAGGAATTTCGCACATACTATTCCGCACTTTATAATCTCACCCCCCAGAACCCACGTATTATGCCTACTCCACAAGACTTGTCCTCCTATATCCAAGAGACAGCACTCCCTTCTCTCCCTCCTTCGGATGCGGAGGACCTCGAGACCTCCCTATCTGAGGAGGAATTCCTATTCGCTATTAAAAATCTTAAGAACGGCAAGAGTCCTGGACCAGACGGATTCTCTCCCCGCTTCTACAAAACGTTTGCCCCACAATTATCCCCACTGCTAGCAAAAGCATTTAACGCCATTGATGAAAACATTGCCCTATCCCCATCCATACTCCAAGCCCAGATAGTTGTCATCCCCAAACCCGGGAAAGACCCCTCCATTTGCCCAAACTATAGACCTATATCCCTTCTCAATATTGACCTAAAACTGTACGCTAAGATCCTTGCAAATCGCCTCTCCCCTCTACTACCACAAACTATACACACGGATCAGGTGGGCTTTGTTCCTGGCCGTGAAGCCAGGGACAATACCACTAAGACCATACATTTGATCACTTATGCTCACCGTCACCATATACCTGCTTGCCTTCTCTCTTGCGACGCAGAGAAGGCCTTTGATAGGGTCAGTTGGTCTTTCCTCCGAGCTACCCTTTCCCAACTAGGTCTAGGCCCGAAAATGTTGACACGAATCATGTCCCTCTATTCCACACCTTCCGCAACAGTATTAGTAAATGGCATCCAATCAGAAAAATTTATGATTTCTAACGGCACCAGACAGGGCTGTCCGCTCTCCCCCCTCCTGTTTGCCCTAGTAATTGAACATCTAGCACAGGCCATAAGAACTAACCCTAACATACAGGGGATACAAACTCCCTCGTCCCACTGTAAACTCTCCCTGTATGCTGACGATCTCCTTCTCTATGTTACACAACCCCACATCAGTATACCCTCCATATTAGCCGAAATAGACAGATTTGGAAATCTCAGTAATTATAAACTAAACATCTCTAAAACGGAGGCCCTAAACCTCTCACTACCACATACCACTCTTGCCTCCCTCAAATCTAACTTTTCGTTTCAATGGCGACCCAATTCCATTTCTTATTTAGGCACAGCTATACCCAAACAAACCTCTGACATATATTCCCTGAACTACAGCCCCTTACTCCAAAAACTGAGGAAGTTGACCGAAGAACGGACAGACCTACCCCTCTCCTGGATAGGACGTATCAATACATTAAAAATGGACATACTCCCCAAGTTACTATACCTATTCCAAGCCCTACCCATCGCTCTTCCCTCTACATACTTTCGTACCCTCCGTGCTGTGGCTACCAAATTCATCTGGAAAGGCAACCACCCAAGACTGAAACATAAACTTTTATGCTCTCCTATAACCAAAGGGGGTTTAGGCCTACCTGACTTTGAATTGTATCATACGTCCGCAGTCCTATCCCGTATCCTTGAGTGGTTCCCTCGCCCCATGACTAAAGCAGCCACAAAGGTTGAACAGGACCTATCCACACGTGACCTAAGAGCGCTTCTCTGGGGCTATGAAAAGATTTATAAATCCTTATCGACACTATCTCCCCTTACTAGGGACGCACTGACAGTCTGGTACCGCAAAAGAGACACACTCTCACTATCCTCGGAACCTAGCCCCCTTACCCCATTGTTTGACAACCCAAGCCTTCCTGAAGGACACTCAACCCAATCCCTAGGCGTATATAATAGAGATTCATGGCCCACTGCCCGCCAATTTGTCGACCACTCCTTAGGCACCTTCCTATCCACCTCCACGGACGTCTACTCCAAGATAACATGGCTCACTCACGGACACCTAAACTCCTATTCTAAGACCTTACATGATTCCAGACAAACACACAGACCCTTGACAAGCTTTGAACAACTATGCACCCTCCCCGAAACTCCACGACACACTTTATCATTGATATATAAATCAATTATAGACCATACCCATGAAGCTCTACCTAACTATACCACTAAATGGTCAGCGGAGGTCGGGAAAGATATAACCGAGGCGGAATGGGGGAAAGCCTTCCTCTTCACAAACAAAACCTCTATATCCAGCTATACTCAAGAGAAAAACTACAAATTGATGTCGAGGTGGTATCGGGTCCCAACTACTCTCAGGATCATGTTCCCATCCAACTCAGATAGATGTTGGAGATGCAACACAATGGAAGGTACTTATATACACATATGGTGGGAGTGTGATGAGATTCTCCAATTCTGGACGCAAATTTTTCAAATTTACTCTGAAATCTATAACAAGCCATTGTTACCATCACCCTCTATAGCTCTCTTATCTATTCTGCCAGGGACAATCAAATCGCAAAAAAATGGCCTACTAAAATTTTTTGTTAGTGCTGGTAGACAACTCATACCCAGACACTGGAAGACCACTACCCCTCCCTCCCTAATAGAATGGGTCAGAGAAGTAAACAATTACATGCTAATGGAGGAAATGCAGGCCCAAGCCTTAGACAAGTACGCCAAATTCTCCTTTGTCTGGAGTATCTGGAGGAGTTACTCTACCTCAGACAAACTCAAACAAAGACTTTCAGCAAACAATTCCTCATAAAATCTAAATAATCCAGGTTCATTACACCACTTATTTATAATGAGGACCCTATGTGTATGTATATATATGTAGACTGAAGCTCGCTGTCCCCTCACCCCCCCCCCCCCCCCCCCCTCACTAACTCTTCTTTCTATTCCATACTTATCCTTCCTTTTCCTACTCTGTTTCTCATACCTTTCCTCTTTTACTAGACCTCCGATATAATTGCTTTAGATGCAATATAAATAAATATAGGATCTCCCATGGAAATAGAGATCCAAATCATCATCATTGATAATGACCATGTCGATGCAAGCTATGCACATGTTATTTACTTGAGACTACCTATGCCTAGGGGTGCAGCAGGCTCCCAAAGGGGCACCCCAGCATAGTGTAATTATAACTTATATGTTAACATACATCTGTTGCACAGGTTTAAAATACTACTCCATCTAGAAAGACCCAGATATCTGTTAATGTTTGCACTATTTCATTATTTGAAGATACAGTTGTTTACTAGGAGACTATATGTCAGGTAACTGACACTGTTTACACTCCTTTATTCTGCCTTCCCCTTTTTCTTTTTATTATTATGTTTTCTTGTCTCGATGTTTATATTCTTTGTATTCTTACAAAAACTCCAATAAAAACTTATTGAACCATAATACTTGTAGTCTGTGTTTTTTGAACAAGCCTTATTACAGGTTTCTAGCAACATGTGGTCTTCAAAAGATGAAAACACTTTTTCCCTCCCCTAGTTGTATAGAACCTAAGCATGTTACCCCCCCCCCCCCCCCGCCCCCACCGCGACACCCCACCGCCACCACACACACACAGACACACGGCTGCTCACAGATCCCCCTACACTGGTCATGTGATCTGATACTTGCAAACGATCATTTTGAATTTCCAGATATTTACTTGCCTTACGAGATAAAAAGTTTACTTTGTGTATTATGGAAAGCATGGTTTTCTTTTGAATGTAGGTGACTAAGAGGGTCCTCACTGGTCACAGCCAGGGCATCTATCCAATACTAGAGCCTGCTATTATCCTGTACTGTGGGATAAGGCAGTGGCAGCCTCCAACACTGGATGAGACTGTATGATAGGTAGTAGCCCCGCAAAGTTCTCTTTTAAGTGAATCTTTGGCCAGGCTATTGGCATTAAATTAATATAAAAGGTGTTTGTTCTGTTTAATAAAAAAAAAAAAAAAAAAACATCTTATACTTAGCTGCTCTGTGCAGTGGTTTTGCACAGAGCAACCCCAAACCTCCTTTTCTGGGTCCCTCGCCTACTCTCTTGGCTCCTCCCCCCCGAGTGCCCCCATCACAAACCACTTGCTATGGGGGGCACTCCTGCATGCTTGCTCCTGAGCTCTGCTCTGCTTCATAAGACACACAGAGCAGGGCTCAGCCCCGCTCCCTTGTCACTGGCTCGAATTGACATCGGTGGCTGCTGTATCTGAGCCAAAGAGGAGCAAGAGAACCGAGTAGCTGCAGGCATTGTGGAGTAATTAATCTGTAAATATCACAAGAGGGTCAAGAGGGTCTCTGGAGCCCATTTGCAGCCAATTTTTAATGGCTTTTAATGGC
Source organism: Lithobates clamitans (assembly GCA_037952925.1). Lineage (NCBI taxonomy): Eukaryota > Metazoa > Chordata > Amphibia > Anura > Ranidae > Lithobates > Lithobates clamitans. The sequence goes on from JBBGZY010001502.1 coordinate 79,166, forward strand.
TTAGAGCACCTGTATTTGTTTACATTAGAAGTCTGTCATGCTGTCAGGTTCCTTATTCTGTAGGGCACAAGGGGAAATGAGCTGAAAATTCAGTGCCTGTGTTGCAAACTGAGGATGAATTTCTCCAAAATGCCTGCAGCTATAAAGGTCAGAGATGGCTTATTTTAAAGTTCTTTTACTTTTAAAACACACACAGAAAAACGTTTCTCTTATGCCCCGTACACACGGTCGGATTTTCCGACGGAAAAAGTGTGATAGGACCTTGTTGTCAGAAATTCTGACCGTGTGTGGGCTCCATCACACATTTTCCATCGGATTTTCCGACACACAAAGTTTGACAGCAGGCTATAAAATTTTCCGACAACAAAATCCGTTGTCGGAAATACCGATCGTGTGTACACAAATCCGACGGACAAAGTGCCACGCATGCTCAGAATAAATAAAGAGATGAAAGCTATTGGCCACTGCCCCTTTTATAGTCCCGACGTACGTGTTTTACGTCACCGCGTTTAGAACAATCGGATTTTCCGACAACTTTGTGTGACCGTGTGTATGCAAGACAAGTTTGAGCCAACATCCGTCGGAAAAAATCCATGGATTTTGTTGTCGGAATGTCTGAACAATGTCCGACCGTGTGTACGGGGCATTAGATTGTAGCCAATAACAAAATGGCTGCACACATGGCTGAAATAATGTTTTGTGAGACTTTACGTGCACCTACAGCCAGCCTATTGAGGTTAAAATTGCATGTTTAATTAAGATTTTTTTCTTTTGTGTGTGTTTGAAGGAGGCTGGTGAAACCATTCTTCACTTGGCGGTTTTATTGTCAGACCGTACATCTTTACACATTGTAGACTTTTTGGTGCACAACAGGTAAGCGGTGCTCTTCCCATTTTACATAACATTATCTAAAAGTGTTTGCTTTTATATCTTAATAATCAGCATATTGCACTATAATCTACTTAGTAGATTATACTGACTCAGTATAAGTCAGTGTTTAAATGCATGACAATGCACTACAGATCTGTGAGATACTGTATGTATTATAGATATATCATTGTTTACATAGTATTGATTTTTATTGCTAATATTTGCACTGTTTTACTAGTGGGAATCTAGTGAAGCAGACAGTTCGAGGCAACACTCCTCTCCATTACTGCAGCTTGTACAATAAAACCGAGAGCATGAAACTCTTCCTGAGAGCCAAAGTCAATATTAAAATCAGTAAGTATCCACTAGATGGCAGTAGATCAGTACCTATATTACAATCCTGGTGAGTTCTAAAGGGAAACTGTTAGTTGTGGGTAAAAAAAAAAATAATTTCTGTTATGCTTTATAGCTGTAATTATATGTTAATGTATGTCTGTGTGTGTGTATATCTATATACAACCCCAATTCCAAAAAAGTTGGGAGGATGTGTAAAATCTACATAAAAACAGAATGCATTGATTTGCAAATCTCTTAAACACATATTTTATTCACAATAGAACAAATGCTTGAACATATTAAATGTTTAAACTGAAAAAAATGACAATTTTAGGATAAAAATAAGGTCATTTTGAAATTGTTGGCAGCAACACATCTCAAAAAAGTTGGGACAGGGCCATGTTTACCATGGTGTAGCATCCCCACTATTTTTTAACACCACCACTAAATGTCTGGAAGCTAATACCAGTTGCTAGAGTTTTGGGAGGGGAATATTGTCCCATTTTTTGCCTGATATAGAATTCCAACTACTCAACAATCCTGGGTCGTCTTTGTCATATTTTACATTTCAAGATGTGCCAAATATTTTCATTTGGTGAAAGGTCTGGACTACAGGCTGGCCAGTTAAGCACCTGGATTATTCTACTACAAAGCCATGCTGTTATCGTAGATGCAGTATTCGGTTTAACATTGTCCTGCTGGAATCTGCAAGGCCTTCCCTGATAAAGAAGTTGTCTGGATAGGAGCATATGCTGCTCTAAAACCTGGATTTATCTTTCGGCATTGATGGCGCCTTTCCAGATGTGCATTTTCATTTGGTGAAAGGTCTGGACTACAGGCTGGCCAGTTGAGCACCTGGATTATTCTATTACAAAGCCATGTTGTCATCGTAGATCCAGTAAGCGGTTTAGCATTGTCCTGCTGGAATCTGCAAGGCCTTCCCTGATAAAGAAGTTGTCTGGATAGGAGCATATGCTGCTCTAAAACCTGGATTTATCTTTCAGCATTGATGGTGCCTTTCCAGATGTGCACGCTGCCCATTTCATATGCACTAATGCACCCTCATACCATCAGAGAGGCAGGCTTTTGAGCTGAGTGCTGATAACAAGCTGGAAGGTCCCTCTCCTCTTTAGACTGGAGGACGCAGTGCCCATAGTTGCTAAAAAGCATGTCAAATTTTTTTAATCGCTTGACCACAAAACAGTTTTCCACTTTAAATGAACTTTGGCGCAGAGAAGACAACGGCTTTTCTAGATCATGTTAAGATATGGCTTCTTCTTTGCATGATAGAGCTTTACTTTGCATTTCTGAATGGCATGGCGAATTGTGTTCACAGACAGTGACTATTGGAAGTATTCCTGAGCCCATACAGTGATGTGATCCATTGCGCACAGAGCCAATCCAGATTCTTGTAATCTTTTGATGATATGTACTGTAGATGATGTTATATTTAAAGCTGTTGCAATTTTACATTACAACATTATTCTGAAATTGTTCAACAATTATTAGATGCGGCTTGCTCTCTTTTTTACCCAATCATGTTACTGGGGCTGTGGCAATTAACCCAATTAGTTGCAAAATGTTCTTCCAGCTCTTCCTTGTTAGTACCACTTTGCCAGCTTTTTGTTGCCCTGTCCCAACTTTTTGAGTTGCTGTCATCAATTTTAATATGACCTTATTTTTTTCTTAAAATGGTACATTTTCTCTGTTTAAACATTTAAATATGTTTTCCATTTTCTATTGTGAATAAAATATGGGTTTGAGATTTAAGGCTGGGTTCACACATGTGCAGTGCGAATTGAAGCTCCGTTTTCACAGCTAATTGACAAAGTAGTTCAGCGTTTCACGTCATTTTTTGATTAGAATCAGGTCAGGATTGCATCAGTATGAGGTCAGGTTTACATCAGGATTTTATCCTGTTCACAACAGAATGCATCGGCGAATCAGATGCGTTCCCATAGAAGATAATGTGCTTGCAATTCGCACCACAGTGCCCAGAAAACGCATCCGTTTTTTGGGCAATGTGGAGTGCGAAGGCAACGCACATATGTGAACCAGCCTCATTCAAATGATTGTATTTTAAAATGTCATGCGAATTGGATGGGGTGTAAGCCGCATTCAATTTGCCTAGGTGTTAACCGCGTCTAAAAATCATTGCATTGTGTACTCATTTGGATTTTACACAGCATCCCAACTTTTTGGGGTTTGCAGAAATAAATATATAAAATATTATATGACCATAATAAATAAAGAAAATATTTACAAACCACTATACATTTTTGAGTACATTTGTGAAGCAAGAAAAAAAAAATCCGAAAAACAAGCCATATAGTGTTTTTTTTTTTTTTTCCTCCATGTGTCCTTATATAAAATGTGTTTGTGGCTCTAGTAACAGTCATCTTTAACATTGTCCAGACCTGCAGATCCATCTCTCTCTACTGCCTGCTTGGACCTGCTGGATTGGTTTGGTTTACAAGGGAATGTGTCATTATAGTATCGGATATGCATGTGACAAGAAGGGACGTGCAGCAGTATAGAAACCAGCAATCTATGCCATACCTCATAATTAACATCACTCTCCTGTGGCTTTAGGGTTGTGCTGAGACGTAGTATATAGATCTGCAGAAGCTCTTAAAACAATGTAAAATGTACTTTTAGTGAACAAGTTAACTTTTCTAAATGTTTTCGATCTGGAAGACTAGCCTAAAGCAATATATGGGGCGTGGTAGGGCGTTCTAATATTCCTATTTAGTGAGTTAAAGTGTAATGAGTGGTGCTGCGCTGTTATTTTGTGTGCAAAAATGCAATATTATATCTGTGCACGTCGTTTCTATATGATTAAGTGTAAATAAGGCAATCTAGTATTGTGTTAACTAGGCGATGAAATAAGGTAAAAACAAAATATAGAACTAAGCAGTATTCTATGTGCTTCTAGAGTGTTACCAATATATGCAAACCTATTCTATATAATTAAGTGCAAATAAAGCAATATTATAATGTGCAAACTATGCAATACGATGTGGTACAAGGTAAAGGCAAAGACATGCAACTGACTAATATAGTATGTGCTTCTTAAAGTGATTGTAAAGTCTTGTTTTAAAAAAAACAAAAAACAAACATGTTATACTTATCTGCTCTGTTGTAGTGGTTTTGTACAGAACAGCCCATGTCTGCCTCTTCTTGGGTCTCTCTTCTGTGCTCCTGGCCCCTCCCTCTTGTTGAGTGCCCCCCACAGCAAGCAGCTTACTATGGGGGCACCCGAGCCGAGTCACAGCTCCCTGTGTCTATTTAGACACGGAGCCGCGGCCTGCCCCCCTTTCTCTTCTCATTGCCCGACTGATTGACAGCAGCGGGGGCCAGTGGCGCCGGGCTGCTGTCTCAACCAATGAGAAGGGGAGTCCTGGGCAGCCGATACACTCCTGCAACATCGCTGGATCTGGATGGGGCTCAGGTAAGTATGAGGGGGGCTGCTGCACACATAGAATGCATTAAGATTAAAAAAAACTGCTGTTACAACCACTTTAAGTAATCCAGTATTAAATGTCCATCTTAAAAAGTTCATATGACTATGCACAGTCTCTTGTGTTATTACTTTCCCATCACCTTTTGTGCAAAATGTAAAATTCTGTGTTGCCTTTAAACCATGCAACATCTTCACTGTGCTCACAGGACTTTCACCTTCTTTATACTTGTAACATGGCATATAACAATATTCCTCCAAATGTGACAGTCCTCCTATATTCTCTGTCCTCTAGGAATTTATTCCCGGCTTTCTGACTTATGTGGTAGGCGGGTTCTCCTTTAAGGTGCTCATCTATGTAAGCTCCTACGTTAGCCTTGTCCAGGATATATGAAAGTGCAGGGAAATCTTCCCATAGTGTAATATTGTTTCGGTAAATGATTTATTAAAATATATAAACCTCACTCACAATATAACCACATGGAAAACCACATAAAAAACCCCACGAGTATTAGGCTCCACATCTGCTTACGTCACCTTCAGTTTCTTCTGATGCTTCTACTCACGCCCTACACGTTGCGTCACAGTCATATGACTTCTTCAGGGGATAGCAGCTTTATTTGCACTAGAAACTACTTGCACAGATATAATATTGCATTTTTGCACACAGAAAAATAGCGCAGCCCCACTCATTGCACTTATAGTTGTAGGAATACTTTTAGGTGCCTGCAGCAGTTTTTAGTTTCATTAAATAGTACGAGTGACTATATACTAATATTCCTATTCACTACACCTATACTGGCCAACAACCCTAAAACTAAACTAGCCCCAAACTTGATTCAGCAAGGTGGTAGCTGCAGTTTGGCACACAGAATACCGTTTAGAAACTACTTATTTCTCCAACCAGTTAATGTTAGGGAGTGGATCATCTACTACATATAAAACAAATACATATCCTTTGCAACCAAGGCCAGCAGAAACATTAAAGTGTTACTAAACCCAGGACCCTGCATTCACTATAGCTGGTCTCCTGCAGTACACAGAACATGGAAATGCAATTATTTTTGTAAATATAAACTGCAAAATACCTTTTCTCATCAGCAGTATATAGCAGTCTTGTGACTTCTATCAGTATCTGCTTAAAGCTTGTAGGAGGAGTTTTCATTCTGCATTGACTCTCCTATCAGGATGCAGGGTCCTTGACCCTCCCAAGCAAAAAAAAACTTTCTAGCAATTCACACCAAACTGAGCATGTGCAGCCTGTCCTCTGGCTCTATATTATCAGGAAATATATTGGGGACGGTGGTAGGAGGAGAGAATCAGAGAAGACAGGATCAAACAGCCTTTTTACACAGTGTAGAGGATTGACCCCTTAGGTTCCACAGTGAGTATAACAAGCATGCTTTACTGCATATACAGACTGATTTTACTGTTGTGGGTTTAGTAACACTTTAAATCATAATTACTCTTCTTGTTGCCCAGAGATGGGGACTCACACACATCATTTATTACATGTGCTTAGAAAGCACATTAGAATTAAATTGGTTTTGATTGGTGGACTCGTGTTCCATGCCCATGTTGATTTTGAATAAAGAACATCTGTTAACCTAGAAATTCTGTTCAGACTTTTATCATTTGCTGATGTGTTGAGAGTTGTGCAAGTTCTGCACCAGAACTGGGGTAGAAGGTAGCTGGGGGTCCACCTTGATTGTTTCCTTGGGGTTTGTGTTCACTTTTTTTTTTCCTTTTTCTTCACAGAAAATGAAGCTGGTGAGACCGCGTTGGACATTGCCAGACAGCTAAAGCACACCCTTTGTGAAGATTTGGTAATAAAATTTAGACAGATTTCCAGACATAACACATGTGATTACTGCAAAAACTGCCTTACAATTTCAGCTAATTGAAAATGACTTTCTCATTTGTAGTCCTCCATAAATTTCTGAAATTGCTAGCAAGAAATGTAATTCCTCTAACGCAAGAATTTGCCAGAATTATGGCTTTCTACCTTTTCTTCTTTTAATTAGCTATCTTGCCTCTTTTAGAAGTCTTTCAGAAGTCTGTATAGAGCTTGAACCTTAGCAGCCTGTAGCATGGAACATGGCATCTAAGCAATGCCTAGTTTTACTCTATTTGAAGGATTCGAATTTGCTTTACCATCCAAAACTAACTTTTAAGATTAGTTTTTTTGCTTCTGGAAAAGTAAAGCACTTGACAGTCTCTTAGATTCTGTTGATCAGGGATTTTGTGGGAGAGATCTCTCCGCTGTGTTCTTAGAGCTGCACACCGGCTGTGCCTATTATAAGGGGCCCTCACTCTGTCTAATGGATTTTCTATCTATTTTATAAAATGAAGAATGTATCTTGGAGGAGCCTGGTACACACAAAAGAGGGGAGGAACAACACCCAAAGCTCCCAGGAGGACAGGAGCAGAGTCTGAAATTATGGCAGGGAGATCTTGCTGTTGTACTATCCAAAGTGATACTAAACACATGCTGTTTCATTTACATTGTCCCTTCCATTTCTGTGTGTGGAGGATGGCACTGTTATTATTTAAAGAAAAAAAAATAAAAATCAAAGTACTTTTTCCCTAATGGATATATGACCCAGATCTTTCCCAGCCTGTCTGCAGGGAAACATAAGTAGGAGGAGCTTCTAGTCCTCTGCTACTGGTCACATGTTCCAAAAAAAACAGCAGTTGGAATACAGAGTAAAAATAAATAATATCAATAAACTGTTTTAATGCATCTTACAAATATATATTTGAAATAAAATCTTTATTATTTTGTGGAAATAACATGGTGTGGGCGGAGTTCTGCCAGTCACAGGCAGTGTCACGCCCCTCCAGCCTGTGTCTTAGAATAAGAGGGAGGTGAAGCCTCTATTAATCTACATGTAATATCCTGCCCCCATTGTGGTTAGAGGGCGTGAAGGAGGAGGGAGGGAGTGTGCTCTCATTTACCACTGTGTATACGCCCACATGTGTGACTCTATAGTCACATGGGCTGCTAGGATGTGATAGAGAGGAAATTCTCAGCATAGAAACTCACTGAAAACTGAAAGCTGCCAACACTGCTCTGGAAAATCCCAAGCTGAATTGGAGACATGGACAGAAGGGGGAGATGGGGAGCAGTAGGATCAACCAGGTTTTTTTGCAGAATACAGAAAACAAAACTCATAGTGAGTGTGTGAGTATGAACAGCATGTAATACACCATTTATTGATCGTTTTTTTATGATGTGGGTTTAGTGACACTTTAAAGAAAACATAACAAATAAAATCTTTAATCAAATACTTCTTTTTTATTGAAGAAATAAACAAAAACATATACATGCAACCATGCACATGAGATAAAATCAGAGATAGGATTAATAATTATACATTCCAGTATTTTCAAACAGCATAGGTTGCATGGAAACATTTAGTGATATACCTTATCATAAAACATTTTCTTTTTCTAAACTAATATACCATTAAACCACAGGTCACATTAAACCTAACAATCCAAAGTTGGCTTTTAATGCTTGGTCATTCTCAGTAGCCAACAGTGTGCAGTTTAGTGTACAATGGCTCGGTGCTCTCCAGCTCTTACTCTGTTATATGTACTCAATGGGAATGCTAAGAGGAAGAAAAGCTGTAATGTTTGGAGCAATCTGTCAAGTGCTGTGGTGGGTTTAAACCAGGGATTTCTAGCCAAATCTTTAAAAAAAAATTTGGGTGAGTTAAGTGGTTGGTATGTTATTTTTTTCCCTGAACTAAGGTAACACCTGATCTGTCCACATTTTCTACATCAGTGGGTTGGGGAATATCCATTGGCGTGCAACCAACTTACATTCAATATATTGTAGTCTAGTTACCGCCAGGGAATAGGTGCAGATACTCTCTTCTTCTGAGTCACCCCTTGTGCCTTCTACCCACCTCTGAACCCCGTCCCTTGGTTCCACCCCCTACCTGCCCCTTTGAAGAATACAGAACCAAGTATCATTTTGTTGGGCTAAGGTTTGTATAATTTTTTACTGATCACAAGAAAGGCAGTAAATTAAATTCCCTGCAGCCAGGAACAATAGTTTCGCCCCCCCCCCTTCACCCCAGCAGCAGACCCTCCACAACAAAATACCCCCCAGCAACATTAAATCCACCCCAGCAACAACAGACCTCTGCCAGCAATAACAGACCATCCGGCATCAATAGACCCCCTCACTCAATAATAGATCCCTCCCAGCAGATCCGCCTGAAAAAGGGACAGGTGGATCTTTGCAGGCCGATCGTGTGAAAAAGGCCTAACAGGCAAACAATAGATCCCCCATTGACAATAGATCCCCCAGCAGCCAGCCTCATTGGACCCTTCGACACACTCGGCACCCCTTGCCATTACATACATTCAATGCAGGAGGTGCGGTTCGCCGCATTCCCGCTATGTGTTCAGGAGGTTGCAATAACTCCACATCAAGTGCACCCAAAAGGCACGTTGCAGGATCAAAAGGGGGGGGAGCGATAGTAATGCCAATGTATTTGTTAAATTAGTTTATCTTTTTATGGCATCTCACTTACCCACCTTCCATGTTGCTTGTTTTATTTCCATTAGCTGCTCCAAGCTCAGAACAATCAATTTAACATGCGTGTTCACGTGGAGTACGAGTGGCTTCTGCGCCAGGATGATATGTATGAAAGTGATGACGATCTGGATGAAAAGGTAGAAGAGATCTTTCAACGCCTCTTTGTAATTTGCTGCATCAGGATGCATCCATGTGGCCACTGTGCAGTAGATATGCCACCCGGTTACAGCATTTACAGATCGGTGTGGAGCAGCCCTAACGAGGGGCAGTAGGGTAATCCTAGGCTCATTATTTTGGTCTCCTTGCAGCTGGGCCCCGTGAAAAAAGAGCGAAATCTACGGCCATACAGTTGCTTCCCGTCGCCCGGTTCTCCGTTTCCAGACAGAGGACCTCCCACGTCGTTTTTAAGACGGGCTTCACAGGTGTCCCAGGACTCGCGTTATGATATGGGAGGTGGACAGTTGAATACTGAAAATGCAGGGACGCCAACAACGCCGTATACACCGCCTCTGCCACCCCGTAATCCTATCAGAGGTACCAGATCTATCTATCTATCTATCTATCTATCTATCTATCTATCTATCTATCTATCTATCTATCATGCGTATCTAGGTCTACATATCCAGGTTCTGATTCCTGCTTAGTAGCACAGCATAGTTAGTGCATATCTTTTTTTTTTCTGTTAGTGTAAGGCTATCGGTAAGTTAGGACCAAGCTCTTAATATGAGAACCTGTCACTTGGTCCAGAATAGACAAAAAATAAAAAAAAATAATTGAAAGGTTCTCCTTGATAAAACTCCCAGGACAAAAAAGATTAATTTCAATGTATTCCTCTATAGCTACAAGGGATATAAATCCACTTTGTGTGCACCAAATATAAACCCAGATATTACCTTGTACAGAGAGACCTCATCACTGCGCTTTGCATAGCCTGTGCAGGATTGTGGGAGGGGCCCAGCAGCTCCACTCAATACAGGCTGCCTGCAGAAACTACGGGAGTGGGCGGAGACAAGACCAGTACCCCTGCACAAGTAGAGAGAGCAGCAATGACTGGTCTTTATTACATGAAGCTCCTGCACAAAGTGTAGTTATTTCATGTTGGATTACTGCATGGATCTAAAAGAAATATACAAAGATCCAAAGATAGACACTGGGCCAATCAGGGCTATTTTTTTCTTTGCACAGGTATGTTTCTGTGTATATAGGTGTTTAGATATTTGACAGGAGTTCAGCTTTAAATCTTCTATATTCTACACTATGGCTCATTAACTGTAGTAAAGGAGGTGTCTGGGTTGCCTAAAGCAACCAACCAGCTTCCAGATTATTTCCAATGCAGGTTAGAAACTTAAAGTGAAGACCTGATTGGTTGCTATGGGCAACACAGACCCTTTTGCTGCATCTGTTTTTTTTTTTCTACTCTGTTCTCCAAGCCCTTCCTTGGGCTTTTTTATAATCGTGATGAAAAATGAAGGCACACGAAGACAATGAACCAAACACACACTTATCCTGAAATCTGGTTTGTCCTTTTTATAGCACCCAATGTACCACCACCACCTCCTCCTGCCAGCCCCTCACCTATCCCCAAAAAGCTGCCTGCTACACCTCCACTGACTACAAAGCACAAGAGGGCACTCTCAGAGCCATCCCCCATCATACCACACAGTCCCTCCAGCCAAACCGGCCTCCATTTCGGTAAGGTGACCACATGTTTTAATGTATCTTATTAAGTACTGTCTGTGCTGTCCATGGCTACCAATCAGATTTGGGCTTTTGTTCTTCAGCTGTCAGTTTTAAGTTCAGGTTATAGTTTTACTAGTGGCTGTAGGGAAAAGCAGGTCCAAGGTAAAGAGTACCCCGTGCTGTACCAATACACATAATCTGTGCTTTCTGCACTCTCAGGAAGTGTTGGAATTTGCAAATTGGAGGGACCTGTGATTTTGGGCTCCTGGGAAATGCATGGAAACATTTCATAGTGTGTGTACTTACCCAAACCCCCCCCCCCCCCCCCCCCAGCACTGTCTTATGCAATCCTAAGATTGAGAATAGAAGTTTTTTTGTGTTTTGTTGTCTGTGTCTGCATTGGGAAGATTAACCCTTGCTATTTGTCATGGTAACCTTTGTCACTAGCATCAATTCTTATTCATTAATTAGAAGTCACAGAAGGATATTCAGAGACATAGGGTTATGCAGCTACCCTTTAGGATTTTGGACACTGACAACCAATCAGACCTGTCGGGACAGCCCAGTATAACCCCTCCCACTCCCAGTCTGCCTCCTTTTTTATGCTAGTGGCTCAAGGAGTGTTCCCTTTACTGTTTGGAAGTGGTGAGAATAGGAGAGATGGAAGCACAGATCCACAGAATGAATGAAGCAGGGAGTTCCTTGCTCTGTAGATCCTCGGGTACAGCTTTCTCTACAGCAAGGAGAACAGCAGCGGTGCCTTAGATGATCTCACACAGCAGATGTAAAACTGAGCCTCAAAGAACAAGAAGTACACTGCAATTTTCTTTTTAAGAAATTCAAGACAAGATGTTTCAGAATAGTATTTAGGCACTAGATACAGTTGCAATAAAAAGTATGTGAACCCTTTTGGAATGATATGGATTTCTGAACCAATTGGTCATAAAATGTGATCTGATCTTCATCTAACAATAGACAATCACAGTCTGCTTAAACTAATAACACACAAAAAATTAAATGTTACCATAACAATAGACAATCACAGTCTGCTTAAACTAATAACACACAAAAAATTAAATGTTACCATGTTTTTATTGAATACACCATGTAAACATTCACAGTGCAGGTGGAAAAAGTATGTGAACCCCTAGACTAATGAGATCTCCAAGAGCTAATCAGGGTGAGGTGTCAGCCAACTGGAGTCCAATCAATGAGATGAGTTTGGAGGTGTTGGTTACAGCTGCCCTGCCCTATAAAAAACACACATGTTCTGGGTTTGCTTTTCACAAGAAGCATTGCCTGATGTGAATGATGCCTCGCACAAAAGAGCTCTCAGAAGACCTACAATTAAGAATTGTTGACTTGCATAAAGCTGCAAAGGGTTATAAAAGTATCTCCAAAAGCCTTGCTGTTCATCAGTCCAGTCAGACAAATTGTCTATAAATGGAGAAAGTTCAGCACTGCTTCTACTTTCCCTAGGAGTGGGCATCCTGTAAAGATGACTGCAAGAGCACAGCGCAGACTGCTCAATGAGGTGAAGAAGAATCCTAGAGTGTCAGCTAAAGACTTACAAAAGTCTCTGGCATATGCTAACATCCCTATTAGCGAATCTATGATACGTAAAACACTAAACAAGAATGGATTTCATGGGAAGATACCACAGAGGAAGCCACTGCTGTCCACAAAAAAAATTGCTGCACGTTTACAGTTTGCACAAGAGCACCTAGATGTTCCACAGCAGTACTGGCAAAATATTCTGTGGACAGATGAAACCAAAGTTGAGTTGTTTGGAAGAAACACACAACACTATGTGTGGAGAAAAAGAGGCACAGCACACCAACATCAAAACCTTATCCCAACTGTGAAGTATGGTGGTGGGGGCATCATGGTTTGGGGCTGCTTTGCTGTGTCAGGCCATGGACGGATTGCTATCATCGAAGGAAAAATAATTTCCCAAGTTTATCAAGACATTTTGCAGGAGAACTTAAGGCCATCTGTCCACCAGCTGAAGCTCAACAGAAGATGGGTGTTGCAACAGGACAACGACCCAAAGCTTAGAAGTAAATCAACAACAGAATGGCTTAAACAGAAGAAAATACGCCTTCTGGAGTGGCCCAGTCAGAGTTCTGACCTCAACCCGATTGAGATGATGTGGCATGACCTCCAGAAAGCGATTCACACCAGACATCCCAAGAATATTGCTGAACTGAAACAGTTCTGTAAAGAGGAATAGTCAAGAATTACTCCTGACCGTTGTGCACGTCTGATCTGCAACTACAGGAAACGTTTGGTTGAAGTTATTGCTGCCAAAGGAGGTTCAACCAGTTATTAAATCCAAGGGTTCACATACTTTTTCCACCTGCACTGTGAGTGTTTACATGGTGTGTTCAATAAAACATGGTAACCTTTAATTCTTTGTGTGTTATTAGTTTAAGAAGACTGTGATTGTCTATTGTTGTGACTTAGATGAAGATCAGATCACATTTTATGACCAATTTGTGCAGAAATCCATATCATTCCAAAAGGGTTCACATACTTTTTATTGCAACTGTGTATATACTATATATATATCTATATCTATAGATATAGATATATCTATATAATCCATATAACAGCAAATCTTCACATTTTAAATTCAGGTATACTTTAATATTACTTACCCCTACTCTGCATTTGCTTTGTTAATCCATTGCTTGTCATGGTCCATTGCAGTTTTAGTTCACACACTTTCACTTGTGAGCCATTTGTTCTGTTTTTAGTGTCAAAAAGTTTATCATTTCAAGTCTTTAGGGAAAATGTTTTTACACACTGCACAAACCTTGAAGTCTGTGGGGACCTGTATACTTTGTAAAGAAGAATTTCACAACAGTAGATTGTGAAGGTGGTGGTAAGTAACCAGGTATAATCTGTACATGCTGGAAACTCTCCTACCAAAATGCATGGGTAGAGCCTGAAAGGCTTAAAGTCTTTTTAAAAGGCCAATCTAACACTAATTAGAAATTGGAAGACACAGGCAGGTTAAAGTGGTTGTAAAGTCAGTGATTCCAATTCCTGTTAGCCCCTCTGTAATAACAAGATATACTACACAATGTGTGTTTTTTTTTTTTAATTCTGCAGCTAAATACCTTTTTTCTCAATGCCGATGTGCAGTCACGTGACCGCCCACTGCTCTCCTTTTTTTAAACTAAGGACTACAGTGGGAGGGGCTGAGTTTCCCCTCTAATGTCAGCTGAGTGGTCACATGACTGCACATCGGTGATGAGAAAAAAGGTATTTAGCTGCAGGATTTTAAAAAAGCCACACTCTGTAATGTATCTTGTTATTACAGAGGGGCTGACAGGAATTGGAATCACTAACTTTACTGGCAGATTAAATAGCGGAAGGAGAAGGGGGGGGTGGAAGAGACAGTTTGCACAGACAGCTCACAACTGACAGGCGAGGAGGGTAGGAGAGGGGGAGAGCAGCGGGATAACGAAGACACGTAAACAGACCACGGTATCACGGATCATCAGCCATGATTACTGTGGTCAGCACACTAAGGGGGACACAGGAACAGGCAGGATCAACTGGGTATTATACAGCATACAAAGGGACAAATCACACAGCACAAGCACTATGCGGTTTAAAATTCTTTCAAGGAACAGGATTTTTTTTTTTTTTTTATAGTGTTACAACCTCTTTAAATCTGTCATCACATTTTTGTATTTTAGTGAGCTGAAGAGGGAAAAGATTCCCCAGTGGAGTAATATGTACTCACCAGCCACTTTATTAGGTGCACATATTAGGTATTTAGATGTGGTGAAGACGACTTGCTGAAGTTCAAACTGAGCATCAGAATGGGGAGGAAAGGGGATTTAAGTGACTTTGAATGCGGCATCGTTGTACCAGGCGGGCTGGTCTGAGTATTTAAAAAACTGCTGATACACTGGGATTTTCACGCACAACCATCTCTCGGGTTTACAGAGAATGGTCCGAAAAAAGAGAAAATATCCAGTGAGCGTCTGTTGTGTAGACAAAAATGCCTTGTGATGTCAAAGGAGAATAGGCAGACTGGTTCAAGATGATAGAAAGGCAACAGTAACAACAGTAACTCAAATAACCACTCGGTACACCCAAGGTATACAGAATACCTCTCTGAACTCACATCACATCGAACCTTGAAGCAGATGGGCTACAGCAGCAGAAGACCACACCGGGTGCCACTCCTGTCAGCTAAGAGAAGGAAACTGAGGATACAATTCGCACAGGATCAACAAAATTGGACAATAGAAGATTGGAAAAATGTTGCCTGGTCTAATGAGTCTGGATTTCAGCTGCGATATTCAGATGGTTGGAATTGGAGGGATTGGGGAGAATGTGGCAAGGACTACTCCAAACAAGTCCTACCTCCCCACAGAAACTCCCCGCGAAACTGTTGAGGCTTACGTCCTTAAGTATATCAACCTGCCTTCATATACTCATGTGGGCTCTTCGTATTGTTATTTTAGAATATATGTTGTTTTGCAATAATTTTCAAATTGTCTTGTTGTCAATTTGTATCTCTATATATATTTTTTATCATTTGTAATTTAAAGCGGAGTTCCACACAAAAATGGAACTTCCGCTTTTCAGAACCCTCCCCCCCTCCGGTGTCACATTTGGCACCTTTCAGGGGGGAGGGGGGTGCAGATTCCTGTCCAAGACAGGTATTTGCACCCACTTCCGGCATAGACTCCCATGGGAGTCTGCGCCTCTTCCTGTCCCTTCGCGCTGTCTGCTGGGAACACACAGCTCCCAGGAGAGAGCGGGGACCACTTTGGACGCGCAGCGCGACTTGCGCATGCGCAGTAGGGAACCGAGAAGTGAAGCCGCAACGCTTCACCTCCTGATTCCCTCACCTAGGATGGCGACGGCAGCTGCCGAAAACCGAGCGGGTTCTCAGCGTCACCTGCCGACATCGCTGGACCCTGGGACAGGTAAGTGGCCGTTTATTAAAAGTCAGCAGCTGCAGTATTTGTAGCTGCTGGCTTTTAATATTTTTTTTTTTTGGCGGTGTGGGTGGACCCCCGCTTTAATAAACAGTCACCAGATCTCATCCAATAGAGCACCTTTGGGATGTGGTGGAACAGGAGATTGGCATCATGGATGTGCAGCTGACAAATCTGCAGCAACTGTGTGATGCCATCATGTCACTATGGACCAAAATCTCTGAGGAATGTTTCCAACACCTTGTTGAATGTATGCCAAAAAGAATGAAGGCAAAAGGGGGTCCAACTCAGTACTAGCAAGGTGTAGCTAATAAAGTGGCCGGTGGATGCAAATTGTCAGCGATTTATTCAGCCTATCAGTGTCTACCTGTGTGCAAAGTAAGCTTAGGGTGGGCTGATCCCCAACCCTCCCTATCAGCAACTACTCACCTTTTCTTTGGCTTCCCCACCACCGGGGCAAAGGTTCATCTTAAAATGGTATTGATCCCGAAACTGTAATATATTGCAGGTTGCCAATCATAGGGTGTGATGGCTGCATTAGTTTTCTTTTTTCCCCTGGTGATCCAGCCGGTAACACACCTCCTGTATTAGAATGTCTACACTCTGGATGAAGGAGCAACACAGACCACTTTGGACAGCAGAATTGTCAGTCTTGGGGGAGGGGAGTGTAAGATGTAATAGCAGATGTACTATAGATGCCAGGGCCGGATCCAGAGCCTAGTCTTGGGAGGGGCACTGCCAGAAAATACTTTTTTGGGGGTAAATTTATCGAGGAAATGGCTGGTGTTAGTGCTTCAATCATCACGGCACCATGGTTGTTATGGTGTCAGGATGATTGAAGCGCATTATTACTATTATTACATTGTTCTAAAAAATTAAATGGTTCAACTTGCCATAATACAGAATCGGTGGGAGCCCTGAGCGTGTCACTTGCCACATCGCCTGTCACCAGATGCAGATTGTCACTTGCCACACATTGCGGATTGTCACTTGCCACACGCTGCAGATTGTCACTTGCCACGTCCCATGCCACACGCTGCAGATTGTCACTTGCCACGTCCCATGCCACACGCTGCAGATTGTCACTTGCCACCTCACTTGCCGCACGTTGCAGATTGTCACTTGCCACGTCCCATTCCACATGTTGCAGATTGTCACTTGCCACACGTTGCAGATTGTCACTTGCCACACGTTGCAGATTGTCACTTGCCACATCCCATGCCACACATTGCATATTGTCACATACCACGCCCCATGCCACACGTTACAGATTGTCACTTGCCACGTCCCATGCCACACATTGCGGATTGTCACTAGCCACACATTGCGGATTGTCACTTGCCACACATTGCAGATTGTCACTTGCCACGTCCCATTCCACATGTTGCAGATTTCACTTGCCACACGTTGCAGATTGTCACTTGCCACGTCTCTTGCCACACGTTGCAGATTGTCACTTGCCACACGTTGCAGATTGTCACTTGCCACGTCTCTTGCCACACGTTGCAGATTGTCACTTGCCACACGTTGCATATTGTCACATACCACGCCCCATGCCACACGTTACAGATTGTCACTTGACACGTCCCATGTCACTTGCCACACGTTGCAGATTGTCACTTGCCACGTCCCATTCCACATGTTGCAGATTGTCACTTGCCACGTCCCATGCCACACGTTGCGGATTGTCACTTGCCACGTCTAATGCCACACGTTGCAGATTGTCACTTGCCACGTCCCATGCCACATGTTGCAGATTGTCACTCGCCTGCTTTAATTGTCTCTCGCTGTGTCCCAGAGTCAGGCAGCAGATTACCAGTCAAGCAGCAGAGAGATGATGTAATCTCTCTGCTGCCGCGGCTGCCTGCACATTGCACAGTGAGGGCGGAACTGCAGGGATGCATGGCGGGCGCCGGGCGGTGAGAGATGATGTCATCTCTCTGCTCCCCCACCCACTGGCTTCCTGATTGGCCAGCAGCCCACTGTCTCTCACCAACGGAGCCGCCCGTGCTTTCAGCCGCGGAGCCGCCCGCCGGCTCTCTCACCTGTGGCGATGCCTGCCTGCCCACTCACTCACCCGCATTCTCGGAGAGGGCAGTTGCCCCCCCTGGATACGCCCCTGGTAGATGCACTAACAAATTGAAGCCAAACACCAGATGGCACTTTATAAGTAGATACAGCAACAATTGTGTTCCTTTTTGGGATAAAGGTTTTACAATAAAAGCTGATTATAACCAACCCTGTCAGTGTTAAATGGTTTGTCTCATCCCTGTAACCGCTACATCTGCAGGACAGTTTGTTGTGTTAAAAAAAAAAAAAAGACTTACTGACTAGATCACTAGGTGGAAATAAAGGAAAAGGAGCCTAAAAAAAAATAAATGCAGCCATCTCATCCAAGAATTGGTAAGCTGCAATATAATAAATGTTTGCTTTTAGGTGTACTACTGCTTTAAGTTTTCTTAGGAAGCCCATTGATTTGCATCTAGGCTTCTACTAATTTTAGCATATATAATTCATTTTGCTTTTTTTTTTTTTTTTGTGAATTACATTTTTCATCAGTGAATAATGTGCTATTTTATCCAAGACTTTTTGCTATATAAATAGTCTGAGTCTCTATTTACATTTTTTACACTTTATTGATCGTTTCTGATGGAACTTTTTGAATGCATAACAAATATTGTGTTCCTTTTGGTAGACTACGGTTCCTGTTGTACGTCCCCCTCCAAATATCTCCAGTCAGAAGTTCTATCCAGGAGACCAAGGTTGGTGCTAGTAGATGTTCTGATTTAGAGTTGTACACCATCTTCCTTCCCTTGCCTTAGTGGTAGAGAGAAGGGAGGAATGAGGCATTAATAGAAAGAAATCCAAGCTTCTAATTTACCAATTTTTTTTTTTTTTTTTTTTTTTTTATTGGGTGGCTGTATACTTTGTCAATGTCCATCCTGACTAGTTATGGTATCTGTTTTGGCTTGACTTTTAACCGCTTCAGCCCTGGAAGAATTTACCCCCTTCCTGACCAGAGCACTTTATGTGATTCGGCACTGCATCGCTTTACCTGACAATTGCGCGGTCGTGCGACGTGGCTCCCAAACAAAATTGACGTCCTTTCTTTCCCACAAATAGAGCTTTCTTTTGGTGGTATTTGATCACCTCTGCGGTTTTTATTTTTTGCGCTATAAACAAAAAAAAAGCGACAATTTTGAAAAAAAACGCATTATTTTTTACTTTTTGCTATAATAGATATCCCCAAAAAAATTTTAAAAAAACATTTTTTTTCCCTTAGTTTAGGCCGATACGTATTCTTCTACATAATATTGGTAAAAAAAAATCGCAATAAGCGTTTGATTGGTTTGCGCAAAAGTTATAGCGTTTACAAAATAGGTGATAGTTTTATGGCTTTTTATTAATAATTTTTTTTCTTACTAGTAATGGCGGCGATCAGCGATTTTTATCGTGACTGCGACATTATGGCGGACACATCGGACATGTTTGACACATTTATGGGACCATTGTCATTTATACAGCAATCAGTGCTATACCAAATGCACTGATTCCTGTGTAAATGACACTGGCAGTGAAGGGGTTAACCACTAGGTGCCAGTGAAGGGGTTAACCACTAGGTGGTGCTGTAGGGGTTAAGTATGTCCTGGGGAATGTTTCTAACTGTGGGGGGGGGGCGTGGCTACGTGTGACACGTCACTGATCTCTGCTCCCGATCACAGAGAGCAGAGATCAGTGACACTGTCACTAGGCAGAACAGGGAGATGCTTGTTTACATCAGCATCTCCCCGTTCTTCCTCTCCATGAGGTGATCGCGGGTATCCCGCGACTGGACTCACGGAGCTCCCGGCCGGCGGCGCGCACACATTGGCACGGTGGCAAATTTAAAGGAACGTACGGGTACGCCCATTTGCCCAGCCGTGCCATTCTGCCGACCGTACATCGGCATGCGCCGGTTGGGAGCCGGTTAAAGCCCAACTCTGGGAAACGTGAAAATCATCCCTTGCAGTGGGAATGTACCCACACTGCACCCACACTGCAAGGGCTAACTGTTTGTTTAGTCTGTGGGAGAAGTTTTTGCACTTTAACTTGCTGGATCCTCCTCCTCCCCTCGTTCTGGCGACGGACTGCCCCTTGGCATCATCGTGTTAAATGCTGGGCTATAGATCCTGCATTGGGGCTTGATGACGCCAGGACCTTAGTGTGCTGGAGCATTGGGCAAAAGACACTGCAGGGACCAGTCTAGCAGTGCAAAGGATCGGGTAAGTAGATCTTCTTTTCTATGTCCCCTAGACCTAAACCAGCAAATAACCTTTTCAGTGCAGCCCCAGCTTTAAAGTACAGTAAAACCTTGGATTGCGAGCATAATTCGTCCCGGAAGCATGCTTGTAATCCAAAGCACTTGTATATCAAAGCAAATTTCCCCATAAGAAATGATGGAAACTCAAATGATTCGTTCCACAACCATTTATTAATAGGTCCTTCAGTTTATAGTCCATATAAAAAGATTATAGCAATGTGACCAGGTTGTGTAACCATAAAATGTCCCTCCACAAATGGAAGCTTCCACAAGTGGATTAGAAGCAAAATCCAGCAGGAGATGGAGGGTATAAAAGAGAAGAGAGGCGCCTCTAAGTGTAGCAATATGGTTACATTTAATGAAGGTACAACATTTAGCAACTCGCATGGTTGATAATTAAGAGAGGCACATCTCAGTATGCAGTAGAGCTGCACGATTCTGGGAAAAATGAGAATCGCGATTCTTTTGCTTATAATACAGATCACGATTCTCTCACGATTCTTTAAAATGGTTAAATTTAAAAAGAGAAAAATCAGCTGTAGACGGCGCATGCACAATCAACACGCCGCTCGCTCCCGATGCTCGGGGCTGGTTATTTAATACAGCAAGGGGCGGATACTTTTCTCAAAGGGGCGGATGCTTTTCTCAAAGGGGCGGATGTATGGTTAACTATACATCCGCCCCTTTGAGAAAAGCATCCGCCCCTTGCTGTCTTTATAACCATATATACATCTGCCCCTTTGAGAAAAGTATCCGCCCCTTGCTGTATTAAATAACCAGCCCCAAGCATTGGGAGCGAGCGGCGTGTTGATTGCGCTTGCGCAGTCCAGGCCGGTACTATGCTCTATGCTGACTGACGTCAGTTCCGGTTGCTGACGTCAGTTCCGATATCGGCGCCATTTGCGTTCCAGGCTGGTTCCGTGCTTCCGACTGGGAGATCCGGAAAATCGAGCTAATCCAGCTTGCAGATCGCGGGGGGGGGGGTGAATCGAAATTGCGATCTTATATACGATTAATCGTGCAGCTCTAGTATGCAGGCATCCGGGGTAAAGCTGTCTGCAACTGTGACCGGGAAGACTACCCTGCAGTAGAGCGATCTGAAAGCGAGACTTGAACCGCTCGTGGAGCGCAGAGTGGATGGGACGGCGCCAATGGCGGTGCAGAGGACGGTCTATGTGGACATCTTTACCCTGGATGCCTGCATCCTTGGATGTGCCGGTTTTAATCATCAACCATGTGAGTTGCTAAATGTTGTACCTTCATTAAATGTAATCATATTGCTACACTTAGAGGCGCCTCTCTTCTCTTTTATACCCAGTTGTGATGTGACACTACTTGAATATCAAGACATCGCTTGTATATCAAGTCAAAATTTATTTAAAAATTCTTGCAAAACTCTCTCAAACCAAGTTACTCTCAAACCAAGGTTTTACTGTATAACTAAAAACAAAACTGTGCCCCGTTAATAAGATTCTCTCTTGGGTTGTCCCCAGAAAAGTATTAGAGGGAAAATCTTCCAATAGGACACTAGTTCTGGTGACCTGGGGGTCCCTAAAGAATTCCTTTAATTTGTAGACATTTCCTCTCGCTTCCTGTTTGGCTATAGGACAGGAAGTGAAGGGAAATCTCAAAAAAAAAAAAAAAAAAATCTGACTGGGGTTGTAACCCTTCATTGCTCTATTCAAAATGAAAAAAAAAAAGTTTTGCCTATAGTTCTACTTTAACGGGTTGCGGACCGCCCACCGTAGATTTACTGCGGCGGGGCAGCCACTCTGCGCCAGATCACGTACCTTGTACGTGATCTGGCACTTCCGGGTCTGGGACGCATGCGTGCCGCCGCCGACCCGCTCCCGTTGTGATTGGACACAGCAGGAGCCAATCAGCGGGTCCGGCGGATGCCATGTCCGCCGGGACCTGCCGATCATACAGGAGAAAGGCAGAACGGCGGTCTGCAAGAGGGGAATGTGCTGATTCTGTGGTTTTTGCTAAGCAGGAACACGGATCTTTACATTCCCCCCGTCAAAGCACATCCCCCCCACAGTTAGTAATCACTCCTAGGGGACACAGTTAAACCTTTGATCGCCCCTGATGTTAACCCCTTCCCTGCCAGTGTCATTAGTACAGTAGCCATGCATATTTTTTAGCACTGACCACTGTAATAATGTCACTGGTCCCCAAAAAGTGTCGATTAGGTGTCCGATTTGTCTGCCACAGTGTGGCAGTCCTGCTATAAGTCACTGATCGCCTCAATTACTAGTAAAAAATAAATAAATACAAATATCCCATCGTTTGTAGCCGCTATAACTTTTGTGAAAACCAATCAATATACAGGTATTGGGATTTTTTTTTACCAAAAACATGAAGCAGAATACATATTGGCCTAAATTCATGAAGAAATTAGATTTTTTAGATTTTTTTATTGGGAATGTTTTATAGCGGAAAGTAAAAAAAAATTATTTTGTATATAGCACAAAAAATAAAAAATGCAGAGGTGATCAAATGCCGCCAAAAGAAAGCTCTATTTGTGGGGAGAAAAGGAAATCAATTTTATTTGGGTATTTGTCAGTAAAAGTAACACATTGCTGTAACGCAAAAAATGGCCTGGTCATGAATGGGGGGGGGGGGGGTAAACCTTCTGGAGCTGAAGTGGTTAAAGAAAACTTGTAGTAGAAAAACTATATTGCTCACCTTCCTATGTAAAAATGCTAGTTGCCTGGTTATCCTAATGATCCTATGCCTTCAAAAGTTTCTGAGTTACAGACCAGAAAACAAAAATAGAAGTTAAGAGTTCTGACGGCTTAATGGTTCTGGGTCAGTGGACTCAGGAAGCATTGAAGCCAAGTATCATCTGGCAACTAGCATTTTCCCAAGGATGTCAGCAATGGCCACCTACATATTTCCCACTGTACAGTGTTCCTTTAAATTGGGCCTATGGTTGTATTTACTTAAAATGGTTGTTTTTTTTCTATAATCAGCATTGGATCTCCAAAACTTAGCAGTCTTCATGAAGTGCCGGAAGTCCCACCAAAAGGTATTTTATCAAAATCACTGCCTCCTGTTTGTTACAAATATATACCTGTGTGTGTGTGTGTATATGTACATATGTATATATATATATATATATATATATATATATATATATATATATATATATATATATATATATATATATATATTCTTTTTTTTTATGCATGCATATATTTATCTGATTATGTGGCTTTGTACTTAACCAGTTCCCGCCCGATGACGTCCTTTGACGTTGCAGACTTTGAGTGGGGATATCTGAATGATGGGTTCAGCTACAGGCATCATTCAGATATCCTTTTTTTTTTTTCCTGCCGGCGATTCTGTGCACCGTAAAAACAATCATAGGCCACTCCCATCACCCTCCGGTGCTTCTACCGGCTTACCCGTGCAATCGACGAGCCGGAGAATGAATCGGCCAGCGGCGGACGTTTACCATAGAGCTGACCGAGGACCAGCTGGTCCCTGGTCAGCTCTATGACGTTTGGAGGCTGGGTGTGATGTTATGACGTCACGCCTGGCCTTGCCATTTGTAAACACTGCCGTTGCCTCGGCTGTGAAACTGAGATTTTTTTTTTTTTTTGTTTGCTTTTTTTTTTTCATTTTAGGCTTTCCAGCCTAGAGGAGAGATGCTGGGATTTATAGACCCCAGATCTCACTGTAAAGAGGACCTGTCATGCCCTATTCCTATTACAAGGGATGTTTACATTCCTTGTAATAGGAATAAAAGTGATAAAAAAAAGTAAAGGGAAAGTGTCAAAAAATAAATGTAAAATAAACCATTAAAAAAAAAAAAAAAAAAGTAAAGCACCCCCCTCCCCGCATGCTCACTCGCAGAAGCGAACACATAGGTATGTCGCGCCTGCATATGTAAACCGCGTTCAAACCACACATGTGACGTATAGCCGCAAGCGTTAAAGCGAGAGCAATAATTCTAGCCCAAGACATCCTCTGTAACTCTAAATAGGTAACCTGTAAAAAATGTTAAAGCGTCCTCTATGGAGATTTTTAAGTACTGAAGTTTGGCTCTATTCCACAAGTGTGCACAATTTTAAAGCGTGGCATGTTAGGTATCTATTTACTCGGCATAACATCATCTTTCATAGTATAAAAAAAAAAATCGGGCTAACTTTAGTGTTTTTTTATTTATTTTTTAGTTAATGAAAGTTTTTTTTCCCAAAAAAAGGCGTTTGAATAATTGCTGCGCAAATACCGTGCGACATAAAAAGTTGCAACGAAAAAAAAAAAGCATATATAATGTTCTAAATAAATTTCTAGCAAAAAATCGATTTTTACAAGTAGGAGAGAACTGTCAGAATTGGCTTAGGTGGCAAGTGGTTAAAGTGATACTAAAGTCTCGTGTTATGTTTGTTATTTTTAACAAAAAAAAAGTTATTCTTACCTGCACTGTGCAGTGAATTTGCACAGAGCAGCTCGGATCCTCCTCTACTTGTGTCCCTCTTCGGTACTCCTGGCCCCTCCCTCCTGTTGAGCGCCCCCACAGCAAGAAGAAAGCCGAGTACGCACATCTGCGTACGCTCGGCGGAAAGGGGTTAAGGAACTGGGTTCCACATTAGGCGCTTTCCAGACTCCCTTCCGGTAAAAGTTAGCTACAGAGCACTTTCCAGGTCCATAGCCATTAGCATTGCCGCCATGCTTGCCCTGTCTCTGAAGACCCACTTAGTGAGAATGCTGGTCTGACTGCGCACTTAGTGGCTTATGAGCCATTGGCCGCAGAAACTTTGAGAGTTGCTGACTGATGGGCTTAAGCTGGCCATTGATGGTTCGAATCTCGGCCAGTTCCTCAATCGATCTACTTGGGTACATCCAGCAAGTCAATTCTCTAGCATATGATTATTGGCAGCGGCTACAGCTCGTAGCAATATTGATAGTGTTCTCCCGGCAGGTGGGGCTCCTCGTGTCCCCCTTGCCAGGAGAACACCACAGTTCTGTGGGAGGGATTCTCCCATCAAGCGATTTTCAGAAAGAAAGTCACATAATCTATGGCATGTCTAAAACCGGCCATAGATGGTTCAAATCACAGCCGGTTCAGCAGGGACCGGCCTAGATTTGAACCATCAATGGGCAAGCTGACAGTACCCAAGTCAATCCATCGATCAACTTGGGTACAACCAGCATGTCGGATTATTACATGCGATTATTGCCAGTGGCCTGTGCTCCTTTATTAGGACAGCACAATGGCTTCGCAGGAGGGTTTCCCCCAACACTGACTGTGTTGATAAGAGAATCAAGCGATTTTCTTTCCTGCAACTCGTATCATCTATGGCCTGCCTAACTCCTGATCATTCACAGTTCACTAATACCCCCAAATTTAATGACAACGCTTCGACTTCTATAGAGGATCAGCCTGTTGCTTCTTCCGATGTTGTTTCCAGTTTGGGGTCATTTAAAACTCCAAAGACTTTCCCTTAGCACCCATTTTTCCAATTATTTAAGATATCATGGTGGCAACTCGTACCTTACACAATAACTTTCATTCCCATTAGTTGTACTGTGTGGACACAGCACAGGTTCACTTTAAAAGAATAGTCCACCTCTAAACTGTTTATTACTTTAGGGGTGATGGTGTCAGGTTGAATATCCCCGATTCTTTTGTCTTGGCTTGAAGAATCTCTTGGCACAACTTGGTGAACAGAACTCTGGGTGGAAATGGTACTGGCAATACAGGGAAGTATTCACAGTAATTTGTGAACAGTTAGGCATAAGAGGGCTGCATGTTATTCACTGTAGCCTCAAAAAATAATAAAATAGGAGTAAACTCCCTTGGTTGATATTTACCTATAGTTAAGCCCGGGGCTGCCTAGGCTGCACCCCCTAGGCAAGCAGTGCACCCTAGGCGGCTGCCTAGTTCGCCTGGCGGGAGCGCCGACCCAGGGTAAGCCTATAATATGAAGTATTGAAGACATCACCATTTTTCTAGGTAAATCTATTTCTAAAGGTGCTATTGAGATCCATACATACAAAGAAACGAAAACAAATAAGTTTAGAAATTAAGTTATGTGTAATAAAATGGAATGACACAGGGAAAAAGTATTGAACCCATGAAGAAAGGGAAGTGCAAAAAGGCATGGAAAGCCAAGACACCAGCTGAAATCTATCAGTAATTAGAAAGCAACCCTGCCCCTTGTCAGTGTAAATTAATATCAGCTGGTTCAGTCTCAACTCATGGCCTATTAAAAGGTGTCTTATTACCAAGGTGTCACACAAGAAACATCGCATGATGGGTAAAAGCAAAGAGCTCTCAAGACCTATGCAATCTTATTGTTGCAAAACATAATGATGACATTGGTTACAGAGGGATTTTCTAAACTTATGAATGGTCCAGTGAGCACTGTTAGGGCCATAACCCGGAAGTGGAAAGAACATAATTTCACCATAAACCGGCTATGACCCGGTGCTCCTCACAAGATTTCTGAGTGAAGAGAATTATCAGAAGAGTTGTCCTAGAGCAGTGATGGCGAACCTTGGCACCCCAGATGTTTTGGAACTACATTTCCCATGATGCTCAGCTACACTACAGAGTGCATGAGCATCATGGGAAATGTAGTTCCAAAACATCTGGGGTGCCAAGGTTCGCCATCACTGTCCTAGAGCCAAGGACCACTTGTGGGGAGCTTCAGAAAGACCTGGAATTAGCAGGTACAATTGTTTCAAAGAAAGCAATAAGTAATGCACTCGTCATGGCCTGCATGCACGCTCACCAGGCAAGACTCCATTGCTGAAGAAAAAGCATGTTGAAGCTCGTTTAAAGTTTGCTGCACAACATTTAGACAAGCCAGTGGAATACTGAGAGAATAAAGTCTGGTCAGGTGAGACCAAAATTTAACTCTTCGGTTGCCATAATATACTCCATGTTTGGAGGTCAAAATCACCCTAAAAACACCCTCATACCAACAGTAAAGTTTGGAGGTGGGAACATCATGGTGTGGGGCAGTAACGGCTGGTGCTGTATTTATGTGGGGGGGGGGGGGCAAACAAGACACCCATCGCCACCTCAGACTCTAATCACACGCTTAAAAGGAAAAAAAAAAACAATAAAATCCATGCCTCCGGCACCCTGCATTTAGATTAGGGGCCGGATGCATGGATTAGGGGGGCGGCCCCTAATGGACCGGCCGCCACTGGTGTGGGGCTGTTTTTCAGCATACGGCACTGGCAAACTTCATATCATTGAAGGAAAGAAGAATGGAAAAATGTACCAAGATATTCTTGATAAAAATCTGCTGCCATCTACCAGGATGATGAAGATGAAAACGAGGGTGGACATTTCAGCAAGACAATGGGGGGTTATTTATTAAAACTGGAGAAGGCAAAATCTGGTGCAGCTCTGCATAGAAACCAATCAGCTTCCAGGTTTTATTCTCAAAGCTTAATTGAACAAGCTGAAGTTAAAAGCTGATTGGCTACCATGCACAGCTGTACCAGATTCTGAGTGCTCCAGTTATAGTAAATCAACCCCAATGATCCTAAAGACAAAGCCAAAGAAACTCTCAATTGGTTTCAGGCTGCATTCACACCTGAGCGTTTCAAAGTCGGGCGGTTTTACCACGATTTCGCAGCGGTTTTTACCACGTTTTTGCCGCGATTTTGTACAGGTCACCAATGTAAAAGGCAGAAAAATGCCTGTAATCTGCGTCAAAGAAGCTCATGTTCTTTTTTGAGCTTAGGGCGTTTTTAGGCATTTGCTTCAGGTGACAAAACGCTCCAGATGTGAACACGTGCCATTGAAATGAATAGGGTTTTGCTTGTTGGGCATTTTTCAGGCTTTTTTGGGGCGTTTTATGAGCTGAAAACGCTCAGGTGTGAATGCAGCCTTTAAAAGAAAGAAACGAAAGCTGCTAGAATGGCCCAACCAATCACCTGACTTCAATCCAATAAAAAATCTATGGAAAGAACTAAAGATCAGAGTTCATAGAAGAGGCCCATGGAACCTTCAAGATTTGAAGACTGGGTGGAAGAATGGGCCAAAATCACACCTGAGCAGCGCATGCGACTTGTTTCTCCATACAGGAGGCATCTCGAAGTTGTCATTACCAACAAAGGATTTTACACCAAATACATTTCAGTTAGCGTGTTCAATACTTTTCCCTGTGTCATTTCATTTTATTACACATAACTTCATTTCTGAAATTATTTGTTCTAGTGTCTTTGTATGTATGGATTGTATGTGTTATGGACATGGGGTGAAAATGTCATGTCAGTAGCACCTTTATAAATATATTTACCTAGAAAAATGGTGACGTGTCCAATACTTATTTTACCCGATGTATCTCCTAAATGTGCGCTGTTTAGGAGACATTTACTTGTGAATGGGCCGGTGACGTCACCGGCGCATGCGCTCTGAAGGAACGGCATGCCGTTTATTCAGAGACCTTTGCCGTGAAAAGTGCAGGAGTGACGACCGGGTGAAGATGATACTGACAGCGCATCGCTGGAGGGCGTTTAATTTTAAGGTAAGTTTTACATAATGTGCTAGTATGCGATGCATACTAGCACATTACAACTTTACCTTGCAGGTAAAAAAAAAAAGCATGGCAGTTTACTACCGCTTTAAACCCCAAAGCAAACATTTATTATACTGGAGCCTACCAACTCTTAGTTGTGATGGCTGCATTTGTTTCTTTTAGGGTCAGTTCACACCATAGAAACGCAGTCCGGATGCGCTCCAGATCCTTTTTTGCATGCGCGTTTTTGGTGTGTTTTTAATGCAGTCCAGTGAATTTTTCCCCCTTTTTTTTTTCCTTAACCGTAAATAAGAACATGGGTGTTCCAATGCATTTTTGGTGCGTTCCTGTGAGTTTTTGATGCTTTTTGCAGCCTTCCAGTACAGTCCAGTGCAGGAGAAATGCAGCATATTCTACTTTTTTTTCTGAAACGCACTGGAACTGCAAGCACTGGTGTGAACTATGCCATTGAAAACCATATAACCTACTTTCTATGCCTTTTTGATGCGGAAAAAAACGCACTGGACTGCATGTGGTGTGAGCTGGCCCTGAGACTTTTTCCTTTATTTTCATCTGGTGATCTAGTCAGTAAGTCTTTTTGTTTTTCAAAAGAACAAGCTGTCCTGCAGATGTAGCAGTTAGGCAACATTCACACTGAAGATTTATGCCGGTGTGAATTGTAACGGCAGGAATCTGAGATTCCTGCTGCAGCTCTGAATGGCTCGGTCTGGCTGCTGACCCCATTCACTATAATGACGGGTCACCGGCGGCTCCAGCTATTCACTGCTGTCCACACAGCAAATGATTACCTGCGGTGATTGTGGCTGAGCCGCGAGCAACGCAGGTAATTCCTGGCTGTGCAGAGAGCCGCCAATAGTGAACAGGGCCCAGTGGCCATATCGAAGCATAGCAGGTATATATATCTAATCTCTACAATTCGCACTGGCCTAAATCGCTGGTGTGACTGTAGCCTTAGAGTGTTGAGATGAACCATTTACCATTGGCTTATAATTGCTTATAAAGTGTTAGTCCAGCCATACACGGTTCGAATCCTGCTGAACCGGCCGGGATTCCAACTGTTAACCACTTACCAACCAGGCCAATTCTGCCATTTTTCTCTTACATGTAAAAATCATCATTTTTTTGCTAGAAAATGACATAGAACCCCCAAACATTTATATATATTTTTTTAGCAGCGGCCCTAGAGAATATTGCAACTTTTTATCTCGCAAGGTATTTGCGCAGCAATTTTTCAAACGGTTATTTTAAAAAAAAAAACAGTTTCGTACTTTAAAAAAACAAACAAAACAGTAAAGTTAGCCCAATGTTTTTGCATAATGTGAAAGAAGAAGTTACACTGAGTAAATAGAGAACTAACATGTCATGCTTCAAAATTGCACACGCTCGTGGAATGGCGCCAAACTTCGGTACTTAAAAATCCCCATAGGCGACGCTTTAAAGTTTGTTACTGGTTACATATTTTGAGTTGCAGAGGAGGTCTAGGGCTAGAATTATTGCTTTCGCTCTGACGTTCATGGCGACAACTCACATGTAGGGTTTGAACGTCGTTTTCATATGTGGGTGGGGCTTGCGTATGCGTTTGCTTCTGCGTGCGAGCACACGGGGACAGGGGCACTTTAAAAACATTTTTATTTTTTTTATTGTTACTTTTACTTTACATTTTTTAGTTTGACACTTTAAAAAAATAATAATAATTTGATCACTTTTATTCCTATTACAAGGAATGTAAACATCCCTTGTTATAGGAATATGGCATGACAGGTCCTCTTTACAGTGAGGTGAGACCTTACATCTCACCTCTAGGCTGGGAAGCCCGGAATTAGAAAAAAATAAAACGATCTCGGGTTCCCAGCCAAGGCGGCGCCGTTTGTTTGAATGCAGAGGCCAGGCGTGACGTCATAACATCGCGCCCGGCCCCCGACGATCATAGAGACTCCAGCGACCATCTGGTCCGCCGGAAATCTCTGTAATAAACATCCGGGGCCGGCGGATCTGTTCTCCGACTCACCGATCGCAACATTACGCCCGGCCTCCGAAAGATCATAGAGACTCCAGCGACCATCTGGTCCGCCGGAAATCTCTGTGGTAAACACCCGGGGCGGTTCCATTCTCCAACTCAGTGATCGCAGCGGTGAGTCGGTAGAAGCCCTGGAGGGCGGCGGGAGAGGGGGACGTCCCCTCTCGCCTCCCGTAAAAAAAGATCAAGTGGCTGACCAGCCGCTATGATCATTCTTATGGTGAAGGGAATCGCCGACTGGAAAAGACAATATCTGAATGATGCCTGTAGCTTCAGGCATCTTTCAGATACCCCTCCACAAAGCCCAGGACGTCATATGACGGCCAGTCGTCGGCAAGTGGTTAATAGGCAAGATGAATGTACCAAGTTGATCGAGCGATCATCTTGGGTACAACTAGCCTGGCGGGGTTCGCTTCCCATTATCGCAAGCGGCTGCTGTAGTCGCTAGTGATAATCACCGTCTTCTCCCGCCTCCTCCCCTGATTCCGCTGAAGAAAACGAATGCAGCCACCATGTAGATTTGTAAACTGCAGTAGATTACATTTTTGGTTTTGGGTTTAATACAGCTTCAAGGTAAAGGCAAATGAAAATAAAAACCTATTCAGTACTTCTTTGCAATGCTTGCACATTTATCTATTTTAAATTGCCGCAAGTACAGGAAACTACCAGTGACTCCTCTCAGAAATCTAGGGAGCTCCTTATCTCCTGAACATTTTGCCTCTGCTGCAATAAAAACCCAAGAAATGTTATCAGCCCCCCCCCCCCCCCCCATTAGACTTTGGTGGGCTACAGAACACCTCCCTCTTTGTTGGGTAGATAATAAGAGGAGGGTGTTCCATAGTCCAGGAGAACAGGGCAGGGCTGATAGGTCCGCTTGGGATTTCAGTGGAGCCGAAGCAGATATTTCAGCTCAAATAGAAAGGAGTACGCGGGATTTCTAGCAGATCAACAGAATTTTTTTCTATACTTGCTGGGTTTTAAAGAGATTTTTTTTCTCTTTTTTTTTTTTTTTTTTCTTGCTTAGATGTAATTTTAAGCCAGTTTTACTGTGAATTGGCACTCATCCATAAGGACTTATAACCAATATTTGCAGTGCTGCTAAGCTCTGTTTGCTAAACAATAACGGGAGCTCAAAGCACATAAGATAACACTATTTATTTAAGGAATAAAGTAGAAATATGTTATCGACACATAATAACCCAGTGATGTTGAGTTACTCCTCTGTAGATGTAGATATACAGTATTCACAAAAGTCAGTACACCCCTCCCATTTTTGTTAATAATTTATTCTATCTTTTCATGTGACAACACTGAAGAAATGACACTTTACTACAATGTAAAGTAGTGAGTGTACAGCTTGTATAACAGCTTGTGTAAATTTGATGTCCCCTCAAAATAACTCAACACACAGCCATTAATATCTAAACCGCTGGCAACAAAAGTGAGTACACCCCTAAGTGAAAATGTCCTAATTGGGCCAAATTAGCCATTTTCCCTCTCCTGTGTCACGTGACTCGTTAGTGTTACAAGATCTCAGGTGTAAATGGGGAAGCGGTGTGTTAAATTTTGTTGTTATCGCTCTCACTCTTTCATACTGGTCACTTGACGTTCAACATGACACCTCATGGCAAAGAACTTTCTGAAAAAAAGAATTGTAGCTCTATATATAGATGGCCTAGGCTATAAGAAGATTGCCAAGACCCTGAAACTGAGCTGCAGCATGGTGGCAAAGACCATACAGCGGTTTAACAGGACAGGTTCCACTCAGAACAGGCCTCGCCATGGTCGACCAAAGAAGTTGAGTGCCCGTGCTCAGCATCATATCCAGAGGTTTTTTTTGGGGAATAGATGTATGAGTGCTGCCAGCATTGCTGCAGAGGTTGAAGGGGTGGGAGGTCAGCCTGTCAGTGCTCAGACCATACGCCACACACTGCATCAAATTGGTCTGCATTGCTGTTGTCCCAGAAGGAAGCCTCTTCTAAAGATGATGCACAAGAAAGCCCACAAACAGTTTGCTGAAGACAAGCAGACTAAGGACATGGATTACTGGAACCATGAGTGAGGAGTACAAAGACAAGTGTGTCTTGCCTACAGTCAAGCATGGTGGTGGGAGTGTCATGGTCAGGGGCTGCATGAGTGCTGCCGGAACTGGGGAGCTACAGTTCACTGAGAGAACCATGAATGCCAACATGTACTGTGACATACTGAAGCAGAGCATGATCCCCTCCTTTTGGAGACGGCCGCAGGGCAGTATTCCAACATGATAACGGCCCCAAACACACCTCTAAGATGACCACTGCCTTACTAAAGAAGCTGAGGGTAAAGGTGATGGACTGGCCAAGCATGTCTCCAGACCTGAACCCTATTGAACATCTGTGGGGCATCCTCAAACGGAAGGTGGAGGAGCGCAAGGTCTCTAACATCCACCAGATCCGTGATGTCGTCATGGAGGAGTGGAAGAGGACTCCAGTGGCAACTTGTGAAACTCTGGTGAACTCCATTCCCAAGAGGGTTAAGGCAGTGCTGGAAAATAATGGTGGCCACACAAAATATTGACACTTTGGGCCCAGTTTGGACATTTTCACTGTTTCCAGCGGTTTGGACATTAATGGCTGTGTGTTGAGTTATTTTGAGGGGATAGCAAATTTACACTGTTATACAAGCTGTACACTCACTACTTTACATTGTAGCAAAGTGTCATTTCTTCAGTGTTGTCACATGAAAAGATATAATAAAATATTTTCAAAAATGTGAGAGGGGGGGGGACATAGATGCAGAACTGCGGATCACCTAGTTACTTCTCATACAGTTCACATAAACCTGGGTTTGTCTAAATTCCAACCAACTCCTCCAGGTACTAGCAAATTTTATTTCTGAGTTCTTTTGCATAAGTATTACCTCTTCCATGAACCTAATTTTGTCTACCTCCCTAAACCAATCCTTTATCGTCGGTTGACTTCCATTGTTTCGGGATTAGTGCCTTTGCTGCATTCCGCAGAAATGTAATAATTGTTGCTCTATATTTTTTCCTTGGCATCCCTGTTCCGTGGAACAGGCATTGCCAGGGATCAAATCCAATTTCATTCCTGCTAATCTTGTTTATCCAGTCAAGTACTTCCCTCCAATAAGTTTGTATTAGGGGACACTGCCACCATATGTGTGCATGCGTTCCAATCTCCCCACATTCCCTCCAACATAGAGGAGACAAGTCTGGACTGATTTTATGCAATTTTATTGGAACATAATACCACGTAATAAATAATTTATAATTAATTTCCTTCATTCCTGTGTCCATTGAAGATGAGTGGACATAGTCCAAAATTTTACTCCTCATTGTTTCAGGCACTAGATGGTTTAGGTCCAGTTCCCACCCCTCCAAGGGACACGGGGATTCCCAATCTGGGGACCTCCTCAACATCCTATACACATTTGAAATCCCCTGCCTATTTATTCCCTCTTGATCAACTGATTTTTCCCATGAATTTAGCTCGCTAACTGAGCGAAAGGGTTTTATATCTTCATGTATCCCATGATGTCACCCCATATTTTCCTCGCAGTTCGGTTAGTAAGCAAAGGACTTTTCCCTTCAGGACGTCTTTTAACCTAAGACAGTCCGAAGAGGTCCATTTTAAATAAAGTTTATTGTCCTTGCCTGGAGGAAAATAATTATTGCCTGTCAACGATATCAGAGGACTATTATATTGCCAAGGGGTATTTTTGAGAAGCTTATCCCAAACTCTCAGTGTTTCTATGGTAATTCGTGCCATTTCTCTCGAATCTCCTCTATATTTCCTTGGGATCCAAATACTCTGGTTCGAAGCAGATTTACTCACCTCTGCCTCTAGCGACACCCATTTTTTATATGGAGAGCCATGTACCCAGTCCATAACTCTCCGCAGTATTGCTGCCGCATGGTATTTGTCGACATCGGGAAGGAATAATCCTCTTTCCTTTGGTCTGCTCAAAGTTTTGTAGGCAATAAGATTGCCCCTATTATTCCATATAAACTTTTGCAATATCAATCTTATGCCCTGTACACACGGTCGGACATTGGTCGGACATCCCGACAACAAAATCCATGGATTTTTTCAGACGGATGTTAACTCAAACTTGTCTTGCATACACATGGTCACACAAAGTTGTCGGAAAATCCGATCATTCTGAACGCGGTGACGTAAAACACGTACGTCGGGACTATAAACGGGGCAGTAGCCAATAGCTTTCGTCTCTTCATTTATTCTGAGCATGCGTGGCACTTTGTGCGTCGGATTTGTGTACATTTGTGTTTTGTTGTCGGAAAATTTTATAGCCTGCTCTCAAACTTTGTGTGTCGGAAATTCCGATGGAAAATGTGTGATGGAGCCCTATCACACATTTTCTGTCGGAATATCCAACCGTATGTACAGGGCATAAGAGTTTTAAAATAAGCCACAGGGATATTTATCGGAAGGCACTGGAAAATATACAAAGCTTTCGGGGAGAGTCATCATTTTGATGACGCTTATCCTGCCGAACCATGATAATCTATGCGCAGGTTATCCTCTCAAATCTTGTTTGATTTTATTTAATAGGAGCAAGTAATTGTCCCGGTATAGATCCTTTATTGATGTTGACAGAAACACTCCCAGATATTTCAATCCCCTATTCCTCCACTTAAAGGAATACAAAATTCTAAGATCTCTTCTTTCATCTAAGGGGACTGAGATATCTAATATCTCAGTTTTCTCCATATTGATCTTGAGATCCTATACGACCCCGTATTCTCTTAGTTCTAATAAAATTTCTGGGAGTGTTTGTGTGGGATTCGTTGTATATAGCATAACATCACCCGCAAATGCGGATGTCTTATGTTCTTGTCCCGCCACCTCTATACCTTTAATTTTATAACTGGCTCTTATAGAAGCCAGAAAGTGTTCCAGGGAGAACACAAAGAGTAGGGGGGAGAGAGGACATCCCTGGCGTGTGCCATTATATAGCCGGAAAGTCTTAGACGGAGTTCCATTTTACTTGGATTTTAGCCGTAGGGTTATGCCGCGTACACACGATCGGAAATTTCGCCAGCAAAACTCAGACGAGAGCTTTTTGTCGGAAAATGCGATCGTGTGTATGCTCCATCGGTCTTTTGCTGTCGGAATTCCAGCCAGCAAAGGATTGAGAGCATGTTCTCTATTTTTCGGCCGGGAAAAGTTCCTATCCAAAAATGCGAGCATCTGTACAAATTCCGACACGCATGCTCGGAAACAATTCGACGCATGCTCGGAGGCATTGAACTTAATTTTCTCGGCTCATCGTAGTGTTGTACGTCACCGCATTCTTAACGGTCGAAAGTTCAGAGAACTTTTGTGTGACCGTGTGTATGCAAGGCAAGCTTGAGCGGAATTCCGTCGGAAAAACTATCTAAGTTTTTTCCGACGGAAAATCCACTTGTGTGTACGCGGCATTAGAGTATAAGGCCTCTATCCACCTCAGCATTAGTGGGCATATGCCAAATTTATGTAGTGTCCGCAACATAAAGTCCCAATCTAACCTATCAAAAGCCTTTTCGGCATCTATTGATAGGAAAAGAACAGGTTTCTTTCCCTTTTCCACTACATGCATCAATAAAATTGTTCTTAAAATATTATCTCTTGCCTCCCTCTCAGGGACAAATCCTGCTTGATCTTTCTCAATGTGGCATAAATGGTCTCAATCTTTTGGCCCAAATCCTCGCATATTTTTTAATAACCGCATTGATCAAGGATATTGGCCTAAAGCTAGAGCACAGTGTTGGATCCTTCCCTTCTTTACCCAAGAGTGATATATAGGCCCCCAATGCTTCTTCCCGAATCTTCAGGCCTTCCCCAATAGAATTCATATATAAATGGAAAAAGGGTGTCAGGGTACCTGAAAACTTTTTGAAATATAAAGATGTGTAGCCGTCCGGCCCCGGATTTTTACCAGCTTTTCTTTTCCTGTTTGCCTGCGCAATTTCTTCCTTGGAAATATCTTTTTCTAAATTACTTACGTCCTCGTCCGATAGGACCGGTAACTTTATCTTCTGTAAGTACTGTTCTATTTTATTTCGTCTATTTTGTCCATCTTCACTGTTTTGAGTATCACTTACTTTATATAATGAATGCTAGTACGTCTTTAAGATTTTACTGATGTCCCTAGTAGAATATTTAATTAGTCCTTTTTACCTTTTATTTTCTCAATATAATTTAAATTTCCTCTAGGTTTAATCACCCCCGCCAGTACTCTCCCAGGTCTGTTACCGAACGCATACTGCCTTTTGGCTGTTCTAATAAAAGCTTATTTGGACTCCTGTTCCATCAGATCTCTCTGCAGGTGTCTCAGCGAACGTCTCGGTTCCTCAGCTCTGGATCAATGCGGCTTCACAACCCCCTTCAGAAGGTCTATGACGGGGGCATAACTGGATCAGGCTGACTGGCTGTTCTAATAAAAGCTCGTTTGGACTCCTGTTCCATCAGATCTCTCAGGGCCTCCCGTTTTCCTAATAATTCCATCTTTACTTTATTGTCATTTCATTTTTTTGTGTAACTGCTCCAGTTCCTGGATTCCTTGTAGGAGAGATTGTTTTTGTGCTGACCATATTTTTTTTCCTTTTAACTCCTCCTGCTATCAATCTCCCTCTCATAAATAATTTATGGGTTTCCCACAGTACAGTTGGCGCAATATTTTCTACATTATTCTCTCTAAAAAATAAGTTTGTGTCCCTTTCCAAATCCTCCACTATGCCTTGATCATGCAGAAGTGATTCATCCAATCTCCAGGATCTCTGCCTATCCGGGATATTCTCTAGGTCCAAGCTAACTATAACCGGGGCATGATCCGAGAGGGTGATGGATTTCATCTCTGCATTTATTAGTCCTAGGAGCTGGTGGTCTAGAAAAACAAAATCAATTCTTGAATAAGAGGAGTGTACCTGAGAGTAGTATGTAAAGTCCCTCCCTTTGAGGTACAGGATTCTCCAAGCTTCCATGAGCTGCTGTTGATGTAGTTTTTGTTTAATTACCTTAATATATTTACCCTCTGAACGTAGAGAAAGGGGCTGGGTATCCAGGGTCAGGTCAAGCACAAAATTAAAATCCCCAGCCATAATGACTTTACCTTCTTTAAAATGTTCTAATTTATTCATTACCTTTCTCAGAAAGAGACATTAATGGATATTTGTGCAGTATATATTAACTAATGTATATACAGTATTGAACAGGGATCCTTTAATAAATCACCTTCCTTCAGAATCCATTTCCATTGCTTTTACATTAACATGGTGTATTTTTATCGAAGCCTATCGCTATTCCTTTGGATCTCTTATCAGGGGATATTCATCCATGAAACCAACTGGGAAATTTTTTGAGTTCAATTCGACCCTGGATGACCATTTTAAAATGGGTTTCTTGTAAAAAAAACTATATTTGATGACCAACTTTTTAATTCCTGCAATATTTGATGTCTTTTACTAGGGCTATTTAAGCCTCTAACGTTATATGTCACTATCTTTAAAGGTGCCATCTCTCAAACTTGTGCAACATGGACATCCATAGACCCTTAATAATGGGAAGGAAATAGGGAATTTCTAATTTTCCAAAGATGATCCACTCCACTAACACATAATTTAACAAAACATGACAACACAATACAACCCCTTCTAATCTATCCCCAATAGACATCCTCCTTCCCCTTTCCAGTCCCCCTTCCATTGAATATCAGTTATTTGGCCTACCTAGCTGTCGCCCAATTTAATGGTGCCCAGCCAGGCAGGGTATCCCCTGGGGGCTTCAGTATGCCTGCGTGGGCCCCCAGATCTCATCCCCATTTCAGGAATGGCTCTGGGGGGGACAGGCAGGCATCGCCAAACCTCCATGCACCCCCGGGCAAGTCCTTCCTCCTCCCGATCCATTGTCCCCTTATATTCTTACGCTATTTATTTTTTAAACCGCATTGTATTCTATTAATAGAACTCTAGACTTTTTTCCATTGCCGATCACTTAACTTCCCCCACTCGGGGGTCCTCTTTTCTCAATTCTCTATAATAATACATGGCAGATCCAATTTGCTACAGAACTCTTTTAGTCCTCTGGAAAACGCAGTGTGGCTGATACACCTTGACTTTTAGCCACCAAACAGGCTGGGAAACCCCATCTATAAGAGATGTTTTTTGCTTGTAGCTGATTCACTAGAGGTTTAAGAGCTCTCCTACGGGTCAGGGTTTCTTGCGATAAATCCGTGAAGATAAAAGTCTCAGTTTCATTAAATTTGATTGGCGCTATAACATCTCTTGCGGTTTCTGTTGATGACATATTTGTCTTTTGTATTATATGGACTCTTTCAAAGCGTATGGACGATGTTATCTCTTTATTCAATATTCTATTGAACACCTCTTGAACCGTTTTTCACGGATTCTGGTAGTCCGCGAATCCTTAAGTTATTCCGTCTATTTCGGTTCTCTTGGTCTTCCATCCTATATTGGATATTTCTCATTTCCAGCCAATCCGATTCGGCCCTTGCCTGCAGTTCCAGAATCGCCTTTTTTATGTTCATCTGAATGTATTTTGGATTCTTCTACTCCTTGTAGTACATTCTGTATATCCAGCCTGGTGGCATTCAATTCTCCTTTTATCATGCACTCTAAGTGCAACATCATCTCCGCCATGTCCAGCTTTGTGGGAAGCTCCTGTAGACCTTCCATATCATTTTCTCTTTCTATTAATTGTTGTTGTTCATCTTTCTGCTGGGTTTTTCCTTCTTCCCTAGCTGTTTTTCTTCATTTGAGCCTCTTGAGAGGAAATTATTCCCTCTACTCTTTCTACTGCCTGTTCCAATCTTTGATCAGTTTTGTCCTGTACCATGTACGTTTTTATGGAGTTACTGTTCTGACTATCTGCCTGATTGATTTTTACTCCCTTTCTCCCCATATATCTTTTCTTGAATTGTACACTCACAATCTCGAAAAAAATAAAACTATTATCAGATCCTGTCAAATCCCATATACGGCTTATTGCACACCTTTAATAGTATAATTCAAAAATGCATATAGTGATCTAGTTAAAAAAAAAAAAAAAAAGGGAGGGGGGCGTAGATAATGATTGACTGGGCAGATTAATAAAGCTTATATACGCAAAGACCTATAATGATATTTCCACTCAGTATATATCTATTTAACCACTTGCCGACCGCCTCACGCCTATATACGTGAGCAGAGCGGCACGGGCAGGCAAAATCACGTACCTGAAACGTGATTGCCTTCCCGCGGGTGGGGGGTCCGATCGGACCCCCCCCCCCGGTGCCAGCTGCGGTCGGCATTTGGTTGGGAGCGATGACAGACGAGGGGGAGGCCATCCGATCGTGGCCCCCCCCTCGCGATCGCTCCCAGCCAATGAGAAACATCCCCTGCCTCTGTATAGTACACAGAGGCAGAGGATGTGATGTCATCTCTCCTCGGTCTGGCAGTTTCCGTTCCAGCGCCGAGGAGAGATGACATGTAAGTGCACAACACACACACACAACACAGTAGAACATGCCAGGCATACATTACACCCCCGATCGCCCCCCGATCCCCCCCCAATCACCCCCCCCCTGTCACAAACTGACACCAAGCAGGTTTTTTTTTTTTTTTTTTTCCTGATTACTGCATAGTGTCAGTTTGTGACAGTTAGCAGTGGTGGGACAGTTAGTATTACCCCCCTGTAGGTCTAGGGTACCCCCCTTACCCCCCCTAATAAAGTTTTAACCCCTTGATCACCCCCCCTCACCAGTGTCGCTAAGCGATCATTTTTCTGATCGCTGTATTAGTGTCGCTGGTGACGGTAGTTAGGGACGTAAATATTTAGGTTCGCCGTCAGTGTTTTATAGCGACAGGGACCCCCATATACTGCCTAATAAATGTTTTAACCCCTTGATTGCCCCCTAGTTAACCCTTTCACCACTGATCACCGTATAACCGTTACGGGTGACGCTGGTTAGTTTGTTTATTTTTTATAGTGTCAGGGCACCCGCCGTTTATTACCGAATAAAGGTTTAGCCCCCTGTAGGTCTAGGGTACCCCCCTTACCCCCCTAATAAAGTTTTAACCCCTTGATCACCCCCTGTCGCCAGTGTCGCTAAGCGATCATTTTTCTGATCGCTGTATTAGTGTCGCTGGTGACGCTAGTTAGGGACGTAAATATTTAGGTTCGCCGTCAGTGTTTTATAGCGACAGGGACCCCCATATACTATCTAATAAATGTTTTAACCCCTTGATGGCCCCCTAGTTAACCCTTTCACCACTGATCACCGTATAACCGTTACGGGTGACGCTGGTTAGTTCGTTTATTTTTTATAGTGTCAGGGCACCCACCGTTTATTACCGAATAAAGGTTTAGCCCCCTGATCGCCCGGCGGTGATATGCGTCGCCCCAGGCAGCGTCAGATTAGCGCCAGTACCGCGAACACCCACGCACGCACCGTACACGCACCGTACACCTCCCTTAGTGGTATAGTATCTGATCGCATCAATATCTGATCCGATCAGATCTATACTAGCGTCCCCAGCAGTTTAGGGTTCCCAAAAACGCAGTGTTAGCGGGATCAGCCCAGATACCTGCTAGCACCTGCGTTTTTCCCCTCCGCCCGGCCCAGCCCAGTCCAGCCCACCCAAGTGCAGTATCGATCGATCACTGACACTTTTCTTTGTAGCGTTTTGGTGAACTGGCAAGCACCAGCGGCGTAGTACACCCCGGTCGTAGTCAAACCAGCACTGCAGTAACACTTGGTGAATGTTTTGAACGCTACCATGCACTAGTTGAGTATTAGCGTAGGGTACAGCATTGCACATACTAGGCACACTTTCACAGGGTCTCCCAAGATGCCATCGCATTTTGAGAGACCCGAACCTGGAACCGGTTACAGTTATAAAAGTTACAGTTACAAAAAAAAAGTGTAAAAAAAAAAAAACACAAACAAAAATAAAAAAAAATAGTTGTCGTTTTATTGTTCTCTCTCTCTCTATTCTCTCTCTATTGTTCTGCTCTTTTTTACTGTATTCTATTCTGCAATGTTTTATTGTTATTATGTTTTATCATGTTTGCTTTTCAGGTATGTAATTATTTATACTTTACCGTTTACTGTGCTTTATTGTTAACCATTTTTTTGTCTTCAGGTACGCCATTCACGACTTTGAGTGGTTATACCAGAATGATGCCTGCAGGTTTAGGTATCATCTTGGTATCATTCTTTTTAGCCAGCGGTCGGCTTTCATGTAAAAGCAATCCTAGCGGCTAATTAGCCTCTAGACTGCTTTTACAAGCAGTGGGAGGGTATGCCCCCCCCACCCACCGTCTTCCGTGTTTTTCTCTGGCTCTCCTGTCCCAACAGGGAACCTGAGAATGCAGCCGGTGATTCAGCCAGCTGACCATAGAGCTGATCAGAGACCAGAGTGGCTCCAAACATCTCTATGGCCTAAGAAACCGGAAGCTACGAGCATTTTATGACTTAGATTTCGCCGGATGTAAATAGCGCCATTGGGAAATTGGGGAAGCATTTTATCACACCGATCTTGGTGTGGTCAGATGCTTTGAGGGCAGAGGAGAGATCTAGGGTCTAATAGACCCCAATTTTTTCAAAAAAGAGTACCTGTCACTACCTATTGCTATCATAGGGGATATTTACATTCCCTGAGATAACAATAAAAATGATTTAAAAGAAAAAAAATGAAAGGA
The DNA here is from genome assembly GCA_037952925.1 of Lithobates clamitans. Lineage (NCBI taxonomy): Eukaryota > Metazoa > Chordata > Amphibia > Anura > Ranidae > Lithobates > Lithobates clamitans. Next base: position 121,557 of record JBBGZY010001502.1, read on the forward strand.
ACAGTTTAAAAATAAGATAAAAAAGAAAAAAAATAAAAAAAAAAAAAAGCACCCCTGTCGCCCCCTGCTCTCGCGCTAAGGCGAACGCAAGCGGCGGTCTGGCGTCAAACGTAAACAGCAATTGCACCATGCATGTGAGGTATCACCGCGAAGGTCAGATCGAGGGCAGTAATTTTAGCAGTAGACCTCCTCTGTAAATCTAAAGTGGTAACCTGTAAAGGCTTTTAAAGGCTTTTAAAAATGTAGTAATTTTGTTGCCACTGCACGTTTGTGCGCAATTTTAAAGCATGTCATGTTTGGTATCCATGTACTCGGCCTAAGATCATCTTTTTTATTTCATCAAACATTTGGGCAATATAGTGTGTTTTAGTGCATTAAAATTTAAAAAAGTGTGTTTTTTCCCCAAAAAATGCGTTTGAAAATCGCTGCGCAAATACTGTGTGAAAAAAAAAAATGAAACACCCACCATTTTAATCTGTAGGGCAATTGCTTTAAAATAATATATAATGTTTGGGGGTTCAAAGTAATTTTCTTGCAAAAAAAAATAATTTTTTCATGTAATCAAAAAGTGTCAGAAAGGGCTTTGTCTTCAAGTGGTTAGAAGAGTGGGTGATGTGTGACATAAGCTTCTAAATGTTGTGCATAAAATGCCAGGACAGTTCAAACCCCCCCCCAAATGACCCCATTTTGGAAAGTAGACACCCCAAGCTATTTGCTGAGAGGCATGTCGAGTCCATGGAATATTTTATATTGTGACACAAGTTGCGGGAAAGAGACAATTTTTTTTTTTTTTTTTTTGCACAAAGTTGTCACTAAATGTTATATTGCTCAAACATGCCATGGGAATAGGTGAAATTACACCCCAAAATACATTCTGCTGCTTCTCCTGAGTACGGGGATACCACATGTGTGGGACTTTTTGGGAGCCTAGCCGCGCACGGGACCCCGAAAACCAAGCACCGCCTTCAGGCTTTCTAAGGCCGTAAATTTTTGATTTCACTCCTCACTACCTATCACAGTTTCGGAGGCCATGGAATGCCCAGGTGGCACAACCCCCCCCCCCCCCAAATTACCCCATTTTGGAAAGTAGACACCCCAAGCTATTTGCTGAGAGGTATAGTGAGTATTTTGCAGACCTCACTTTTTGTCACAAAGTTTTGAAAATTGAAAAAAGAAAAAAAAATTTTTTTTTCTGGTCTTTCTTCATTTTCAAAAACAAATGAGAGCTGCAAAATACTCACCATGCCTCTCAGCAAATAGCTTGGGGTGTCTACTTTCCAAAATGGGGTCATTTGGGGGGGTTTGTGCCATCTTGGCATTTTATGGCCTTCAAAACTGTGATAGGTAGTGAGGAGTGAAATCAAAAATGTATGCCCTTAGAAATCCTGAAGGTGGTGCTGGGTTTTCGGGGCCCCGTACGCGGCTAGGCTCCCAAAAAGTGCCACACATGTGGTATCCCCGTACTCAGGAGAAGCAGCTGAATGTATTTTGGGGTGCAATTCCACATATGCCCATGGCCTGTGTGAGCAATATATCATTTAGTGACAACTTTTTGTAATTTTTTTTTTTTTTTCTTTTTTTTGTCATTATTCAATCACTTGGGACAAAAAAAATAAATATTCAATGGGCTCAACATGCCTCTCAGCAATTTCCTTGGGGTGTCTACTTTCCAAAATGGGGTCATTTGGGGGGGTTTTGTACTGCCCTGCCATTTTAGCACCTCAAGAAATGACATAGGCAGTCAGAAACTAAAAGCTGTGTAAATTCCAGAAAATGTACCCTAGTTTGTAGACGCTATAACTTTTGCGCAAACCAATAAATATACGCTTATTGACATTTTTTTTACCAAAGACATGTGGCCGAATACATTTTGGCCTAAATGTATGACTAAAATTTAGTTTATTGGATTTTTTTTATAACAAAAAGTAGAAAATATCATTTTTTTTCAAAATTTTCAGTCTTTTTCCGTTTATAGCGCAAAAAATAAAAACGGCAGAGGTGATCAAATATCATCAAAAGAAAGCTCTATTTGTGGGAAGAAAAGGACGCAAATTTCCTTTGGGTAGAGCATTGCATGACCGCGCAATTAGCAGTTAAAGCGACGCAGTGCCGAATTGTAAAAAGTGCTCTGGTCAGGAAGGGGGTAAATCCTTCCGGGGCTGAAGTGGATAATCTTAGCGGCACATATGAAGACGGTCACATAGCAATATTGCAAGCAGGGAATGAAAAATAATACAGAATAAATCAATAGCTGCAATAGCTGTAGGAATATGTTGGAACCAGTTCTTCCTCAATGATTTGCTACTTGCATCTATCTTGTGAGTCCATTCGCATCATTTAAGCCAAATATAGGAGTATATATATAAAAAAACAGATTGTAGATGACTGTAGATAAATATACTTGCTCTTGCCAGTTAGTCAATAAATGATTACACAGGTAGTATTGACAGTAGGTATTTGGATAAAAAATATGCAAATAAAGCAGAAATCCAGAGTAAGGGTGCAGATTAAATTACATTCATGTTCAAACTATTATTCCAGTTGTCATTTAAGTTTCTGGTTTCAGATTTCCTCAGTATCACCTTCACGCATTTGCGTATAGTTGTCTTGTTAATAGATATCTGAGCAGAATAAGCAATAGCTAGCAAGATTAGCCAAGGCTAGCACAGCAAAGCAGAACCAAAGCAAAAGTAGACACAGAATGCAGATATAGGGTCAGCTTGGTGCAGATAAACCCGCTCTGTATGTTCTATAAACTTTAGCAATCAGTTCATAGAGCAGTCCTGTCAGCAAAATGATAGCAGGGTAAAGCAATAGTTGAAAAAAGTTTTCCAAGCTTGTCCAAAGACAATTCAGGACAGACAAGCTTCAGGGTAAATAAGCTCTATATTTACTTTTTTTTTTTTTTTAGCTAACTTTTATTGCTATCGTTCCTACCCGGTCTTCAGTCCTTCGGGACTGCTGGAGAGTCTCTGCTGCAGGCTTCCCTCTCCTCCAAGCTGCTTCAGGAGTTCTACAGTCCTCTGGGAAGATTCTGCAGAACCGACTCCCTCACCACATCTCTGGTCTCCCGGCAGGCTCTGTAGCTCTCTCTGGTCTCTCAGCCGAGAGTAGCGTCCTCTGTTAGCTGACTAGCAGGCTCCGTAGCTCTCTCAGCTGTCTCCTTAACCTCTCCCTGGCTTTTCTCACAGGCAGGAGTAAGGGGGGCTGCATACACCGGGGCCCTCTCCACAACGACTCACAGCCAATGCTGGCTCCGGTACTGGCTGTCAATCAACCGCCCATACATCACTGGATAAGCTTGACCCTAACCTCTCTCACAGGTGGGGAGTGGACCGACTTCCACAGGTGCTCCGGCGGCTCCGGCTTTCCTTCCTTCCCTCTTAGCAGCCATGGCTTGTTGTAAACTTCGCTGCGGGGGGGGGGAGTTTGCCAGGAACAAAAAGGGGATAGCAGATGCAGGTGTCTCAGCGAGCGTTTTGGTTCCTCAGCTCTGGATCAATGCGGCTTCACAACCCCCTTCAGAAGGTCTATGATGGGGCATAACTGGATCAGGTAGGGTGTTTAGGTATACTAACTACCTCTCTCATATCGTGCTCACTCGCTCGGGATGGTGCATGGAGCTTCACAGTATGTTACTATTTTGGCACCATCTTGTGGCTCCACCCGTCCGCCTTGACCGAATTCTCAGAGAACTCACCAGATTCCAAGACCCTGAAAACTTGCATGTCATACTCGCTTATCAACATCCAGATCTCAGAGCCATCATTAGAGGCAGCACTAGTGTTACAGCTTAGCAGTTTGTGAAAAATGCAACTCTAGCTGTCCTCTGCTGGGTGCGAGCAGCAGTTCTCAATGCGGGATTATGTCGTGCGCCTGTAGTCAAGTCCCATCGGTTTTGTCCTAAAGACGTTTTTTAAATATATCTCTAGTAAAAAGGCGAGGTCAGATCATATTGGCCCCATAAAGAATAATCAGGGGAAGCTGGTTACAAGTGACAAGGAGAAGGCAACTGTACTAAATACATTCTTCTCCTCAGTTTTTAAAAAGGAAAAGGAGGAACAGAATTGTTAGTAGCACGGCAAGAAATGTACCCTCATGGCTAACAAAAGCCAGTGTTCAAAAAAAAAATACTTTAACAACTTAATGTGATTAAATCACCAGGGCCAGATGGCTTACACCCAAGAGTCCTCAAAGAACTTAGCCATGTTATAGCCAGACCGTTATTCCTAATCTTTAAAGACAGATTACTGACTGGATTGGTAAGGCTGATTAAAAAGCGTGTTGTGATACCAATATTCAAAAATGAGCTCAGGTATATACCTGGAAACTACAGACCAGTAAGCCTAACATCAATAGTATGTAAATTACTGGAGGGGAAAAGGGACCATATCCGGGAATTTGCTAATGAAAATTTGTATCATTTGTAACCAGCATAGATGTATGAAAGATCATTCTTGCCAGACCAGCGTATTAACATTCTATGAGGAGATGACCTGTAATATGGATAGAGGAAGACTGTATGTGTATCCGGATTTCACTAAAGAATTTGACACAGTACCCTATAAGCTAAGCGTTTACAAACTAAGGTCTGTTAGCATTGAGGATAGTGTATGTACCTAGATAAAAAAAACTGGTCCAAATGGTGATGATAAATTGCATATCCCCTGAATGGCTGGAGTTGTAAGCGGGGTACTCCAAGGCTCTTTCATGGGGCCAATTCTGTTAAACTTGTTCATAAATGACATAGAGGTTGGTATAAATAGTGCAATCTCTGTGTATGCTGACGATGCAAAGCTAAGCAGGATAAAAACTTCATAACAGGATGTAGCAGCTTTGTAAGAGGACCTTGATAAAATAAAGGGGTCAGCAATTTCATGGCAAATAAGAGTTTAATATTGGAAAATGTAAATTAATGCACTTGGGGGCTAACATATGAATAAAAGTTACTTCTAAGGTGTAAACGTCTGGGGGAGTCTAGGATGGAAAAGGATATGGGGGTCCTAGTAGATCACAGTCTCAGCAGGCAAGACCAGCAGACTATTAACATGCAATTAAAAGGGTATTTCCTGAAGAGATAAAACTATAATTTTTCCATTTTACAAAACTCTGGTTCTGCCACATCTTAAGTATGGTGTCCAGTTCTGGCCACTAATCCTTAGAAAGGATGTGCTGTTACAGGAGAAGGTCAGGAAAGTCCAGAGAAGGGTAATTTGGCTAATAAGGGGGCTGGAAGACCCAAGGTATGAGGAACAGCATCAACCATTAAACGTATTCCCCCTGGAGAAAAGAAGCGGAGATGGAGAAGAGATATGATCGTAATATGCAAATATATAAATGGTGATCCTTACATAGGGGGAAAGCTATTCACTGTTGGGTCTCTTTAAAAAACTTGCTGTCACTCAATGAAGTTGGGCAAGAAACAGAACATTAAACTGCATTAGGGGTTCTTTATTGTCAGAGCAGAAAGGATTTGGAACTTCCTTCCATAGTTTGTAGTGTCAGTGGGGAGTGTAGATAACTTAAAAAAAAAATACTTTTAGACAGGCATTTTAGGGTAAAATTGTAGTGACATAAACACACACACACAGTTTGAACTGGATTGATTGGTGTCTTTTCAACCTTACCAACTATGTAACACTAAGGATCAAGTCACACTACAACAACTTGGGATCCGACTTGTCAGCCCTCTAGTCGCCCCAAGTCGCTTGCTTAACATTGGGAATTGCATTATAGTCAATGAGAGCCGTCTTAATGTACACTACTGAAGTCGCTTAGACTTCAGAAAAGGTTCCTGTAATACTTCAAGGCGACTTCTAGGCGACCTGTACCCATTGAATTGAATGAAAGTCGCCTCCACGTCAGATCTCCATCTATATTGAAGCGACTTTACAGGAAAAGAAATTAGTTTACCCAGGCAAACCCCTCCCTCCCAGAGAGCTGATTATTCTGTGATTGGCCACAGCCATAGTCGCCTGTCCTGGAGGCGACTTGAAGTCGAGTTGTAAGTTGCTTAAAGTTGCATTGAAGTCACCTTGCAAAGTCACGCTGAAGTCGTGTTGCCCCTGTGTGAATCGGCACTCAAGTGTTTACATATTCTGAAGAAGTAGTGAAATCTAAAACAAATCCCCATTTATCTATGTATCTATAAGCATTGTGAAGAAATACATTTTTAAAGTTTACAACACAGGCATTGACGTCTTAGCTCTTTCCCTGTTACTTTTTGCTGAACCAGAATCTTGGCGGCCTGCTACCCCTTTATTATAAACAATCAGCAGGTGTTTCTAAGTTGTTAGAAACCAGCTTGATGCCCAACTCTAAAGTCTTTGTTGAAAATATTAAAATCACATTAATGGCTTATGCCCACAGGTGCATTCCTCCTTACAGCATAAACACGCTGGTTTGTTTTGGTGCCCAGCAGCCCCTTGTTTGCCTCATTTCTACCGCCTACCACAATATCTAGGGTAGTATAAAGTCCAGAATCAACCATGACCATAAGTGATGTATTATTGGTCTCCTCTTCCCAGTTGATTATAGGACAGAAGGATATTCAAAAGCAGGAAACCAAAGATCCTTCCAGACCAGCACGTCTCCAGCTTCATCTGTGCAGGAACTGTACCGCGTGCCAACGCCCACCCAAGAGCCTCCTCAGCCAATGCCACGGAGGATGAGTCTGGTAAGAATTAAGGGGATCCTAGTTTCTATAATGACTGATAAGATATTTGAACTTTATATTTGGAACTGAACAAAAAAAAAAAAAAAGTGTTGTTGCTGGTATTATGTAATTATTTGCAGAGACATTTTTGACATTGCTACATAGAGGCTGAAAAATACTACCTAACAAGTTCTAGAACCTCCAGAAATAGTTCCTTCCTTACCTTAGGTATCCTGTAACCAGCATTTTGAGGTATCCAAGCTCTGCAATAGGACATAAATGCATCAAATGCTCCAACAGCAAAGAGCATCCACAGACACAACCCAATGTCTAAAAATCTGTTTCCAATTAGTATAGCTGCAGCAAAAAATAAAGCTAAACTCTCTGACATTAAAAGCCTTACTAAGGAATTAGACCTCTTATATATTAAACTAAACCAATCCCCATCCCCCGAAACCTCAAAATTAATACAATCCAAACGTCAAGCCTTAGATACGATTCTGACAGCAGATACTGAAAAATCTCTTAGATTTTCCAGGGCAAAATTTCTATTACATAGTAACTCCACCTCCACTATGTTCGCAAAAAAACTTAATCAAGAACATAAACCTCCTCATATATACAAACTACGCAATCAATCAGGCAACCTAGTCACGCACCCCAAAGAGGTTCTAGACATATTCTCCTCCTTCTATAAAGATCTCCTCTCAGGCCCTCAAACCCAACCTCATCACACCTCACTTAAATGGCTTGAGAAATTACATCTCCCCACCCTCAACGATCAACAAACCTCCTCCCTCAATGATCCCTGTACAGACACCGAGATCATCAATATAATTAAATCCCTAAAAACTTCAACTGCACCGGGTCCAGATGGTTTCTCATCACTATATTATAAAAAATTTGCCCCCCTTTTAGCCCCTAGATTAACCAAATTATTTAACCACATTTTGATGGGTGGTCATTTCCCAGAAGATATGCTTCTAGCAAATCTATCTCTTATTCCTAAACCTTTTAAGGATCACACCCTTCCCCAAAATTTTCGTCCTATCTCAGTGCTCAACAATGACTTAAAAATTTTCGGTAGACTCTTGGCTGACAGATTGGCCAAAGTCATCACCTCCCTTATACACATCGATCAAACTGGGTTCATTCCCGGCAGACAGATCACAGATAATGTAAGACTTGTTACTAACATAGTACAAGATGCCAATCACTCTTCCCGCCCGGTCTGCCTTCTTAGCCTTGATATACACAAGGCTTTCGATAGTGTTAGCTGGTCATATCTCAACCATCTACTTCCTAAGTTTGGCATCACAGATAAATTTATCCACGGATTTAATGCTCTCTACCACCTTCCTAAAACCAGAATAAAAATCCCCGGCCATAACTCAGACTTCTTTCCCCTAAGTAGAGGAACCAGACAGGGCTGCCCCCTTTCTCCCTTATTATTTGCATTAGCAATAGAACCCCTAGCCCAAGCTATAAGAAATAACCCAGATATCAATGGATATAGTAAAGGCCCAAATGAATTCAAACTAAGTCTCTATGCAGATGACGCCCTACTATTCCTCACTAACCCTCTCATATCGTTACCCAACCTTATATCCGAACTCAATTCTTTTCATACTCTTTCAGGCCTAGGTATTAACATTAATAAATGTTCAGCCCTACCCATTAATCTGCCCCCCAATATAACCACAAACCTTCAGAAAAATTTCAACTTCATATGGTGCTCTAAATCATTTAGATACTTGGGTATCCAAATCACTTCCCACCACAAACTTCTATATAAAACGAACTACATACCTCTTTTTTCAAATATTACATCTCTTTTAAAAAATTGGTCCTCTTACCGTATCTCTCTTCTTGGCAGAATATGCGCTTTTAAGATGACGATTCTCCCCAAACTTCTATACTATTTCCGTTCATTACCTATCAATGTCCCCAAAACCAGACTCGAAGCTTTACAAAGAGAAATTAATAGATTTATCTGGTCCAACAAGAAACCTAGATGCAGCTACCCTCTCATGTTCAGACCCCAAAATAAAGGCGGGCTTGGCATTCCAAATATTTGGCAATATTTTATAGCAACCAAACTTACACAAATAACCCAATGGTTTGCCCCCAACTCAAACATCCCATGGCTAAACTTTGAATCAAACTCAATCTCTCCATACTTTATACAGGGCCTATTATGGTCTAACCTAAACTATCACCACAAAATCCTTAAACTAAATAATATTGTGGCCCATCTTCTCCAATTCTGGCTTAAAATTAATAAAACATTAAAATTATCATCAGATACTCCCCCTCTGGCATCCTTTTTAGGGGACCCCAGACTCATTCAAAACCATAACAATAACAATTCATTCCATCATTGGCGCAACAACGGTTTGACTACCTTAAGATCACTACTCCCATTCAAAACATTCATTCCCTTCCACACACTCCAATCTACTTACAGCTTTCCATCTTCCGAGCTCTCAAATTATCTCCAAATTAAAAACTTCTACACAGAATACTACTCATTAAACATTCAATCTCAAACGACCTTATTTGAGCACATCTGTCTAAACTCTCCAAGGGATAAAGGCCTGATTTCTATAATTTATAAACATCTTAACGATACTATATTACCTGAGAAGTCTGGCCCAATGCTGCAATGGGAAACTGATTTAGATATTTCTATCCCCTTAAAATCATGGAATACCATGATAAACAACCTCCGTAAGTGTAATATTGCAGCTTCATTTAGGGAGTCTCCAATGAAACTATTCTCTAGATTATACCTGACACCCTCGAAAATCCACTCCTTCTACCCTTCTGCCTCCCCTAACTGTTTTAGGGGTTGCAATGTACCTGGCACATACCTTCATATATTTTGGGACTGTGTATACCTAGAGCCTATATGGAACGCTGCTGCAGATAAAATAGAATCTATAACAAAAAAAAAAATCAACCTCTCACCACAATTATGTATACTGTATGCAACAATCCCTGACATACCTATTTCTTGTATAAGACTGACCCACTCCCTAATCAGTTCTATCCAATGGATGATAGCTCTAAACTGGAAATCTCAAAACTTACCCTGGACTCAAGTTCTGTCTAGAATGGATATGCTCAATCTCTCAGAAAGAATTTATCATACCCTACATGATAGTATGCATTCTTTTGATGAAAAATGGTCTTTATGGCCTCGTGACTGAAACTTACTACACTCTAATATATAGATTGTGTACACCCCTCTCATTGTTATAATACTTCTACTTGCCTCCTAATTATGTACTATACAAATCTTACGGTATATTGACCATTGTATACACTATCTTGTACTCAACTGTCTTAACCACCATAACCCTGTAACTCTTTTGTACTGAATCTTCCAATAAAACTTTTGTAAACAAAAAAATAAAAATCTGTTTCTTGCTCCTTTTTTTTTTTTTTTTGTAAAGAGCAAACCAAGGCTCAGACGGGTGAAGGCTTTATTTGACTGCACGGCCGATAGAGAAGATGAGCTCACATTTAGCACAGGAGAAATTATTGTAATTACAGAAGAGGAGGACGACAACTGGTGGGTGAGTAGCTAAGCATAACTTTCTCCGATAACTCGTTGCATAAGCGCCTTGAAACATCATAGTCACGTATTGCAAAATGGCTGGACAGTTGGCTCCAGCATAGTAGCGTTTGACATTAAATGGGGCTTATATGGTAAGTACGGCCTTTCAGGTTCGGTTTAGGCTTTAGAGGTTAAAGTTGATCAAAACCTTAACCTTTAATTTGCTAAAGCACATGTCTGTCTGTTTTTTTTTTTAAAGCCTACTTTCCATCCCAGTGTGGCTAATTTCCTCCAGCCCCTTTTAGACACTTCCTGAATTCATACACCCCCTCCAGAGTCAGCTGCTTATCACTGCTCTGGACCAACATCTTGATGGTGACAACAGTGGCCGGACCTGTGCAATGTGTGTTGGGGTGGCCAGTTGTAGTCTCTTTTAGAATCTCCGGGTGAAAGTGCACAGTTGGGAGACAGTTGTCGCCTCATTACAGGAAGTGCTTGAACAAGGGCCTTCTTGGTAGGATCACTAGTTACTTCATTAATGAAAGCTGCAGAGTTACAAAGATTAAAAAATAACTTTTGAAATAATTTAGTGATTGGTTTTAGAACTATTTTAAAGGGGAGTTGCAGGCTTTCTTCAGTTTATTAAAAGTCAGCAGCTACAAAAAGTATAGCTGATGACTTTTAATAAACAGACACTCCTTGTCCCATGGTCCAGCGCTGCGGCCGCCCAAAGCCGCCGTTCTCTCCCTCTCCTCTCCGCTGCGCCGGCATTGGAACTGTGAACTCTCAGCCGTGACAGTTGTGGCTTCACGGCTGGGCACGTACTGCGCATGTACGAGTCGCGCTGCACTCTCCGAGTGGACAGGCAATCTGCTGGGACCTGTGATGTGTCCCAGAAGATTGCCTAGAGGGAGGGGCCGTCTAGGGGGAGAGGAGGAGTCGCCTAGGCAGTCAGGAAGTCCCACTCAAAACGAGGTACCCACTCCCCCCCCCAAAAAAAAATGACATGCCAATCGTGGCATGGCAGGGGGGCGAGGAGTACTTACTGTAAAGCGGAAGTTCCACTTTTGTGTGGAACTCCGCTTTAAGGTTAGGATTCTAGGAGTCAATATTATTCTTTTTCTAATATCTAACAGCCTTAGGATTAAAGTTAGGGTGAGTTTAACCACTTTTCATTTTTTTTCTTTCTGCTATAAAGCATATCCAATAAAAAAAATTAAATCAAATTTCTTCATGAATTTAGGCAAATATGTATTCTGCTACATATTTTTGGTAAAAAAAAATCCCAATAAGCGTATATTGATTGGTTTGTGCAAAAGTTATAGCATCTGCAAACTATGGGTTATTTTTTTAATAGTAATGGCGGTGATCAGCGACTCATAGTGGGACTGCGATATTGCGGCAGACATTCTGACACTAACTGACACTTTTGGGGGACCAGTGACAAAAAATACAGTGATCAGTGCTAAAAAAATATATGCACTGTCACTGTACTAATAACACTGGTTGGGAAGGAGTTAACCTCAGGGGCAATCAAAGGGTTAACTGTGCCTAGCCTGTGTTTTACTAAACTGTGGGAGGTGCTTTTACTAGGGGAAGGCATGGATCCTAGTTTCTGCTTTGCAGAGACACAGGATCAATGCCTTCCCTCCTGTCAGAATGGCAATATGCCTTGTTTACATAGAGCAGAGATGCAGAACAGCAGTCTGCCTATCATTGGTGGGTGCTGGCAGACATAGAGTCCACGGTAACTGCCGCTGGGCTCCCGCTGTGTGTGTGAGATCCACCGGTGGCGCACATGCACACCCCCCCCCCCCCCCCAAAAAAAAAATTGCTATAGGGCAAACCTGAATTAGTTAAGAATTAGGTGTTTAGGTTAGTTAAGTATTGGAGGTTAAATTTCAGGGTTATGTTGAAGGTCGGGCATGACAGTGGTGTAGTGGTTGACACTTTCACCTAGCAGCAAAAAGGGTCGCTGGTTTGAATCCCGACCACGACACCATCTGCTTTGAGTTTGCATGTTCTCACTGTGCCTGCCTGGGTTTCCTCCGGGTACTCCGGTTTCCTTTCACACTCTAAAGACATGCTGGTAGGTTAATTGGACCCTGTCTAAAATTGGCCCTAGTATATGTATGAATGTGAATTAGGGACCTTAGGCTGTAAGCTCCTTGAGGGTAGGGACTGATGTGAATGCACAATATATATGTAAAGCGCTGCGTGAATTGACAGCGCTATATAAGTACCTGAAATAAATAATAAGGTTAAAACGGAACTGAAGGGTTAATACTCACCTGTCCAACCGTCCTTCACCAGCGCCAGCATTTTCTTCTGAATGCCGGTCTTCGGGCCTCTTCATTGTCCGGCGCGGGATGACGTCACTCCTGCACATGCTCAGGAGGCCATCATTCCTGCACTCAGAGACCAGTCTGACGCTGTAAGCTGAGCTGCACATGTTTACAGAGCTGGAGAAAACAGTGAGCAGGCAGGTAGGGGCGTTTTATTGTTCCTTCTGCGATAAAAGCCTGCCTGCTCGCAGTTTGTTACAGCAAAACTTTAGTTCTGCTTTAAATATTAGGGGGAGGTTAAGGGTTTATTTTTGGGGTTAGATTAAGGTTTCAGGCTCTCGTGAGGTGGAGGTTAAGTGGTAAGGTTAGCATAAGGGTTAATATAAGAGTCAAGGCACCTGTCTTTTCAAGCACTGAAATTCTTGTTACAAACAAGTTCATTGCCACTGAAAGCTAATCACCGATAAATGCCTTTTCATGTTTTGTTTTTTTATAAATCTCCAATATATATACTTTTCCTGCTGGTTCACAGAAGCTCTAACATTTTCACCTCATCCGAGGCTTATTCTAAGGCCCCTTTCACACTGGGGCGGTAGGGGGCATCCGGGGTAAAACAGGTTTACCACGGTATTCGCCCGCTAGCGGTGCGGTTTTAACCCCCCGCTGGCGGCCGAAAAAGGGTTAAAACCCCTCGTATAGCGTGGCTATAGCCGCGGTATTACCGCGGTATAGCCGCGCTGTCCCATTGATTTCAATGGGCAGGAGCGGTTTAGGAGCGGTGAATACACCACTTCTTCACCGCTCCAAAGAAGCGGCTGACAGGAGATTTTTTCTTCTCCTGCCAGCGCACCGCTTCAGTGTGAAAGCCCTCGGGCTTTCACCCTGAACAAGCAGCGGAGGCTGTTTAGGGGCGGTTTGCAGAGGCGCTATTTTTAGCGCAATAACGCCTGCAAACCGCCCCAGTGTGAAAGGGGTCTAATGGTGCTTACACATGACCCGTTTTGCCGTCTGAATAAATTCCGAAGGTTTCTCTGATGGAACTCCAACGGAATTCCATTCAAGCGGTCTTGCCTACACACGGTCAAACCAAAGTCCGACTGTCCAGAACGCGGTGACGTACAGCACGTACGAAGGGACTAGAAAAAAGGAAGTTCAATAGCCAGTAGCCAATAGCTTCCGTCTCGTACTTGCTTCAGAGCATACGTCGTTTTTGGTCCGTCGGAACAGCATACAGATGAGCGGTTTTCCCGATAGGAATTGGTTCCGTCGGAAATATTTAGAACATGTTCCATTTCTAGGTCCGTCAGATGAGGCCTACACACGATCGGAATAGATGATGAAAAGCTTCCGTCTGACTTTTTCTGTCGGACATTCCGCTCGTGTGTACGCAGCTAAAGACTCTAAGTTTTCTCTGGATGGAGTGAAATGCGTTAGACTTTTATGGGCCAGATGGAAGAGTTTGTATATTGGAGAGTTCAGTTAACTGGAACGCGGCTTTTAACAGCAAACGGCTTCCCTTTTCCTCTGTATGTTTGCCAGTGGAATCAATCCAGATGCCAGCGAATGCACCCTGCGTTGGCGGATCAGCGAGGAAGTGTGCCTGTTGTGAAGTTCCTAACTCATGCTTTCTTTTCTCTTCTCTAGAATGGCTACATCGATGGTCAGTTGCATAGAAGAGGAGTTTTCCCAGCATCCTTTGTGCACATTTTAACTGATTAGTAAGCACAATCTCAAGGACGGGACATGAGCCAAAATAAAACAAAACCAGAGGTTGGGGTCGTCAGATAAAAAGTTCTGATTTGGTTGTATATAATGTTGGGCTTTGTATGGACCACGCCTTGGCCTGGTAAATGCAAGAGCAGATGGCAGGAAATATGGCAAAAGGACCAATTCCAACTGCTTAGACTGTGCTGGTCACTGGCCTTCTTAATAAAACAAGGGACCACACCATCATCACCAAATCCGTGACTCTCCAAACCATGTAATGTGAGAGACAAAAGGGGTTAATAGACATGCATTTTATGCTTGTGCTGTGCCTTGTAATGCATATAGCTTTGTGTCATTTTTACAGATATAATCCTAATAACGTGTCAGCTTAGCTGCAAAAGTACAATCTATACAGCACACAACTTGGGGCAGTTGTGTCCACAATAACAGCAGGAATAAACAAAAAGCACTGCTTGGGTAAAAAAAGTTCTATATTTTATGGACATGGCACATACGAATTTCTGAAATTGTGTTCAGCGGAACAAACGAACTTTAATGCTGCATTAAAGTAGAAGTCCACCCTAAAACTGAAATCCCTGCATCTATAGACATCCACAATCTAATAATAACCTATCTAGGCCTGTAAAGAAGAAATCCGCATACATACCTTTTTTAAATCCGATCCGACCCGATCTCCAGCGGCGGAAGCTCTGCAGAGGGCACGGCCGACAACGGCTGTGAAATGAATGGGAAGTGACGTCACCTATAGAGTTACTATAAGGCAGTGATGGCGAACCTTGGCACCCCAGATGTTTTGGAACTACATTTCCCATGATGCTCATGCACTCTGCAATGTAGTTGAGCATCATGGGAAATGTAGTTCCAAAACATCTGGGTTGCCAAAGTTCACCATCACTGCTATAGGGCTTCTGTTGTCAGCTGTGTCCTCTGCACCCGTCTACACAGCGAAGCCGCGGCTGACAGCTCAGCGTGGGATTGGGTCAGAGTGGCTTCAAAAAAAGGTATGTATACTGATTTCTTCTTTACGGGTTTAGATAGGTTAGTGTTAGATCGTGGATTTCTATAGATGCAGGGATTTTAGTTTTAGGGTGGACTTCTACTTTAAGTGAGATTCCCTTGAAGGTATCCTTCTATGGAGAACTAAAACTTCACAGATATTGGAAACTGTGCCATAAAGTAAATGGCTGTTACAGTTGGAAAAGAGCAATATCACAATGACAGGGGTGCTTACAACAGTCAAGGTGACAACGCTGCTATGCAGTTTAATTGCAGAATGAACTGTGTTGTCACCCTGTTACAGGAAGTGTAAAATAACAGATCTACTGGCAGGATTGACAGGTAATAAAACTAGATTACTAAAAGAACTAAAAAAAAACATATTGTACTAACACTAGTGACAGACTGCCCCATACACAATATATCATTTTTGATTTTGACAATAATTCCACTACAAAAGAAACTTGTACCAAGAGGAATATGGAGGGTGTCATTCTTTACCTCTTCCCTAAATTGACGTTTGTTTGGCTGTTTTTGCTTTCAATACTTTTAAAACTTACCTACAACAAGCTTGCAGCAAGTAAAGTTGCAATGACGTCAGAAGTCCCAATCTGTCTAATTTAGATGGGTAAAAATATTAACGTTAGCTTGGCACAACAGCCAGAGAACTACATTTTTTAAAAGGAGAAGTCAGCATTGGCAGCACACATATCCCCACTTTTGTTAAGGTTAAAGGATAAGTTCACCTTTTGGAACATAATCCACCTGTATTTAGGGTGGAACATGTTCCAGCAGCTGCCCCCTCCCTCCCCAGTGACAGGGGACGGGCATCTTTTCTGGGCACCTACTGTCACTGTTTGGAAATATTGTGGCTGTGCGGGGCTCCGCCCCCCCCCCAAGTAATTTATTTACACCCCTCTGTGAATGAGAAACTACAAGTCCCGAAGCCTTTGTGGCTGTCAGCTTGTAGTTTTAATTAACTACCGTAGCGCTCTCGTAGTTCATTCATTCTTCCTGTCAATGTGTATCTGTCTGCCGGTATGAGCTACAAGCAGACAGATACACTGAGAAGTGTGCAGGAGTACTGCATGGCACCCGCAATCTGCTGATCACAGGTGCAATTCTTTACAGGCTCCATGTAAAACATGCAAAAAGATGTGCATTTATTTATTTATTTTTTAAAAGATGAACTTATCCTTTAAAGCAGGGGTCTCCAAACTTTCTAAACAAAGGGCCAGTTTACTGTCCTTCCAACTTTAGGGGGGCTGGAACTGTGACCAGAGGGAGTAGAAAATGCCCCAGCATCAGCGGGAGTAAACAATGCCCCATCATTGGTTTTAGTGGAAGGAATAGTGACCTAATGTTGGTATCAGTGGGAATAATAGTGCCCCTTTCTTGATATCAGTGGGAGGAATAGAACCCCAACATTGATGGCAATGGGGCATAATTGTGCCCCATCATTAGTGTCAGTTGTGGATGGAATAAGGTCCCAAAGGCCAGATAGAGGCAAGCAAAGGGCCACATCTGGCCCCAGGGCCGCAGTTTGGAGACCACTGCTTTAAATGAACACATCTGGAAATTATCAACTGCCAGCTACTCATGGGACTTTTCTTTCGAGCAATATACTTGTACGATATAACTTGTTGTCTTTGTTATCAGTGGTACACATGAACAGCAAATTGTTAAAGAAAAATACTTGCCCTCCGTCTTGATGAATGATCAGACTTTACTGGTAGACTTTCCCATTTGTTGTTTGAGGCTGAAAACAATAAATTCGAACAAGTCTACCCAACTGTTCATCCGATTATGGTGCTCTGTCTGATCTTTGCATGCATATACACAAATCAGTCACTGGAAAAGGTTAGAATTGTAAATAAATGATCCATCCCCTGGCATCTCTTATAATTTAACCTGTTCTGTAGGATGTGAACCAACATAGCTGATATCGGTGTATTCTTTCCATAATCTGTTGTAAACATGGTGTTACCACCTCCTCCTGCCAGCCCTTTGATACCCCAACTGACTTCAAAGCACAATGGGGCACTGTTAGAGCCTGCTCCCATCATTCCATACTGCCCCCCCACCCCCACCCCCAAAAAAAAAAAAAAATAGAGTGGGGAATGGTTAGAACCCCTGTTAGGTTTTTACTGCTATCTGGAACACATTTAGAAAGATTTACCCTCACATTCTCTCCTGATGAAAACATTTCTCTATGGCTCTGCATTTTACAAACATTATGCCAAACTCAAGGCACAATAACACAGTTGCGACCAGCCAAAAACAACATTTTTAGAATTTTTATAAAAAAAACACAAAGAACAAAGCTGAGCAAAACAAGTAAAAATGAAAGACAAAATCATACCATTCAACTTGAGTCACAAATTGAAAACATTAACCCAGATAGGAAGCTAAGGTAACTGTCCAACAGCCACAAATAAAAATGCTTTTGTTTCTCGTCCATAGGAAACGCAGAAAGTCTTTTACCTTTGCATTATGCTGCTGCCTCGACCTGGGGATCTGGCTGGACTGACTGTGCCAGGGATAGCCCGGAAGTGACTTTCAGGCACTGGGCTCCATGTAGGGCGCTTTCTATACTCCATTGTGTTGAAAGTAAGCCGTGGATTGTTTTCCAGGCCCAGAGTTGCTGGCCTTGCCTTAGCACTTGTCCTGTCTCTGAAAACTCGCTTAAAGGATAAGTTCACCTTTTCAAAAAAATAAATAAATGCACATATATTTATTATTATTATTTTTTACTGCTGGAGCCTGGAAAGTATTGCACCTTTGATCAGTGGTTTAGGGGTGCAATGGTCAGCCATCTACACACAAGCCCTGCAGCTTTCTGTCCATACCTTCATATGGCCTGTCTGTTGAAAGCTGCAGGGCTTGTAAATGAACTACGAGAGTGCTCATCGGCTCCCTCGCAGTTCATTCAGTACTACAAGCCGTCAGCTGTGGTGGCTGACGGTAGTTTTGGTTCAATCAGTCACAGGATACTAAATGAATGATGTTACCCTGTGGGCGGAGCCCAACACGGCCATGCTGTTTTAAAATTGTGACAGCGGGTGTGGGAAGAAAATCCCCCACCTGCTGTCACACTTATGGGGGGTGAGGGGGAACTGGGGGCAGGAGCTGAAATATGTTACATGTTCCACCCTAAATATGGGTGCAACATGTTCCAGAAGGTGAACTTCGCCTTTAATAGGCCAGTTGGGCCAGGCACCTAAAAGGTACCTCAATTATTCCCCATTCCCGCTGGCTTGGCAGTGGAAGGGGTTAACGCTGTGTGACTGAGCGCAGATGTCATTCAATGTCTGGAGTGTCATGTGCACAATCTGCATTCTCCTTCCCGCTATAGATCACCATGGAAGCATCATTTCTATATAGAAGCTGCTGTTCCTGCTTGAAAAGAGTCATGTGTAACCTTAGTCCGTTCTTGCTGCCCACCTACAAGGACTTTGGTCACCTCTCGCACCCTGTTCTGCACATGCTGTATCTTATTTGCTGGCGGCCCCATCGATCTCCAAGCCATCGGCCACAGAGACTTTAAATCTGAGTCGCTCTAGTCCTTGACAGATGAGCTTAAACCTGAGGGGTTGCAGTTTACTGTGCTATTGCTCCCAAAAAAAAAGAAGACCTTTTTAGCTCTTATTGATGCATGAAACACCACTCTGAAACTAGGGGGTGGGCCTGTAGCTTCTACCTACACTGTTTCCAGGCTTGGGTCATTTTAAACTCTTAGGACCCAAAGACTTTCCTTCTGCACCCGCTTTTCCAAGTATTGAAACATCCTGACAGTTTTCTTGTTTGCCAGTGTCTAATCCTCCTCTAGGTGGCAGTATATTCCTGAAGGTTAAATACTTCCTGTGTCCCTCAATAGACTCCAAAAAAAGGTTTTACAGTGAGTACAAAAATCCTGTTTTTTTCCATCCCTCCCTGTTAGCTGCATCTTAAAGAGAGATCTGCTGCTTAAAGGACTAGTTCATCCAAAAGCTATATTTTAGTTATAGGCACAGCCTGGTAGACTAGGTCAGCTCTTAACTTTGTGTAAGTAATAAAAACTCAAAGAGCTGTCTCACTGTCGTACTTTTTCTTCCTGTTCCTGACCATCTGAGAGTCTGGGAAAACAACGTTCGCCCAATACCTGAAATACCAAACGCAACCCATTCCTTTATAATCCATCCAACGTAATCCCTCCTCTAATTCATCCACCACGGATCGGTTTTCACAGGTGCAGCAATAATAGCCACACGTGAACAAGCCCTTAAACTTAAGGACTTTGATACAATATTTTTTAAAAGGTAACCAACAGTACAGGACTTAGTTGTATTTTGTTAGTATGTTTTTAAACACATTATTACAATGAAGTATATAATTTTATATGACAGGAAACTTAATTTTAAGTGTCTAGATATATTTGAATAATTGAATGGTGAATTTGCACAAACCCAGATAATAAGTTTTGGGTGAATTTGGGCAAGTTGCATCACAAACTAACTGCTTAAATCTCAGACGAGTTTTCTTCATCTGGGTTTCAAGCTCCGCCCACTTAAAGTGGACCTGAACTCCAAAAGTGAAGTTTTTGCTTTTATGAGCATCTAGAAATGTTTTCTGTGCCTAAGCAATACAGCTTGCAGAGTACAGGTCCTTGTATAATGCACCCATTTCAAGCAAGGTTCCAGTCTCCCTGTTACATTTTCCACAATATAAAATATATCAGGAAAAGTCAGACTCCATATAGTAGGGGAAAAGTTGTGGATCCTGATACCAATAGAGTCCTTGAGAAGAAAAAAAAATGATAGGCGATTGCAACGGAATCAGATTTGGTTTATATATATATATATATATATATATATATATATATATATATATATATATATATCACACTTGCCAGTATTCCCAGTGCACACCCATGAACAAACTAAATGACACTCCAGGCCATTCAGTTTCCACATAGGTGCTAATATCACTGATAAATGACCAAATTCTGCTTAGTTTAAGTAAAGGAGTCCAACTCCAGCCACAAACTTTTTTTTTCATTTTGGATAGGGGGAAAGGCTTAGAACTTTGACTGTTTTTTGCTACTGTCCATATCCTCATTGGCAAACTTGACTTCCACATCCTGTCCTGGTTGCATGGTTGCATCCCCATTGGCAAGATTGTCATCCATTTTATGTCCTGATTGCATTCCCATTTGCTAAACTGCCGTCCATTTCCTGTACTGGTTGCCTCCCCATTGGCAAGATTGCTTCCCATTCCTGTCTTGGTTGCATCCCCATTGGTAAGATTGCCGTCAACCTCCTGTAGTGTTTGCAGCCCCATTGTCAATATTGCAGTCCTCTTCATGTCCAGGTTGCATCCTCATTAGCAAGATTGTCATCCACTTCCTGTCCTGGTTGCATCCCCATTATCAAGATTGTCATCCACTTCCTGTCCTGCTTGCATCCCTATTGGTAAGATTGCCATTCACTTCCAGTACTGGTTGCGTCCTCATTGGCAAGATTGCCGTCCATTCCTGTCTTGGTTGTGTCCCCATTGTCAAGATTGCTGTCAACTTCCTGTAGTGGTTGCAGCCTCATTGGCAAGATTGCCATTCTTCCTCTGTCCTGGTTGCATCCTCATTGGCAAGATTGCCACCCTTCCTCTGTCCTGGTTGCATCCTCATTGGCAAAATTGTCATCCACTTCCTGTCCTGGTTGCATCCCCATTATCAAGATTGTCATCCATTTCCTGTCCTGCTTGCATCCCTATTGGTAAGATTGCCATTCACTTCCAGTACTGGTTGCGTCCTCATTGGCAAGATTGCCGTCCATTCCTGTCTTGGTTGTGTCCCCATTGGCAAGATTGCTGTCAACTTCCTGTCCTGGTTGCATCCTCATTGGCAAGATTGCCACCCTTCCCCTATCCTGGTTGCATCCTCATTGGCAAGATTGCCACCCTTCCTCTGTCCTGGTTGCATCCTCATTGGCGAGATTGCCACCCTTCCTCTGTCCTGGTTGCATCCTTATTGGCGAGATTGCCATCCTTCCTCTGTCCTGGTTGCATCCTCATTGGCGAGATTGCCATCCTTCCTCTGTCCTGGTTGCATCCTCATTGGCGAGATTGCCACCCTTCCCCTGTCCTGGTTACATCCCCATTGACAAAATTGCCATCCACTGCCTGTCCTGGTTACATCCCCATTGGCGATATTGCCATCTACTTCCTGTCCTGGTTGTATCCCCATTGGCAATATTGCCATCTACTTACTGTCGTAATGGCATCCTGTCTCATGGGGTGTCAACAGGAAGACTCAACAGGGAGAACAAAGATCAATATAAAAACATGATGAAGGCTCTAACCCTTTACCTTCGGCTGGAGGTGGGCTTTAATCTACTTTGACCCACAAATCATGAAACATTTTTGGAACAGAATACCATATGAAACATTTTAGTTCTGTGGAGATATCAAAAGACTAGAAAATTTTTGGGACTTTGAAGGCACAAGTATGAGCTACACAACGTATGTATATAAAAGAAGGGTTTAAATTTTATTTATAATCTACAAAAAGACATAGAGAGAATAGACAAAACATCATTAAAAACACGACAGGTCTGGACATACATAACATGTTCTAACACCATTGAGGATCCTATTCTGCAGTTGGAAATATATCCCTAAAAATTTCTATAACATTGGTGATCCAAATAAAGGGAAAAGAAGGGTAAACTTCCCCTAAAATAGTTGAAGAAGGGGGAGTACTGCAGGTCTGGTGTTTCCAGAATGGTGTATTCTCCAATTGCTCATTGCTCTACATGTTTCACGTTGACAAGGAACGCTTCTTCAGGAGCTAGAAATTCGGGTAAATATGTCAAAAAAGAGTTATATTCAAATAAGTAAATGTGGTCAGAGGATCGCAAACAGCGATCAAAATAGAAATATGTTGGTAGGGGTCAGGCAAGCAGCCAATGGACATCAGGGTCTCCCAGCTAAGTCACAATGGATAATTGTAGAAAGGGGGAGCTTGTATATGCTGCAGTCCCCACAGTAAAGACAATGAAGAGACTCCGGGAGTGCACCGTCCTGCTGAGTTGCTGCCTGTTGTATGTACATACAACAGGCAGCAACTCAGCAGGACGGTGCACTCCCGGAGTCTCTTCATTGTCTTTACTGTGGGGACTGCAGCATATACAAGCTCCCCCTTTCTACAATTATCCATTGTGACTTAGCTGGGAGACCCTGATGTCCATTGGCTGCTTGCCTGACCCCTACCAACATATTTCTATTTTGATCGCTGTTTGCGATCCTCTGACCACATTTACTTATTTGAATATAACTCTTTTTTGACATATTTACCCGAATCTCTAGCTCCTGAAGAAGCGTTCCTTGTCAACGTGAAACATGTAGAGCAATGAGCAATTGGAGAATACACCATTCTGGAAACACCAGACCTGCAGTACTCCCCCTTCTTCAACTATTTTAGGGGAAGTTTACCCTTCTTTTCCCTTTATTTGGATCACCAATGTTATAGAAATTTTTAGGGATATATTTCCAACTGCAGAATAGGATCCTCAATGGTGTTAGAACATGTTATGTATGTCCAGACCTGTCATGTTTTTAATGATGTTTTGTCTATTCTCTCTATGTCTTTTTGTAGATTATAAATAAAATTTAAACCCTTCTTTTATATACATACGTTGTGTAGCTCATACTTGTGCCTTCAAAGTCCCAAAAATTTTCTAGTCTTTTGATATCTCCAACTTATTGTCAGGGACGTTGGCACAACCAATTTTTAAAGTACCTACAGAGTCACCCTGTATATTAGGTACTTCAATACTAGGATCCTCTCTTTTGATTTTAGTTCTGTGTTCTAAGATGGTGAAAGTTCAACAAAACTGTGATGCCCTTTTTTCTGCTGTGCCCTGTACTTGCTGTACATAGAATCGTATAAATAATAATAGTTCAGGTAATATATATATATCTCTATTTATGCAAAAATGTTTAACTTGCCAAGAAAAAAATAAATAAAAATATACTAATGATTGTATCAACCAATGTGTTTTATTGCAACTAGATTACCACCTTGTGTCTTGGAGAGAAATTATTCTATATTTGCAATGTGTTGCTGTAAAGTTTATTTTTTAATGTGATTCTCCATTGTAAGCTGCTTTCTGTCTGTTATTTCATAAACATTTTTAATATGGAGATTAAAAGTGATCCCTCCAAGTGGAGACATTGCAATCAGCATGTTTGCTGAACAACTACAGATAACAGGAATAAACACCCAGGGAGTACATTGATCTCAATGAAAGTATATTACAGAGCTCTGGACAAAACTTGCCTTAAAATGAGTTTCATCACATGCTTCGCTACTTAGCAGGAAACTCTGCATGTATCTGTAACCCTATTTTGGGGTCAGGTAACGAAGAGGGGGAATAAGAGAAATGGACCTCTCTAAACAGAATATTGTGCTAAACCTGTAAGTAAATCTGAGAACCTTTGCTAAATGGAAGAGTGAAAGTAACAGGCCTCTATGATGGGAGAGGATTCCCTTCATGGGAAATTAGGCAGTAATCTAATCAAAGTAATTGGGAGTAGAGGAACTACTGCAACCAGCACATAACATTAGGCACAGGTATATAGGTGCACACCAGTACAGAAATAATACAAGCTTTATATAACAAGAGATTCATACAATACATATAGTGCCTTGCAAAAGTATTCACCCCCCTTGGCATTTTTTCATGTTTTGTTGCCTCACAACCTGCAATTAACATAGATTGTTTGAGGATTTGCATCATCTAATTTACAGAACATGCCCACAACTTTGAACATTTTTTTTTTGTTATTGTGAAGCAAACAACAAATAGGACAAAATAACAGAAAAAGTCAATGTGCATAACTATTCACCCCCCCCCCTAAAGTCTATACATTGTAGAGCCACCTTTTGCGGCTATCACAGCTCCAAGTCGCTTTGGATAAGTATCTATGAGCTTGCCACATCTTACCACTGGGATTTTTGCCCATTCCTCCTTGCAAAACTGCTCCAGCTCCTTCAAGTTGGATGGTTTGCGCGTGTGAACAGCAATCCTTAAGTCTGACCACAGATTTTCTATTGGATTTAGGTCTGAGCTTTGACTAGGCCATTGCAACACATTTACATGTTTCCCCTTAAAACACTCAAGTGTTGCTTTATCAGTGTGTTTGGGGTCATTGTCCTGCTGGAAGGTAAACCTCAGTCCTAGCCTCAAATCACAAACAGTGCTCGTATTGCACGTTTCGCAATACGAGCACTGTATTTTTAAATATCGTAACTCGGTTTGCGAGTGTTGTCTCGCGAAACGAGCACGATTCAGGCCAAAGCGGTGTGCAGTACCGCTTTTGGCCTGAGGTGGGGGGGGGCGCCGGAGCCGAGCAAAGCCGAACGCCACGTTCGGAAATGCACGGAAAGGCCCGAGTACAGCACGGCTGACCTTGGCATATCTTGGGTAGGAAGTCTTTCCGAGGTTTGCCAAGGTCAGCCGAAGTGTCCTCGGGCATTTTTGGCCGTTTCCGAGGCTCTCCGGCGCCCCCCGCCTCTGCCCGCATGTGGTATTGCATCCAATTGAAGTCAATGCGGAACTGATTATTTTCGTTTCCATTGACTTCAATGGGAAAACTCGCTTTGATATACGAGTACTTTGGATTACGAGCATTCTCCTGGAACGGATTATGCTCGTAATCTGAGGTTCCACTGTATTTAGCACCATCGATCTTTCCCTCAACTCTGACCAGTTTCCCAGTCCCAACTGCTGAAAAACATCCCCACAGCATGATGTTGCCACCACCATGTTAAACTGTGGGGATGGTGTTCTTTGGGTGATGTGATGTGTTGGGTTTCTTTGATGGCCAAAAAGTTCAATTTTAGTCTCATCAGACCAGAGCACCTTCCTCCATACATTTTGGGAGTCTCCCACATGCTTTTTCGCAAACTCAAAACGTGACATTTTATTTTTTGCTGAAAGTAATGGCTTTCTTCTGGCCACTCTGCCATAAAGCCCAACTCTATGGAGTGTACGGCTTATTGTCGTCCTATGTACAGATACTCCAGTCTCTGCTGTGGAACTCTGCAGCTCCTCCAGGGTTACCTTAGGTCTCTGTGCCGCCTCTCTGATTAATGCCCTCCTTGCCCGATCCGTGAGTTTTGGTGTGCGGCCGTCTCTTGGCAGGTTTGCTTTTGTGCCATGTTCTTTCCATTTGGTTATGATAAATTTGATGGTGCTCCTAGGGATCACCAAAGATTTGGATATTTTTTTACAACCTAACCCTGACTTGTACTTCTCAACAACATTGTCCCTTACTTGTTTGGAGAGTTCCTTGGTCTCCATGGCAGTGTTTGGTTAGTGGTGCCTCTTGCTTAAGTGTTGCAGCCTCTGGGGCCTTTCAAAAAGGTGTGTATATGTAATGACAGATCATGTGACACTTAGATTGCACACAGGTGGACATCATTTCACTAAATATGTGACTTCTGAAGGTAATTGGTTGCACCAGAGCTTTTCATGGGCTTCATAACAAAGGAATACATACGCACATGCCAGTTATCAGTTTATTATTTCTGAAAAATAGTTTTATGCATATATTTTTCTAATTTTACTTCACCAACCTAGACTATTGTGTTCTGATCCATCACATATAATTCAGATTTAAAAAAAAAAAAAAAACATAAAACTAAAGGCTGTAATGTAACAAAATAGGTAAAAAGCCAAGGGGGGGTGAATACTTTTGCAAGGCACTGTACATCCAGATACTCACCGGGCAGTTTATTAGGTACACCTGTGCAATTGCTTGGTAACACAAATTTGTAATCAAGCAATCACATGGCAGCAACTTCATGCATTTAGGCATCTAGACGTGGTAAAGTCGACTTGCTGAACTTCAAACCGAACATCAGGATGGGGAAGAAAGGGGGATTTAAGTGACTTTGAACTTGACGTGATTGTTGGTGCCAGACAGGCTGGTCTGAGTATTTTGAAAACTCCTGATCTACTGGGATTTTCACACACAACCATCTCTAGGGTTTACAGAGAATGGTCCAAAAAAAGAGAAAATTTCCAGTGAGCGGCAGTTGTGTGGACAAAAATGCCTTGTTGATGTCAGAGGAGACTGGGCAGACTGGTTTGAGATGATAGACAACAGTAACTTAAATAACCACTCGTTACAACCAAGGTATGCAGAATACCATCTCTGAATGCACAACACATTGAACCTTGAAGACCACATCCATGGAATACCATGTTCATGAAGGGGTGTACTTGGTCAGCAATAATGTTCAGGTAGGTGGTACGTGTCAAACTAACACATGAATGGCAGTACTCAAGGTTTCTCAGCAGAACATTGCCCAAACCATCACATTGCCTCTGCCGGCTTGCTTTCTTCTGGTGCCATCTCTTTCCCAGATAAGCCACACCCACACAGCTGGCCATCCACATGATGTAAAAGGAAATGTGATTCATCAGACCAGGCCACCTTCTTCCATTGCTCTGTGGTCCAGTTCAGATGCTCACATGCCCATTGTAGGTGCTTTTGGCTGTGGACACAGGTCAGCATGGGCACCCTGAGCGGTCTGCGGATACACAGCCCCCATACACAACAAACTTATTTTCATTTTTTTCTGCTTTCAACACATCAACTTCATGGACAAAATGTTTACATGCTGCCATAGGGGAAACCTTCATTAAATGTAAGGCAGTTGAAATTTTAATAGAAAAGTTCGTATTGGAGCTGATACATTAGGTTGCTCACCAGTGATATGAAAACTTGTCTTTCTTGTATTGAGAGATATCATTTTCCCCTGTACAAATCATTAGTGAGACCTCATCTGGAATATGCAGTTGAGTTTTTTGGCATCGGTTCTCAAAAAGGATTAAAAAAAAACTGGAGAAAGTGCAGAGAAGGGCAACCAAACTGATAAGAGGCATTGAACACATTGAACCTTGAAGCAGATGGGCTTCAGCTATGAGGAAAGATTAGAGGAACTGAATTTGGTCTCTCTTGAGAAGAGGACATTAAGGGGAATATGATCACCATGTATAAATATATAAGGGGTCCAGATAGTGAATTTGGTGTTGAGTTATTCGCTTTGAGGTCATCACAGAGGACAAGGGGGCACTCTTTATGTCTAGAAGAAGAGATTTCATCTCCAAATACGGAAAGGTTTTTTTCACAGTAACAACTGTGAAAATGTGGAATAGACTTCCTCCAGAGGTGGTTCTGGCCAGCTCAGTCCAATGTTTTAAGAAAAGCCTGGATTTTTTTCTTAAGGTACATAATATAACTGGACACTAATATTTATAGGTAAAGTTGATCCAGGGAATATCCGATTGCCTCTCGGGGGATCAGGAGGGATTTTTTTTCCCCTGGTGGAGCAAATTGGATCATGCTTTATTGGGGGGTTTTGTCTACCTTTGGATCAACTGTGGGTATAGGACTGTGCATTGAGGCTCGTTGATTATTCATTTCAAATCTAGGGCAGGGGTTTTCAACCCTATTGAGACAAGGGCTCAGTATATTCTACAAAACCTTCTGTGTGGGGAACAGTGGGAGAAAGAAATAGTACTAGTATACTCACAATAAAATTACAGGAATACAAAGTTTGATATTCTGGAAGGACGTGGATGGGGCTGGGTGTCATTGTGGGGAGATGAAGGTTCTGGGGGCACTTAGGGGACTCTGCAACAGACCTGGCCCTGTAGGAGATGAGATTTCTGCAGAAAGCTTAAGGCAACTGTGGAGGATGGGGTCCATGGGGGGGACTGGCGGTCTCTCCAGCAGGTGGGAGACTGGAGGGCACTGTGAGACACAGTTGGGGACACTATAAAGGGTTGGAGACTCTACAGCAAGCTAGGGGGTACTTTGGGGGATTGGCAGGCACTGTAAGCTTTTAGGGGGCTGTGGGGTCACTATGGGAAGTTGGGTGACACTTTGGGAGCTAGGAGGCACTGTGGGAGGTTAGGGGATCTGCAACTAGCTGTATGGCCGGGAAGATGGAGGCCACCCAGGGGTTGAAAATCACTGATAGCACCGTATTTGAACAGCAGTCTTACCAGCACAATTTTTGGGGGAAAAAAATACACTTTTTTGTAAATTAAAAAATAAGACAAAGTTAGCCCAGTTATTTTTTTATATTGTGAAAGATAATGTTACGCCAAGTAAATTGATACCCAACATGTCACGCTTCAAAATTGCGCTTGCTCGTGGAATGGCGACAAACTTTGACCCTTAAAAATCTCCATAGGCGACGTTTAAAAATTTCTACAGGTTACCAGTTTTGAGTTATAGAGAAGGTCTTTTGCTAGAAGTATTGCTCTCGCTCTAATGCCGCGTACACACGAGGGAACTTTACGGCAGACTTTGCCCGGCGGATGGGATTTCGTCGGACAATTCGATCGTGTGTGGGCTCCAGCGGACTTTGTGTGCTCAAAAGTTGGACGGACTTAGATTTGAAACATGTTTTAAATCAATCCGTCGAAATCGAGTCCGGTCGAAAAGTCCGCTCGTCTGTATGCTAGTTCGACGGACAAAAAGCCACGCTAGGGCAGCTATTGGCTACTGGTTATGAACTTCCTTGTTTTAGTCCGGTCATACGTCATCACGTACGAATTCGACGGACTTTGGTGGATTGTGTGTAGGCAAGTCCGTTCATTCAGAAAGTCCGTCGAAAAGTCCGCCGGGCAAAGTCTGCTGTAAAGTCCGCTCGTGTGTACGCGGCATAACAATTGCAGCGATACCTCACGTGTGCTTTGAACACCATTTTCATATGCGGGCGCGACTTATGTATGCGTTTGCTTCTGCGCACGAACTCGGCAGGACGGGGCACTTTAGATTTTTTCATTTTTTTTCTTATTTATTATACTTTTATTTTTACACTGTCCTTTTAAAAAAAATGTTTTGGGTCACTTTTATTCCTATTACAAGGAATGTAAACATCCCTTGTAATAGAAAAAAATGCATGACAGGGCCTCTTTAATGTGAGATCTGGGGTCAAAAAGATATGTCATTTTTTCCTCACAAATAGAGCTGTCTTTTGGTGGTATTTGATCACCTCTGCGTTTCTTATTCTGCGTTATAACCAAAAAATAAGACCGACAATTTTGAAAAAACAATATTTTTTACTTTCTGCTATAAAACCTATCCAATAAAAGAAAAAAAAAATCAAATTTCTTCATCGATTTAGATGAATATGTATTTTGCTTCATACTGTTGGTAAAAAAAAATCCCAATAAGCATATGATGATTGGTTTGTGCAAAAGTTATAGTGTCTACAAACTATGGGATAGATTTACTTATTTTTTTTTAATAGTAAGGGCACGGATTAGTAGCGGGACTGCGACATTGGGACAAACAATCGGACATTAACTGACACTTTCTGGGAACCAGTGTCACTAATGCAGTGATCCGTGCTAAAAAATATGCACTGTCACTGTATTAATGACACTGGCAGGGAAAGGGTTAACAGGGGCAATTAAAGGCTTAAATGTGTGCCTAGCCAGTGTTTCTGTGTACTGTGGGAAGTGTTTTACTAAGAGAAGGCATGGATCCATGTCCCTGCTTTGCAGGAACGCAGGATCAATGTCTTCCCTCCCGACAGTCAGTCTTCTTTGTTTACATAGGCAGACCGCCGTCCTGCCTCTGTACCGAGTGATTAGCGGGAGCTGGTGGACATCGAGTCCACATGGTACCTGCCGATCAGCTCCTCCTGTGTATAATCACAGCGGAAGTGAGCCGCCAGTGGCACACATGCTCGCCCTCTACCCGGAAGAGGTGGATCACGGATATATATATGTGATCCGCCACACAGCTTTCGCCCTGTAGCAGTAAAACTGCTGTGGGATGGACAGCAAGTGGTTAAAAAAAAATGCGCAGTGTGTTCTCATTCATAATAATGGAAGGTGCGTTTTTCAAACAGCAGAGAGATGTGAACCGATTTTGACCACTTGCCAACCAGCCGCCGCAGTTTTACTGTGGCAGAATGGCACGGCTTGGCGAAACGACGTCATGTTACGTCACTTCGCCCTGTGGCCACTAGGGCCGCTGCTCGCCCCCGGAGCTGATGCGAGTGCTCGGCGAGCGCGATGACCGCCGGGCTCCCGTGATCGCTCGTGACACACCGAGAACAGGGATCTGTGTGTGTAAACACACAGATTCCAGTTCTCTGAGGGGAGAAGAGACTGATCAGAGTATGAACAGCGATCTGTCATCTCCCCTACACAGTCCTCTCCTCTTGAGTTAGAACACAGTGAGGGAACACATTTAACCCCTTGATCGCCCCCTAGTGTTAACCCCTTCCCTGCCAGTGACGTTTTTACAGTAATCAGTGCATTTTTATAGCACTGATCGCTGTATAAATGCCAATGATCCCAAAAATGTGTCAAAAGTGTCCGGTCTGTCCGCCATAATTTCGCAGTCCCGATAAAAATCGCAGATAGCCACCATTACTAGTAAAAAATAAATAAATAATAAAAATGCTATAAATCTATTCTCTATTTTGTAGACGCTATAACTTTTGCGCAAACCAATCAATATACGCTTATTGCGATTTTTATTACCAGAATTATGTAGAAGAATATATATCGGCCTAAACTGAGAAAAAAAATTATAAAAAAAAAGGGGATATTTATTACAGCAAAAAGTACAAAATATTGTGTTTTTTTTTTTTTCAAAATTGTCGCTCTTTTTTTGTTTATAGCGCAAAAAATAAAAACCTCCACGGTGATCAAATACAACCAAAAGAAAGCTCTATTTGTGGGAAAAAAAGGACGTCAATTTTGTTTGGGTGCAGCGCCACAGGACCGCGCACTTGCCCGTTAAAGCGACGCAGTGGCAAATCGCAAAAAATGGCCTGGTCAATCTGCAGCCAAATCTTTCGGGCTGAAGTGGTTTAAAAGGGATTGTTTTCCTTTGTAGTGCTGGAATTCTGTGTTTTAGCACGGCAAAAATGCATCCGTGTGAACAGGGCCTGACAGTGAATGTGCCTTTTCTTTGGAAAAGTCACTCATGTTATCAAATGTTCATTCGAAAACCCTTGTGAAAAGCGATCCGAGCGTGGGTATCTTTTCAGAGGAGCGGCAGTCCTTCCGGTTTGTGTAAACGAGCCCTAAGACTTTAACCACTTCCAGCCCGCATGACATTGTGGACTTTGAGTGGAAATATCTGGATGATGTCTGCAGCTACAGGCATCATCCATACTGTATATCTTTTTTTTTTTTTTTTTTTTTTAAGCCAGCGATTCCCTTACGATGTTAAAGAAATCCTAGCGGATTATTAGCCGCTGGATTGCTTTTACAAGCAGCAGGAGGGGCGACCCCCTACCCCCCTCCGCCCTCCGGGCTCTCGGGAAGTCGGAGATCTTATCTGGCAGTGGCGAGAGATTACCACAGAGCTGGCCGAGGAACAGATGGTCCCCGACCATCTCTATGACCCTGGGAGGCCGAAAGTGACATCATGATGTCACTTCTGGCTTTAGCTGATGAAAACACTGCCATTTTTTCCCCTAGAAAGCAGAGATCGATGTTTTTAATTTTTTTTTTTACCTCATGCTTTCCAGGGTAGAGAAGATATCTTTCCACAAAGAAGACCTATCATGCCTTATTTCTATCACAAGGGATGTTTACATTTCTTGTGATAGGATTAAAAGTGAACAAAAAAACTTAAAGGGACAATGTAAAAATAAAAAAGAAAATTTAAAGCGCCCCCCCATCACATCCCATTGTGCTCGCACACAAAAGCAAACGCATACGTAGGTTGGGCCCACATATGTAAACGGTATGAGGTACTGCTGTGAACGTCTGAGCGAGAGCAATAATTCGAGCACTAGACCTCCTCTGTGTCTAAAATAGTAACCTGTAAAAAATGTTAAAGCGTCACCTATGGACATTTTCAAGTACTGTAATTTGGCATCACTCCACGAGCGTGCACAATTTTAAAGCATGACATGTTAGGTATCTATTTACTCGGCATAACATCATCTTTTATAATTTACAAAATAAACGGGTTATATATTGTGTGGGTATTTTTTTGCATTAAAAGTGTATTTTTTCCCAAAAAATTGCGTTTAAAAAAAAAATCACTGTGCAAATACAATTCGCAATGATCGCCATTTTACTCTCTAGAGCAGGGGTGTCCAAACTTTTTTCAAAGAGGGCCAGATTTGATGAAATGAACATGTGTGAGGGCCAACCATTTTGCCTGACATTCTTTCAACCATTAAAATTCGGTCTAATGCTCTGTACACACGGTCGGATTTTTCGACGGAAAATGTGTGATAGGACCCTGTTTTCGGAAATTCCGACCGTGTGTGGGCTCCATCACACATTTTCCATCGGATTTTCCGACACACAAAGTTTGAGAGCAGGCTATAAAATTTTCCGACAACAAAATCCGTTGTCGGAAATTCCAATCGTGTGTACACAAATCCGACACACAAAGTGCCACGCATGCTCAGAATAAATTAAGAGACGAAAGCTATTGGCTACTGCCCCGTTTGTAGTCCCGACGTACGTGTTTTACGTCACCGCGTTCAGAACGATCCGGATTTTCCGACGACTTTGTGTGACCGTGTGTATGCAAGACAAGTTTGAGCCAACATCCGTCGGAAAAATTTTGTTGTCGGAATGTCTGATCAATGTCCAACCGCATTAGTGTGTTCGCCTGAGCACTAATACACGGCCCAACAAGAATTCTCTTGCCTTTGTGGCTGTGTGTGTGGTGAAGAGATGAGCTTGGGCGTGTTATTTGGATATACCATATTTATCGGCATATAACACGCACCTTCACTTTAAGAGGGAAGTTTCAGGAAAAAAAATTACATTTTTACAAAAGAACTGTGAAGCAAAATAAGGGTCAGTGCCCATCTGCAGCCCCACCATTGCCATCAATGCAGCAGCCCCACCATTGCCATGAGCCTGAGCCCTGGAATTTCACACGCCGGAGACGCGCTCTTCCTCTGCCCAGGGTTCTCGGCTCTTGATTGGATAGATTGATAGCAGCACAGCCATTGGCTCCCGCTGCTGTTAATCAAATCCAATGACGCGGGGGGCAAAGCCAAGTCTGGCATTCGTGTCTAGAGAGCGGCAGAGGGACCCCAGAAGAGGATGTTCGGGGCCACTCTGTGAAAAATGATGTGATATGTTTGTTATTAAAAAAAATTAAAAACGAGCCTTTACAATCACTTTAACCACCTCCCGGACCTCAGGCATAGGATAAACGTTTTTTTAAACCCCTTTGGTAACTGTAATCAGACTCCATAAACCCCTTATCCCCTTTGCTATTATTTTCTGTTGATTGTTTTTATATCTGTTTATCTAACACTGGTCAAAATAAGAAAAAATATATAAGCTCGAACCAGCAGGGTCCTCTGATTTCTCTTGTACTGGACTGTATTGTAGCTGTACCATGGGCCTTTATTTGGTAAAAGAGCTGTGCAGACTGTTGGCCCTATATAAATCCTGTATGATAATAATTTGTTTATTTATCTTTTTTGTCCAAGGATTGCATAGACAAAAAAATGAAAAACAATACAGCCAAAAGGAAGTTTTGGAACAGGTGAATCTGAGCTACTACCTTCTGTATAATGCCTGGTCAGTGTCATGAACACGCCACTCAGCCTGGGAAGTCTCTGCAAACCTCCATCTGCAATCCGTGCAAAAAAAGGGAGAAAGGCTGGTGCCATGGAAGTCGGCTAAAACATCATTTTATTAATGCAGGTGAACAACCGTCACAAAAGCCAAAGTGTTTCGGTCATCAGGCCTTAACCACTTAAGGACCGGAAGGATTTACCCCCTTAAGGACCAGGCCATTTTTTGCAATACAGCACTGCGTCGATTTAACTGACAATTGCGCGGTTTTGTTCGTACCCAAACAAAATTTATGTACTTTTTTCCCCACAAATAAAGCTTTCTTTTGGTGGTTTTTATGTTATACGCTATAAACAGAAAAAGAGCAACAATTTTGAAAAAAATGCAATATTTTTTTAACTTTTTACTATAATAAATATCCCCAAAAAATATATTTTAAAAAAATGATTTCTTCCTCAGTTTAGGCCAATAAGTACAGTTGTGCTCATAAGTTTACATACCCTGGCAGAATTTATGATTTCTTGGCCATTTTTCAGAGAATATGAATGATAACACAAAAACTTCTCTTTCACTCATGGTTATTGTTTGGCTGAAGCCATTTATTATCAATCAACTGTGTTTACTATTTTTAAATCATAATGACAACAGAAACTACCCAAATGACCCCAATCAAAAGTTTACATACCCCAGTTCTTAATACCGTGTATTGCCCACTTTAACATCAATGACAGCTTGAAGTCTTTTGTGGATGAGGCTCTTTATCCTCTCAGATGGTAAAGCAGCCCATTGCTCCTGGCAAAAGCCTCCAATTCCAGTTCTCCCCAGAGTGGCTCAATGATATTGAGGTCAGGAGACTGGAAATGTCCACTCCAGAACCTTCATTTTATTCTGCTGTAGCCAATGACAGGTCGACTTGGCCTTGTGTTTTGGATCATTGTCATGTTGGAATGTCCAAGTACGTCCCATGCACATCTTCCTGGCTGATGAATGCAAATGTTCCTCCAGTATTTTTTGATAACATACTGCATTCATCTTGCCAACAATTTTGACGAAATTTCCTGTGCCTTTTGTTGCTCACACATCCCCAAAACATCTCCATACCTTTCATCATAGGCTTTGTTGACTCCTCTCCAAATGTAGAGTTTATGGTTGTGGCCAAAAAGCTCAATTTTGGTCTCATCACTCCAAATGACTTTGTGCCAGAAGGTTTGAGGCTTGTCTCTGTGCTGTTTGGCGTATTTTAAATGGGATACTTTGTGGCATTTGCATAGTAATGGCTTTCTTCTGGCGACTCGACCATGCAGCCCATCTTTCTTCAAGTGCCTCCTTATTGTGCATCTTGAAACCACACCACATGTTTTCAGAGAGTTCTGTACTTCACCTGAAGTTATTTGTGGGTTTTTCTTTGCATCCCGAACAATCTTCCTGGCAGTTGTGGCTGAAATTTTAGTTGGTCTACCTGACCGTGGTTTGGTTTCTACAGAACCCCTCATTTTCCACTTCTTGATTAGAGTTTGAACACTGCTGATTGACATTCTCAATTCCTTGGGTATCTTTTTATATTCCTTTCCTGTTTTATACAGTTCAACTACCTTTTCCCGCAGATCCTTTGACAATTCTTTTGCTTTCCCCATGACTCAGAATCCAGAAACGTCAGTGCAGCATTGGATGAAAGATGCAAGGGTCTGTCAGGAGTCCAGAAACTCATTGACCTTTTATACACACACACTAATTACAAGCAACAGATCACAGGTGAGGATGGTTACCTTTAATAGCCATTCAAACTCCTTTGTGTCAACATAAATTCTGCCAGGGAATGTAAACTTATAAGCACAACTGTATTCTGCTACATATTTTTGGTTAAAAAAATCGCAATAAGCGTATATTGATTGGTTTGCACAAAAGTTATAGCATCTACAAAATAGGGGATATATTTATGGCATTTTTATTATTTTTTTTGCTAGTAATGGGGGTGATCATCGATTTTTTTTAGCGGGACAGCGACATTGCGGCGTACAGATCGGACACTTTTTTGGGACCAGTGACATTTATACAGCGATCAGTGCTATAAAAATTCACTGATTACTGTATAAATGACACTGGCAGGGAAGGGGTTAACACTAGTGGTGATCATGGGGTTAAATGTGTTTCCTGGGAGGTGTTTCTAACTGTGAGGGGAGGGGGCTGACTGGAGGAGGAGGAGAGAGATCGCTGTTCCTGATCACTAGGAACAGCAGATCTCTCTCTACTCCCCTGTCAGAAGGGGGATCTGTTTGTTTACATTGACAGATCTCTGTTCTGGCTCTCTGAGGAGCAATCGCAGGTGGCCGGCGGACATCGCGGCCACCGGTCACGTGCATTGGTTCCCGCCCAGTCTGCGCGGCCACTGTATCTATTACACGTGCCGACGTACAGCTACGATGATTCGTGTAATAGAGCCAACCTGCCGCAGTATAATGATGGCGGCTGGGCAGCAAGTGGTTAAACATGGCCATGATTAAGGCCTGATGGCCGAAATGCGCTTGATTTTTTGACTGTTGTTCACCTGCATTAATAAAATTATGTTTTAGCCAACTTCCATGGCACCAGCCTTTCTCCCTTTTTTTGCACAGATTGCACAAAAAGAAAGCTTTGTTTGTCCCAAAATAAAGATATATGTATTACATACTGCCAAATGAACAGGCCCATAGTGTAAATTTAAAAGATGCTCTGGTCCGTAAGAAGTGTTGTTAAAGTGTAAGTTCACCTTTTCAGAAAATCTGTAAGGTTACCTTACACTGGACCCCGTCCCCATCCCCCCGGCAGGGTTGCTGTTAGAAATCACAGGGTCCCATACAGTCTACCTGACAGGGCCCCCTTCCCCAGGCCGAAAGTGACATACATTTATGAGTCTCTTTCTCTGTAGCCTCAGCTGCACAGATGAATGAATAAGAAGCACTCCGAGGCACCTGCTCATTCCCAACCGGAAGCATAGTAAACGGTTTACTATGCTTCAGTGACAAATGGACAAAGAAGTGATTGGTTGTGTTCATTCAGGAATTATATATTTCCTGTCCCCTTCCACCGCTCTCCACCCCGCAAGCAGCTGCAGGCAGGAGAGGAGTGGAGGGAAGCCGGCAGCGCTGCAGGGGAAAGGGGCACGCAGGGGGGTCCGGACAGCAGATGGAAGGGGTGCATGTGTTAGAACTAACTAATACAGCCGGAGTGGGAAAAAAGAGGAGAAGCTGGCAGCGCTGCAAGGGGAGGCTTCCTGCTCAGCCAGTGCCTGGGCCCCCCTTTTGAACTGATGGGTTATGGGCCCACTACAGGTGGACTGGCTGTACTGCCTTATCAATAAACAGTATCCCCACCTAGGCGCCTTGTGTCTGCATTATAGGGAATCACAGGTTCAGTCTGTTCAGCTACTAAGCAATCAATCCACACTCCTGGCCGGCTCGCCATCTCTGATAAAATCAGAATCTGTCTGCTGTATACTATACCATAAATATATATATATATATATATATATATATATATATATATATATATATATATATAAAAGCCCGTACTGTGTACACAGAGAGAAAGCGCGCACAATGGTGGTTGGCAGCTTTCTAGGTTTATTCTAAAATGAACAAAGACTTTTGTACAGTTACTGTAAGAGACAAGTGTAGATCTCGTGTCATTTGCCTGAAACAATACAGTTCTATGCCTAACAAGGTCATAGCTTGCTATGCGCCCAGAAACAATGTTATCTAAATTTTTCTCATGCGAACACAGCTGAAGCTAAAAAACACTTTAAAGTGTAACTTCGGTAATTTTTTCAACTTTCCATCTATTAAATCTTCTGCCCTTGTTGTTTTAACTTTGGATAGTAAAACAGTTTTTTATGCCAGTAAATACCTTATACAGCCCACTTCCTGTTTCCTGTCTGGTAAAAAGCCTAGGCTTATGATATCATGCACAGCTCTCACTCTTGTGAGAGTTTGCCAGGAAGGGAAGGAGGATGAGCCATAAGAGGACCAATGAGAGCTGCAGGTGTGCCTCTCTGTAAATCCAGGAAGTGAGCAGGCAGCAGCTTCAGCTGCCCACAGTTAAAATGGTTTCAGCCAGACTCAGTGGAGGGAGATTCCTGCAGCATATTTGGCAAGTACAGAATCGCAGTATATATATAAAAAAATATGCAAAGTGGTCGGAGGGAAGCTTCAGAATGGCAAAGATGTTTTTATTACAAATTATGTGAGCAGACTGCAGTTCCTCTTAAAACAAGAACCCTGCGGGAATAACAAATAAAAAAAAATGGAGTCTCTAAAGCATAACTCTCATCGAGGCCAACTTGCTCAGTGTACTGGTGTATGAAACTGAAGAGGTTAAAGGCAATGGAAAGTATTTCTGTATTTAATATGGTCAGGAGACAACAAAACTGAAACTGTAGCTTCTGCCTTTCCTACTACAAAAACAGACCTGAAACACAGGAGAGATGAGATTAGATGTACAGAAGAGTAACTCCATAAGGACCCCCCCCCCCCCCCAAGCAGACACGGGGCTTCCTTCCTTAGTTTGCAGGGGTTTCCTCCAAATATATATAAAATATGTTTATATATATATACCAATGTAAGGGGACACTTCACGGACCAGTGACCACTAATATAAGGTACTTTTCCACTGACTCTCAGGCAAACAATAGAATTTTCTGTGTGTCTTTTCTGGCCAAATCATTTCATTTTTACTACTGAAAATATTTTTATCGTATAGAGTGGTTGTTAAATATGCTAAGTATGCCACATCCCTTATTCTTTAAGTCTAAACCATTAGAGGCCAACATGCAGCCCCTGGGCCGCTGTGCTCCAGATTTGTAATCCAGTATGGAGCACAGGAGGCTCCACCCTAAGTGACAGCGGCTCTGGTGGGCTTTAGCACTAAAACTGCTGGCTGTCAGTGACAGCTATGGCCAAGTACAGAGGTCTTCAAACTTTCTAAACAAAGGCACAGTTTGCTGTCCTTCAGGCTTTAGGGGGGCTAGACTGTGGGGGTAGAACATGCCTTGGTGTCAGTGGGAGTAAACAGTGCTCCATTCTTAGTATGAATTATAGTGTCCCATCGATGGTGTCAGTGGAAGGAATGGTGCCCCAGATAAAGGCAAGCAAAGGGCCACATCCAGCCCCTGGGCCACAGTTTGGAGAACACTGGTCTAGTACTAAGCCAACAAGCTAAATTAATCAATAATGCTTCTGCTCCCTGCTGATTGGAGAGCTCTGGCTCTGACTCAGCAGGAAGCATGTTAAAATAAAGAAGTCTTGCAAACCCCAAACTGAGTAGGGAGAATGGGGATTCCTGTGGAACACACCCTCATTACTCCAAAATTTACAAAGCGGCTACAAAACAGATTTAGATACTATGTCTGGACCAGGGCATGATGGACCTGTGCAGAGACACCACTGCATTTACACAAGGGTCCTTCTCTACAAAATGTCATGGGGGCAGGCAGGTGAAACTTCCTCCATGTTCCCCATTAACTCGCTGGGTACCAAGTGTGGATCACATAGGAGACCTACCCAGGGTGGGTTCTTTGGGCTACACCAGGCGATGAACTAAATCACTCGTCTTAGGGTCACAGGGGAAATGCCATGGCCGAAGGCATGCTCACCAGTGCCTGGAACCAGGCAAGGGCCACGGTCATGCAAAAGTCAAGCATTAAGGATGTCCCCCAACTCAGAGACGAGCCACTTGTGTGTTGAGTTGTATGCAGAGTTCCTCCATAAGATGTCGTCCCTTGTCCTACACACTTGAACAAGTGTATGTGTTGCATTAGGAGGGACACACAGAGCTTATGCCCACTTCACCAGTCAGCGTACCTCTGTTACCTCACTCCCAGTAACAAAATGGGGTCCCACCGAGTACATAGGGCGGACCTCATGCGTGTTCCCCCTTTTCTCATTCCGTACCAAGTGCTAGACCTCTGTAGCACTAATCTGCACCTGGTGACTGACGGAGACAGAAAGCTAGAGAGGGAGCCGAACACCGAACCCCCTCACTTCCAGAGGACCTGTCACCTATTCAGGTACCATACTAACGAATAGTTGCTATTCTTTCTTCCGGTTTCCAATAGAAACTTCCTTGCAAGTTAACTATTTGTTGTTGTGATGTTCACAGACGCCCATGTGTTACTTCAGACCCTGGTTTCTTAGAGACGCCAGGACCCCACATGCACCCCTTGAGTAACTTCAGACCAGGCTTTAAGCATTAGAAACAACTTTACTGAACTTTTGGCAGAACACGTCCAATATGCAGCAAGGTCCTTTCCCTAACTAAACCTAACTGTGGCTGCTTCGAGAAGAGTCCAAACTGGAGATAAAAGCAAAGTAGTTCATGTCCATAAGAGTTTTCCGATGGATCGGAGTTCCAAGCTGACCACCAAGCTTCAGAAGACATATTTCTGACTTTCCGTGCGTGCATCCCAAGCCCTTTCTAGGTTTCCCCCGGTTGTTCTAGGTACCCATCTCTTGTTCTAGGTTCCCATCCCTTAGGATCAGGGCCTCTTCCCTTTATATCACACAGGAGGGAGGCTGTACCCCAGAGGAAAACCTGCGAATACACAAGAAAGGCGGCACAAGCATTAACCCCTTTCCTTCTAACCCGGGCAGCCGGGTGAACTGCCTAAACAAGAGCATGCTGCCATGTTGTGGCTGCTTTCTAAAGAAAAGAAACATCAGACTTTGTATGAAACAAAACCAAATATCCGTGTGCATAATTCTGAACAGAAGGTTTACTGTGATTTTAACTTTCTTTTTTTCTTTTTTTTTTTTCTTTATCCCAAAAGATGATTTTCACAAAAACCCTAATATATTTTCTTGTTACCGTAAACAGATCCAGTACTCACATTTTTTTTTCCTGTTATTAGTAACATGTAGTGTTCTTGTATTTTTGTTTCAGGATATTTTCGGTTGTGTTTGTCCCATAGATAAGTGAGCTGAGGTTGAGGTCAGCAGATGGACAGGAACATAACCGTGCGGGCGCCAACAGGACCAGCTCCAACCTAGTTGTGTATAGTGGCTGTATGGAGTGAGTTCATTAACCTCCACAGTCCAGTTAGAAAAAAACATCTCCTGTTAACTGCACTGATGTTTCCTGTCTGGGTGTGGGGGAGGTTCTAGAAAGGATGTAAGCAGCGTTCAGCATACAGTCTATAAGTAAGCTGCAGCCTTCTACTTATTCTGCTGACAAGACAGAATTTCCAGATCGATTTAGGGGTTTCGAGAGCCCAAAAGGTAATGTCGCAATATGGGGAGGGACTAGAACCAGATGTGGCAACATTTTGGATAAATGGTCCACCGAAAATTGATGCTTTTCCATTTTTGATTGAGGTTGGACCTTGAATCACCTGTCAGATTAATATATATCAAAAGCTAGATCTCTCAGAAGACCAAGGTACCTCACTTAGGTACCTTGGTCTTCCTACCTGCAGCAGATCTGACAAAAGCCTGCTCTCCCTTTTTTGGATTTCTTATTTATACTATAGAAAATGCAGCGTATGGAGTGAGACCTTGGCTGCAGCAGCAGGAGGAGAATGACTGAGTTGGGGGGAGAAAAACCAGAAATTGGGACACAAAGCTGCCCCCCCGGGGGGGGGGGGGGGGGGTACCAATATATATATAAACTGAAATTTTAGTTTTGCATGGATCTGCCATTTAAAATAATTTTCAGGTACACTTTGATTAAAATTTAATTTATAAACCAGTAATTCACAGCACTAATGGTAGCTCCTATTTGTTTTTGTTCCATTAACAGAATTCTATATTTCAAACTAAATCAGCTAAATATCAAAATGATGTTTGTTGTGTTTTATGATGACTTTCAGATGAAGTTTTCTATTGTTGAACTGAAAATGGATTTGTTTTTTTTTCTGTTTCAATCAGATTATGTGCAGTATGTGACAATCTGTTTTTCTTTTAAGAATTTTTAGAGATTCAAGTCACATTATCATTTAAAAAAAATAGCATTTCATTGTAATTCTCCCTCTGTGATTCAATAAGGGCCTATATTGATGGGCGTTGTTTTCCTGCATTTGGAATGGGTATCAGACACAGATCATTAGCATCCTAGTGACTTTAATTGAGCGGTTCAGAGACTTTTTTTTTACCTGTTTTGCATTGTATTGCGTTTTTTTTAGGGTGCAGCATGTCCTATTGAGGTGCATTTAGGCTGCCGGCAAAACGCGGCCTTGCTTTACTGCAGGGAAAAACGCAGCGGTTGCTTTGCCTTAAAGTGGTTGTAAAATCTTAAGGTTTTTCGCCTTTATGCCTCGCTGTCTGTGTCAATAGACGCAGCAGCGGGACTCGGGAGCGAGCACGCATGGGTTGCCCGATGGAAAGTGGGTGGGAGCACC
Source organism: Lithobates clamitans (assembly GCA_037952925.1). Lineage (NCBI taxonomy): Eukaryota > Metazoa > Chordata > Amphibia > Anura > Ranidae > Lithobates > Lithobates clamitans. The sequence goes on from JBBGZY010001502.1 coordinate 163,732, forward strand.
CGATAAAGAGGAGGGGCTTGGAGCGCCGGCAGGGGACCCTACAATAAGAGGATCGGGGCTGCTCTGTGCAAAAGTATTGCACAGGGCAGGTAAGTATAGGCATGTTTGTTATTTTTCTAAAAAAAAAAAAAATTGTGGGTTTTCAAACCCTTTAATCTCACCTTATCTATTTCCAGTCTTTAAGACGTAACTGTATGTCCTTGGGAGACAGTGGTTATATCAGGAGCAGCTGCAGCCAAGATCCTTGTAAAATTGCAGCTGGAAATGGTCTTTCTGGAAAGCGATCTGAGCAACTTGACAGCTGCCCGAGCCCTTTTACAGGACTCGCTAGGGGCTCCTCCCCTTCCTGCCGCTGGCATTTCTGGGTTCTCCTATTTTACCAGTGAGCCTGGGCCTGCCACACTCTGTTGGGCTGGCAGCAGACAGAGGACAGGGAGGAAAATCCGCCCACCTCCTTGTGATGAATGAAGCAACAAGAATTAACGGCCAGTGAAGCAGCCCATCAAAGTCATCTTGGTTTGATTGGCTGCTTTGGAAAGCAGGGGAAGGGTTAAGGGGTATAATAGACCTCAGATGTCTCCACAAAGAGGACCTGTCACTGCCCCAGCAGTCACAAGGGTGGCTCAATTGATCACAGATTGGGGTAAAGGGCCAATCACAGCGACCCTTTACCACATGATCAGCTGTGTCCGATGACAGCTGATCATGATGTAAACACAAGTAAACACAAGGTTATCTGCATTCCTTTGGAGAAGAGAGCCAATAACCGGCTTGTGTTAAAGGGACATCTACACTGATAATCAGGGCACTGATTATCAGTGTCCTGATTATTAGTGCATTCTAAATAGTGCCCACCAGTGCTGCTAAACAGTGCCCATCAGTGCTTCCTCATCAGTGTCACCTATCAGTGCCCATCAGTGCAGCCTCATCACCGAACATCAGTGAAAGAAAAAAATTACCTGTTCGCAAAACTTTGCACCAAACTATGAAAATGTGTTTGTTTTTTTTAAATTTGTCTTTTTTCGTTTGTTTAGCAAAAAATAAAAAACCCAGTGGTGATTAACCACTTCAGCCCCAGAAGGATTTACCCCCTTCCTGACCAGAGCACTTTTTGCGATTCGGCACTGCGTTGCTTTAACTGACAATTGCGCAGTCGTGCGACGTTACACCAAAACAAAATTGACACCCTTTTTTTCCGCACAAATAGAGCTTTCTTTTGGTGGGATTTGATCACCTCTGTGGTTTTTATTTTTTGCGCTATAAACAAAAAAATAGCGACAATTTTGAAAAAAAAAAAGCAATATTTTTTACTTTTTTCTATAATAAATATCCCCAAAAAATATATATAAAAAAAATATTTTTTTCCTCAGTTTAGTCCGATATGTATTCTTCTACATATTTTTGGTATAAAAAAAATCGCTATAAGCGTATATTGATTATATTGGTTTTCGCAAAAGTTATAGCGTCTACAAAACAGGGGATAGATTTATGGCATTTTTATTATTTTTTTTTTTATTAGTAATGACGGCAATCTGCGTTTTTTTATCGTGACTGTAACATTATGGCGGACACATCGGACACTTTTGACACTATTTTGGGACCATTGTCATTTGTACAGTGATCAGTGCTATAAAAATGCACTGATTACTGTGTAGATGATACAGGCAGGGAAGGGGTTAAACACTAGGGGGCGATCAAGGGGTTAAGTGTGTCCTAGGGAGTGATTCTAACTGTGGGGGGGTGCCCACTAGCCCCGAAAATTAAAGGGGACGTACAGGTATGCCCATTTGCCCACCGCTGCCATTGTGCCGACGTATATCGGCGTGCGGCGGTCGGCAACTGGTTAAATAACACCAAAAGAAAGCTCTACTTGTGTGAAAAAAAATGCTAAAAATTTCATATGTGCATGTACAGTGTGGCATGACCGCGCAATTGTCATTCAAAGTGCGACAGCTGAAAATTTACCTGGGCAGGAAGGGGGTCAAAGTGCCCTGTAGGCAAGGGGTTAAAACAGCCAAAGACCGGCAACCTGAAAGAACCCAGGAACCTCACAGGTGTCAAACCACTGGAACCAGGTTAAGTATGTGCGCCTTTAGTTCCGCTTTATTAGGACAGGCAGCCTTGAGCTACTACTATAACAAGAGGGATTTTGCTGACCTGTGTTTGCTGTGCATTGCAAAAACATGTCAAACGCAAAAATCAGTGCCGTTCACATGAGCCAGAACTGTTTCATTTGTTTTGTAAGACGAGACTAAAATTAGCTAAATTTCTCCATACATTTCTCCACCACTCTGTTTTAGAAGCTAAAATCAATTTGAAAAAATAATCAACCTACGTATGAGCACCTCATGAGGACCATGACGAATCACAGCCACGTCATGCCATATTTACTAAATGGATTCATATTATTTTCCCATAGCAGATTCACATAGCTTCCAACTGTCCCTGATTTGGAGGGACTGTCCTTGATTTGGAGCAATGTCCCTCTGTCCCTCATTCCTCCTCATTTTGGTCTGATCCATATAGTTGTATCTAAAATGCACTTTTTATCTTTCAAAAGTGTTTCCCAATGCTAAACCTTTCATCCAAGTTCTAAATTGCTGCATTTGTAAATTTAAAAGCCAATATAAAGGAATAGGAGTGGTAAAAAAAAGTCCTTGTGGATTTAATTAAAGGAGTTGTAAAGCTTCGTTTTTTTTTTCACCTTAATGCATCCTATGCATCATTAAGGTGAAAAAAACACCTTGCACACTCCGGCCCCCCCGAGCCCCCATTTTACTTACCCGAGCCCCGAATCTCCGTTGGCGCGATCCCGCGTTGCTTTCCCCCAGCTCTAGTGGGCTCTTCGTTGGATGATTGATAGCAGTGCAGCCATTGGCTCCCGCTGCTGTCAATCAAATCAATGATGCGGCGCGCCAGGGGGCGGGGCCAAGTGATACACTCGGCTCTAGTGGGCTCTTCATTGGATGGTTGATAGCAGTGCAGCCATTGGCTCCCGCTTCTGTCAATCAAATCAATGATGCGGCGCGCAAGGGGGCGGGGCCAAGTGATACACTCGGCTCTAGTGGGCTCTTCATTGGATGGTTGATAGCAGTGCAGCCATTGGCTCCCGCTGCTGTCAATAAAATCAATGACGCGGCGCGCCAGGGGCGGAGCCGAGTGATACACTCGGGGCTATGGGCGCCGACTGTATCACACGGGAGCGCGCCCGCAAACTAACCCCCTTGGGAGAGCGCTTCCCAGAAGGGGATTAGCTCTTGCGGGGAGGAGTCGAGACAGCCGCTGAGGGACCCCAGAGGACGAGGTTAGGGGCCACTCTGTGCAAAACGAACTGCACAGTGGAGGTAAGTTTGGTAAGTTTGTTATTTAAAAAAAAACAATTAAACCTTTACAACCCCTTTAACCTTTTTTTTAAGGGGGTGTGTCAGGGGGGCGTGTCCTATGCCTACATACGTTTGCAAGTAGGTGTCCCACATTTCCCATCTCAAAATGTTGGAAGGTATGGATAAATTTATTTTTTTAAAAGGTCAATATGAGTTGATGAGTTGATGTATGAAAAATACCCGTAGTGCCTAATCAGAATCCTTATTCCATGTTTTAGTTTTGAACTGCATGACAGTTGGAAGAAGGTGGGTTACGATGGTCAACAAAAAAAAATTGTAGCACATTTTTCATGCATCAGCCACAGAGATAGAAAATCATGTATGAAGCGTTTTGAAAAACAGTGAATATATATAAAATATCATGAGAAGCAGTAATTCCTTGAAGTTTAATATCTGGAATATTTCCAGGGCAGGCTATCAAAGCTTGGGACTGTCCCTGGAAATGGGTAACAGTCGGCCATTATGCAGAATTTGATTTTAGTGGGTTGCGGGTTTCTGATGTCTAGGTAGTTCTAAAATGAGTAATGTCTACACCGTGCTGTTTCATGGTAGCTGGGGAAATTTGTAATCCTAATTCGGTTATTTTTCTTGGCTGGGAGAGAGCAAGATGAGGATAGTAAATGTTCATGTGTAGGAGCTTTTCCAGAACCAAATTGCTTTTAGACGAAGGGCAGGCATCTGTACTGTTTATCTTTATAATGCAGCCGGGCCTCTCTGGAAACTCCCATTAGAAAATGCTCTTGTTGCAGTCCTCTGTACAGAGGATGATTATTCTCCACATAGTCATTCAGTATAATGAATCATAGCTCCCAACTGTCCCTGATTTCGAGGGACTGTCCCTGATTTGGAGCAATGTCCCTCTGTCCCTCATTCCTCCTCATTTATCCCTCATTTTGATCTGATCTCTATCCCCTTCCCGCTGACCGTACGCAGATGTACATACTCGGCTTTCCGGGGTTATACCGGGATGATGCCCGCAGCTGCAGGCATCATCCCGGTACTGTTGTTTACAGCGGGTGATTGGCTATCTGAGTATAACAACCGATGCGGCTAAAAGCTGCTCAGCTGTTATACCGGAGGAGCGGGAGGGGACATTCCCCCCTCCCGCCGCCTCCCGCCACTCTTACTGGGCCTCCTGTGCGATCGGGAGGCCCGGTGTCCAATCGGCTGCCTTCGGCGGCTGGGGGCGGGCTGGAAGGAAGCTGTGGGCGGCTTCGTTCCAGCCTTCTCATTGTAAACGCGGAAGCGACGTCATGACGTCATGACGTCACTTCCCGTTTACTCGGCTGCCAATGGCGCCGGTTTTAAAAAAAAATATACAGTATTCAGAATCGCCGTTTTTGGCGATCTGAATACTTTGAAGTGCAAAGGAGGGATCGGGGGTCTTTTAGACCCCCGATTCCTCCATAAAGAGTACCTGTCACCACCTATTACTGTCACAAGGGATGTTTACATTCCTTGTGACAGCAATAAAAGTAAAAAAAAAAAAAATTTTTTTTTGAAAACAATTTATATGTATAAAAATAAATAAAATAAATAAAAAAAAATAAAAATTTTTAAAGTGCCCCCGTCCCCGCGAGCTTGCGCAGCAAAGAAAACGCATATGGAAGTCGCGCCCGCATATGTAAACGGTGTTCAAATCACACATGTGAGGTATCGCCGCGATCGTCAGAGTGAGAGCAATAATTCTAGCACTAGACCTCCTCTGTAACTCAAACCTGGTAACCGTAAAAAAAATTTAAAGCGTCGCCTATGGAAATTCATAGGTTCCGTAGTTTGTCGCCATTCCACGAGTGCATGCAATTATAAAGGGTGACATGTTTGGTATCTATTTGCTCGGCGTAACATCATCTTTCACATTATACAAAAAAATTGGGGTAACTTTATTGTTTGGATTTTTTAAAATTCATGAAAATGTCCCTTTTCCAAAAATTTGTGTTTAAAACACCGCTGCACAAATACCGCGTGACATAAACTATTGCAACAATCTCCATTTTATTCTCTAGATTCTCTGCTAAAAAAATATATATAATGTTTGGGAACTCTAAGTAATTTTCTAGCAAAAAATACGGATTTTAACTTGTAAACACTAAATTTCAAAAATAGGCTTAGTCATGAAAGGGCTATAGATGTATATAAAACACACTTTTTATCTATCAAAAAGTGTTTCCCAGTGCTAAACCTTTCATTAGATTTCTAAATTGCTGCATTTGTAAATTCCAAAAGCCAATATAAAGGAATAGAAGTGGTAAAAAAAAAGCACTTGTGGGTTCAACCAATCTTGTTTTTTTGTACAATTCTCCTTTAAGGGGTGTGGCAAGGGGGTGTGTCCTATGCCTGCATACTTTTGTTGCTAGGTGTCCCTCATTCCCATATCAAAAAGTTGGGAGGTATGGTAATTCTTCCGTTGAAGAATCGTATCTTTCAGAAATCATTTGTGCTAAAATTGTTTGTTATGATCAGATTGTTGTGGTGCGTTACCCCACACACATTTGGATTCATTGCATTACTCCAGTCAACAACAACAATAAAAACTCCATTAAAAAATAAAATAAGAAACCTGTTTTTGGTGAAATATTCAGCTTCAGTCCAGAGATTTTCTTATTACTTATTTTCTGCCACTAGATTTCTTCAATTTAGTCACCAGCATATTTTAACCCGATCCACCTGAGCCCAGGTTGTCCTGGACGAACCCCACCTTGTTACTGGACAGTGAAAGTAGAAGCAACACAATGATGACCCCATCTATTTGTCACTCTGCTCTCTCCTACAAACAACAGGGTGCACTCTGGATATGGCTAAAGCGCCTCTCCTCTCACTCCAGTGTGAAAGCCCGAGTGCTTTCACACTGGAGCGGTGCGCTGGCAGGACGCTAAAAAAAAGTCTGGCAAGCCGAATCTTTGAGGCGCTGTAGGAGCGGTGTATCTAAAGTGTATCTAGAGGTGTAGGAGCGCTCCTACAGCACTCTTGCCCATTGAAGTCAATCATTGCTATAATTCAGTTTGTGAATGAATGGTAAGCTGCTCAGCACAGAGCGCTTCCCATTCATTCACTGTCCAGTGCAGCTGAGGCTGCAGAGAACGGGACTGGGGAATCTCTGTCCTCAGTCCCTTTCTCTGTCTCAAAAGTGAGATATTAGGGGTCTGTTTAGAACCCTGATATGTCACCAAAGCCCCTATCCCCTAGACCTATCAGTGCCAGTGTCACCTATTGGTGCCACCTATATCAAAGCAGCTCATCAGTGCCACCTATCAGTGCCAGTGTCACCTATCAGACAGTGCCACCTATCAGTGCCAGTGTCACCTATCAGTGCAGCTCATCAGTGCCACCTATCAGTGCCAGTGTCACCTATCAGACAGTGCCACCTATCAGTACAGCTCATCAGTGTCAGCTATCAGTGCCAGTGTCACCTATCAGTGCAGCTCATCAGTGTCACCTATCAGACAGTGTCACCTATCAGTACAGCTCATCAGTGTCACCTGTCAGTGCCAGTGTCACCTATTAGTGCCCATCAGTGCCGCCTATCAGTGTTAGTGCTGCCTCATCAGTGCTGCCTTATCAGTACCCATAAATGTCACAAACCAGTGCCCATCAGTGCCAATCCATAATTTGTTAATTGAAAGATTAAAGAGCTTGACTTGTAGTTTTGTTAGTTTTTTTTTTTGTTAAGGTTAATCTAAAAGATGGGTATTAAATGTTTTGACAGGGGCGCAGTTTCAGGGCTTGCCATAGGTGCCATTTTCACTAGATACGCCTCTGCTTTTTAGTTACAGTCACAGTCACAGGTTTTTATTGTGCAGCATTACAACCTTCTATCTGCCGGAGTCTCAACGACCAATGGCGTCATCAGTTGACAAGTAGGATGTCAGTTTCCTGAATAGCATCCTTGTTTGACCCTCCCCTGCCTCTCTCCATCAGTGTCGGGGTCACATTAGCTGAGTGATGGAGAGAAATTGAGGGAGAAGAGAAACACTGGAATACTAGTCAGTACCAGTTTGCAAAAGTGTATTCGCTTTGGAAGAATAAATCACCTCTAATTTTGGGTGTCCTACTTGGACTTGTGGATGTTGCTGCATTATATAAAACTATTAGAACAGCTTTTACATTTTAGAATGGTGTGCCTCAAGGCTCTCCATCATTTTTAAAGGATGCCTCGAGATTGTCCATAATTTTGTAGCAAGGTTCCAGGCCTCCTTCGGTCTAATGAGAACCTCCAGGGCCAGAGATAGCTGACATCCTTCTGTATATGGTGGGTTATGAGGCATAGTGGGTGCAAAATAGCCAGAGTAATTGGGCTAGACACTTCTTGAATGCAAAAGAGATTTTATTTCTCTTAACAGAACTTTGGGAGAGAGGGTTAGGGCCAGGACACCCTCAGGTAGTTGCAAGGTTAATTGGAAGACTCCAAGATATCAAAAGGGGGACAGCCATGCAGGGAAAGGCATCCAGCAAGATGCCACATCTGCATGTGTAGAATCGCTGTCTCCTATGGCAACAGTCTTTAGCAGTTCCTAACCCAAAGTATAATGGTTCTTTCACTTCTACTACAATCACTTCTTGTAGTTCTTCAGCTCACTGAGCTCCCAGTCTTTCACTAGGCTAGATGATTCACTGCCACTGAATCCCTTGAGCTGCAAGCGTCACCTTCGCTGGCTGGGTCCCTGGCTTGATACCCACTGAAGTTTCCCTATTCTTCACCGTCCCCGGTTGGTGAGAATGCAGCTCCGGTACTTCCTTCAGTTACTCACTGGGGTCCTGGTCATAAGGTGGTTGGTTCCTTAGTGGCGACAGCTTCCCCTCTACCTCCGACCACGACAGGTTCTCCTGTCCAACCGTCACTTCTGGTTGGACTGCAAGTTGGTCTGTAAGCCGCAATCCCAACCCTGCGCTGCTCTCTTGCTTCTGGATAGACCCTCAGACAGCCTAGCAGCCAGATGTGCCCGGGATAGGCCCAATCTCCAGCCTAGCATTCCGGTCAATACAACACACGTCCACCCAGACAGCCGTCCGGGAGGCACAGAACCCTGATCACCTGACTCCACCCAAATATATAGGCTCTCCCAGCAGGCCAAGGGATTCAAGAAAACCCCTGCCCATTGGCTGAGATACCCCATATACCCATAATCTCTTCTTGTAATGCCTCTCTCATATCTAATGCCACCAAGTACCCGGCCACCTAGCGGCGAAAGAGAGAAGTGCAGCAATTACAGACTTGAAATCAGTTGATCCTCAACAATTAGCCAAGGTAGCTATACTTGGCAGGTAAATTTAGGCGCAACCCTGCCTAAACTCCAGGGTGCTACAGTTTTTAAAGAGTGCCTTGACTGAAAAAAAGTTGAGAAACACTGGTGTAACATGAGTGTGCAATGCTCTGCAAGCTCCTGTGAAAAATATAATAAATGCACATTTTTCTTTCTGCAAAAATATGGATATTTATTTATTTTTTGCAAAAAGGCGAACTTAGCCTTTAAAGGAAGCCTATTCAACGTGCAATCCTGAAATTATTTATTAAATGAAGAGTGAAGCTATGATCTGTCATTTATTGTTACATACTGCATATGGCCAGCACTAGAGCTTCATAAAATCTGCTTAGGTTGATCAACAATTTGAACTTGGCAAAAATTAAAATCTTGAATAAAGGCTATAAATATTTATGGAGGAGGCAGACCTTTCATTCATCTGCCCCTTCCCCATTCATAGAGCACTTTTTATTGCTGGAAGCTATAGTACAGCTTCCATGAATAGAAGAGGGGACAGAAAGGGTGGGCAAAGTTGTCACTGTTCAAGTGGTTGTAAATCTAGTTACGCTAATTTTACCTACAGGCGGGGGTGTTGCTAGGTCTACAAAAGATCTGGGGCTAGAGCCCATAGCAGCGAAGTAAAGAGAGTCATATTGTTGGGCGGGCATACACATGTATATAATATACGTGTGTGTAGATATATATCTAACTACATATATACTGTATATATATATATATATATATATATATATATATTATTTTATATTATTACATATGGGTCCCCAAAGCCCCCCTCATTACATCGGGGTCACCAGAGAGCTTGTCACATCACCTGCCACCAGATGCGGATTGTGTATACAGAGTGGCTGGGTATAAACAGAGAGGCTGGGTATACAGAAGATAGGCTGGGTATATACAGAGAGGTGGGTATATACAGAGAGGCTGGTTATATACAGAGAGGCTGGTTATATACAGGGAGACTGGGTATACAGAAGATAGGCTGGATATATACAGATATGCTGGGTATACAGAGAGGCTGGGTATATACAGAGAGGTTGGGTATACACAGAGAGGCTGGTATATACAGAAGATAGGCTGGGTATACAGGGTTTCCCCCCTCCCCCTCCCCCATGGTCTTCACTTACCAGCTCAGGAGAGATTCTTGTGAGAAAGTTCCCCCCGACTCTATGATATGGGCGGAGCAATGGAGGAGACTGACTGTCACACTGATCTCCGGGCTCTGGCTGTGTCACTGAAGCACGGAGTGCAGACTCAGTGAGAGTGCCGCGGCTGTGCGGGAAGCACTGTGTCTGGCAGCCTGCGACTCTCTCACGGTAGGGCTGACCCTGGACTCGGGGCTATGGGCCCCAGATTCGGGGCTCCAGCCTCAATAGCCGCCCCTTAACGACGCCACTGCCTACAGGTAAGCCTATATTAAGGCTTACCTGTAGGTACTGGAAATGTCTCCTAAATCTGCATGGTTTAGGAAATGTTTACCATATATGCTTGCGCCATCAGCACTAAAGAAAGGGCGCAATTGTGCTGATGGATGTGGCCACCAGCTGGGACAACAGGGACATTGCAAGCTTCGTTTGCAGGTAAGTGCAACATAATGGGCTAGTATGCGATGCAGGGGGAAAAAGAGGAAGTAAAAACCCATCCTCTTTAACAAGTGCCTATAACAGGTCCAGCGTATCATATAAGCCCCCGCAGCACTGGAAAATTACTGCTGGGGGGCCCAAGGACTGTAGATTTAAACTAAGAGTGCACTGCTCATTCAATGAAAATACCAAAAAAACTTAGACTTTAAAATTTAAAGGAGAAGTACAGCGAGCCGCTGAGAGCCTAAGCCAGCCCCCTCCACAGCCTAACGCTCCAGTGAGCATGGGGAGGGGCTGTACAATATAAGTGAAAGTACACCAAAGGTGGTGTTAAAAGAGAAGTATGGGAATTCTTTTTGGAATCATACTTACCTAGGTGGATGCAACATCGGTCCGATAATACATCTGACCCCTGCTGGCATGAACACTGAGAACCGAGCGATCGAAGACCACCGATCGCTCAGTTATCAGAGCTCCCTGAGCAGAGAGCTGGTGACTGTCAGCTCCCCTTGCGCCACTATATGGTGCGTGCACGGATATGCTGAAGGGCTCTGCTGTACAGTGTATTTCCCGAGTGTGCGCAAAGACGGGGACGTTTTATGAGTACCATACTAACCAGTTTTGCGCAGCTAAATCCCTCAGATATACAGGGAAGCCCGCAGAGCTGCCACAGGGCTGTCAGGACACGAAGCCCAATTTGGGGGGGCATGGAATGCAAGAGAAGGATACCTTTTAGGGTGAAGGCCCGTTAAAAAAAAAAAGGAGTAAAAAGCTTCCCTCTTTTCTATCTCAGAAAGTTGGGAGGCATGTTGTAATTTTCAGGAAAACAATTCAGCGTTTCTTACCAGTCCGAAGTGTTCTTTACATTCCACAGACCACCAGTTAGCACTTGTAGCTGGTAACCTGTCACTGTTTACATGCTTGCCCCAGGGCGTCAGTGTAATCAGTCTCAGGTGTATGTTTCTTGTCTGAATAAATACTTGCGCCTCCCTCCTTCTCTTTCTCTTTCTTTCGACCACTTTTTAGTATAGGGCAAAATGCACTTTATTTGGATAAACCAGATAGAGCCTGGGATTACATCTCTCCACTTTTGGACTCCTTCTGGGCCTAGGCTGGGAATGTGGAAAACAGAAACCACCAGGGACACAAAAAAGAGCTTTATGGTATAGTACGTTTTTATTTAAAAAGGTTTAAAAATGAAGCATAAGTTGCACTCACATGTGACTCTGCCAATCCCGGCACTAAGGTGCCTACAGCATGTGCAGATAGATATACCAGGCTCGTATCGGAGTGCGATCCACGCCTCGTTCTGGATACACTGGTTGGTAAGATGTCACGTATGGGACCTGGAAATCACGAATCCCCGCTCCATATGTAGAGTTGCCACCTCATCCCTTTAAACCCGAACACATACCACCCAACTTTTTGAGATGGGAATGAGGGACCCCTATCAGCAAAAGTATGCAGGCATAGGACACACCCCCTTGCCACTCCCCCTTAAAGGAGAATTGTACAAAAAAACAAGATTGGTTAAACCCACAAGTGCTTTTTTTACCACTACTATTCCTTTATATTGGCTTTTGGAATTTACAAATGCAGCAATTTAGAAATCAGATGAAAGGTTTAGCGCTGGAAAACACTTTTTGATAGATAAAAAGTGCATTTTTATATACAACTATATAGATCAGACCAAAGTGAGGGACAAATGAGGAGGAATGAGGGGACAGAGGGACATTGCTCCAAATCAGGGACAGTCCCTCGAAATCAGAGACAGTTGGGAGCTATGCGAACTTATATGAATTACACAGGTTCGGAGGTACTTGATTTGATTGTAGCCGTATTAGTGCAATTGTGACAGAGAAAATTGAGTACTGTCCGTGATACTTTTTTCTATTTGCACTAACATACAATTTTTCAGGACAAGCTTTCGGGGTATGTCCCCTTCTTCAAGGTCAAGCAGTACTCAGTACTATTGAGTACTGCTTGGACCTTGAAGAAGGGGACCTACCCCGAAAGCTTGTCCTGAAAAATTGTATGTAAGTGCAAATAGAAAAAGTATCGCGGACAGTGCTCAATTTTCCACCTCTGTCACAGGTGCTGAGGCTAATTAAATGCAGATAAGGCACCAAGTGAGTTTAATTACCACCTTAATAGGCCACCGAACCGGTGTAATTAATATGTGTCCGGGTTTAAAGGGATGAGGTGGGAACCATATCCATACGTGACATCGATACGAGCCTGGTATAGCCATCCACACATGCTGTAGGCACCTTAGTGTACTAGTTTCCTTAAATCTCAGCTGATCCTTCATTGTATGTGATTATGCCAGGCAGCAAAGTGACGTGGTAATGGAGGACTGGATGCCTGGAGACAAGGAAGCCTGCGGGAGGGAGAAATAAGGGGGTCGTGGGCCGCTCTACAGAAAATCTGACCAGATGTTCAGGGACCTTGCCTACACAGCTTTAATGATTTTACTACAGCCACAGGTTCACTTTAAAGCATATTTTTACCTTGCTATGAGTTAACCATGTCACACTATTTAGAGCAGTTGTGAAACATTTGTCTGCTGGCCTTGGGGGAAGTAGTAAGTAGGAGTGCTAACCGAGCAGGAAGATAGTATTTAGTAGGCTACAATTAGAGTGTGAGAAACCGCTTAAGGGGACAGCTAAGTGCTTGTGTGCAGAGAAACAGCCATTAAATACATGGGGACTTTAACTTTTAGAAAAGTAACAGTATTATTTTTATTTTATGCAAAAAAAAATATACAAAAATTTGGCACAAAAACTTGGGTGTGTATTGTCACCGTTTTGGGTGGCACCCCATATATTGGCACAAACAGTTTGCTATTTAATCACTTGCTTACCGGGCACTTATATACCCCCTTTCCTGACAAAGCCAATTTTCAGCTTTCAGTGCTAGTGCACTTTAAATGACAATTGCGCAGTCATGCAACACTGTACAGTTTGAAACCGGAAAGCAAGGGTACACTGTACAACAACGATTTTTCAATCAGCTCTCGGGTGCTCCCACCGCCATCTTAGCTGAGGGAAAGCCTCACAGCGGATTCCCTACTGCGCAATGGGGGAAGGAGGAGGGGGGCCAAACTTCCGGCTGAGTTTGCCGCGGCGAGATCAGCCAAAAGTGGAAGTGGGTACCTTTCAAAACTAGGTATCCGCTCCCCACTCCCTCCCGAAGGGTGCCGAATGTGGCAGCGGAGGTGGGAGGAGGCAAACAAGCGGACCTTCCCCTTTTGGGCAGAGCTCCACTTTAACCAAACTTAGACTTTAAACCTTTTTGGCTTATAAGTTTTTGGTTTGAAGGTTGTGAAAACATTATTCTTTGTGAGCGAATATCTTTTTCTGTGACTTGAGTTGTGTTTGAAACACAGAAAACGAAATACCATCAAAAGCTCTCAACATTGTTCTGCAATTGAGTAGTGGAGATACATTCTTTAAATGTTACCGTTCACACAGGAGTATTCTCCGATGAATCTGAAAGTAACATGCTCGGTGATAACAGCATTTTAGCTGATTACTGAACTGCCCAGTGTTGAAGAGCTTTTACTGCGGAGGTCAGATTCACTTTCCGTTGAGGTTGACATCTACTTTGACTTTTTCTTTCCCCTAGAGCCCCTTTTAATTGAACATATGTCTGACCTTTGTGTTCTGCTGTATGCCTATTGATTCAGACCTGCTTATTATTCTCTTATTAATCAGCTGCAGTACAGCACGGTGGCCAAAAGCCGCCTCTTCCGCTTAAGCAGAGATTGTGTAGGTGTTTGCCGGGTTCTCGTTATACAAATATTAGCCTCCTACTTGGGTCTTTTGTGGTGGCTTTGACCCTCATTTGTTCCCATTGTCGGTAGTCCCTGGCTGATTCTAGTTTGCTGTAACACTTCAAGGTCTTCTTTTCTGTTCCTCCTTCTGGATTTGGATGCTGAGTCACCACTCGCCAATCGTCAGAACATTTTGTTTAGATTTTTACAGCTGGCAGCACTGGGCCAAAAGCTGACGCATCGTTTGAAGGTAAATTGAGATCCTTAAAATGCGTTCCTTTTTCTTTTACATTAAAAAAAACCACACAAGGGCTGATATATTTTTACTGACCATTTAGCACAGTCTTGGTGAGCTGTTCAGCTAAGACCTAAGGTCATACATGAGCAGCTTTTTTCATGAGTTGTAGAGTTGGGAAGATACCTGTCGTTCTTCACAAGTAGACTGAGAGCCTCCACTATCCTCGAATGACACTGATAGCAAGATGTGTGCGCTATTTGATCAGGAGTAGGCTGTAAGGTGATCTTAGTTTGGCCTGGTCTCTTACTAAAGCTAGGTAATAGAGATCCTGTTCTCTGGTTGTAAGTTGTTATTCTAGTTAGATAAAAGGATCTCTCTTCCTGCTGGATCAAGGTCATTCTGCTGAAGATGAGGAGAAGATGACCGATGCATCTGGTGAGCGGGAAAGGGACATTACTCTATTTTAAAATTGTAATTGCATCATAACCTGTAATGTGTGAATTTGCAGTAAATATTGATTTATAACTAAAAAAAACTAACTACACGGCCCTACTGGCAGGGAGATTTCCCAACAAACTAAAAAAATATCCGTGTGCGATAACTATTGCCCACCGCTGGAGAAACGAATAGTCCCGCTCTGCTCAGTCAGAAACAGATTGATTGTTGGCAACAATGCCCGATATTCAGGAGCTTACTTATTCTGATGGAGCGTTTTACTGACACTTTAAGCACCTCAATACAGGGCACTTTCACCCCCTTCCTGCCCAGGCCATTTTTCAGCTTTCAGCGCTGTCACACTTTGAATGACAATTGCGCGGTCATGCAATACTCTTTCCCACAAATAGAGCTTTCTTTTGGTGGTATTTGATCACCTCTGCGGTTTTTATTTTTTGCGCTATAAACAAAAGAAGAGTGACAAGTTTGAAAAAAAAAAAAAGATTATTTTTTACTTTTTGCTATAATAAATATCCATTTTTTTTTAAACAAATTTTTTCCTCAGTTTAGGCCGATATGTATTCTTCTACTTATTTTTAGTAAAAAAAAAAATCGTAATAAGCATATATTGATTGGTTTGGGCAAAATTTATAGCGTCTACAAAATAGGGGATAGATTTTGTAGCATTTTTATTTATTTATTTTTACTAGTAATGGCGGCGATCTGCGATTTTTATCGTGACTGCGATATTGCGGCGGACATATCGGACATTTTTGACACATTTTTGTGACCATTTACATTTATACAGCGATCAGTGCTATGAAAATGCACCGATTACTGTATAAATGTGACTGGCAGGGAAAGGGTTAACACTAGGGGGTGATCGAGGGGTTAATTATTTTCCTAGGGAGTGTTTCTAACTGTAGGGGGAGGGGACTCACAAGGGGAGGAGACCGATTGGTGTTCCTCTGTACTGGGAACACACCATCGGTCTCCTCTCCTCTGACAGGACGTGGATCTGTGTGTTTACACACACACACAGATCCACGGTCCTGCTGTGTTACCGCAATCGCGTGTACCTGGAGGACATGGCGGCTGCCAGGCACGGCGGGCACGCGCGCGATCCCTGGTGTGCCGCGAAGGCGTCATATGACGCCCTCCTAGAATGAGAGCCGTGCCGCCTGGCTGTCATATGACAGCCGGCGGGCAGCAAGCGGTTAAAGAGTGGTAGGATCAAGGGCATTTCGAAATTGAGAACATATAAGAAGCATCTGTCTGCAACAGAGAGCCTCAGGGGGCCGCAATGAGTCATTGAGTATATTCACTTGTGGATTCCATATACACTATATTGACAAAAGTATTGGGACGTCTGCCTTTACATGCACATGAACTTTAATGGAATCCCAATCTTAGTCCATAGGGTTCAACATTGAGTTGGCCCACCCTTTGCAGCTATAACAGCTTCAACTCTTCTGGGAAGGCTGTCCACAAGGTTTAGGAGAGTGTCTATAGGAATATTTGACCATTCTTCCAGAAGCGCATTTCTGAGGTCAGGCACTGATGTTGGATGAGAAGGCCTGCCTCACAGTCTCCACTTTAATTCATCCCAAAGGTGTTCTGTTTGGTTGAGGTCAGGACTTTGTGCAGGCCAATCAAGTTCATGTCTTTATGGACCTTGCTTTGTGCACTTGTCCAAATAATTTGGTGGAGGGGGGATTATGGTGTAGGGTTGTCAGGGGTTGGCCCCTTTGTTTCAGTGAAGGGAACTCTTAAGGCGCCAGCATACCAAGACATTTTGGACAATTTTTATGCTCCCAAATTTGTAGGGACAGTTTGGGGATGGCCCCTTCCTGTTCCAACATGGCTGCACACCTGTGCACAAAGCAAGGTCCTGACCCCAACCCAATAGAACACCTTTGGGGAGTGGAGACTGCGAGACAGGCTTTTCTTCCCATATCAGTGCCTGATCTCACGAATGCACTTCTGGAAGAATGGTCAAATATTCCCATAGACACACTCCTAAACCTTGTGGACAGCCTTCCCAGAAGAGTTGAAGCTGTTATAGCTGCAAAGGGTGGGCCAACTCAATACTGATCCCTACGGACTAAGACTGGGATGCCATTATAGTTCATGTGCATGTAAAGACAGGCGCCACAATACTTTTGACAATATACAGAATACTTTATTAATCCCAAATGGGAATTGTTACGACACAGACACGCTTAACAAAGACAATGCAAGATCACAACAATAAACTGAAAAAGAACAAAACAAAATTACCAATAAGAGCCATTTACACCAAATAACAAAATTAAAACTACACTACAATTAAAATACAACACAGAATAAATAACAGAAATTAAAATAACAGACAATCAAACTATCAAATACAGATAATACACCACTTTCTCTATAAAAACACAAAATCCTGATCATAAACCAAAACTAAATCTTCACCTCCAGCCCTCACAGAAAAGAATTCTATATCTTGATCGCCACAGGCAAAAATGATTTCCTGTGTTGCTCTGTGGTGCATCGAGGGTGTAACAATCTGTCGCTGATGGTACTCTGCAGACTGACCAGCGTATTGTGGAGTGAGTGGGAGGAGTTGTCCAAGATTAAACGTAACTTGAACAACATTGTCCTCTTCAACACTGTTGTAAAAGACTGCAATTCCAATCCAACGACATCACTGGCCTTGCGAATCACTTTGTTGAGTCTGTTGGTAAAGGACACCCCAAGCCTGCTTCCCGAGCATGCCACTGCATACAGGAGAGCGCTGGCCACCACAGACTCATAAAACATCTTCAGCATCGCCCGGCAGATGTTAAAGGACCTCAGTCTCCTCAAAAAGTAGAGGCGACTCTGGCCCTTCCTATAGAGCACCTCAGTGTTCTTGCTCCAGTCCAGCTTATTATCTATGTGCACCCCCAGATACTTGCAACTCTCTACTATCTCCACATCCACTCCTTGGATGGAGATTGGGTTCACTGGTGGCTTCCTCTTTCTAAAATCCACAACCAGCTCCTTTGTCATATTTAGATACAGATGATTACCCTCACACCATGTGACAAAGTTCTCCACCACAGTCCTATACTCAGTCTCTTATCTATCCCTGATACAACCCACTACCGCAGAGTCATCAGAAAACTTCTGCAGATGATGTCAAAACTCTGTCTGGTAGCTGAAATCAGTGGTGTGGACAGTAAACAGAAAGGGAGCGAGAACTGTCCCCTGTGGAACCCCAATATTGCTGATCACCCTATCCGACACACAGTCTTGCAAATGAACATACTGCGGTCTTCCTGTCAGGTAGTCTACAAACCTGTATAGCTGCTAGCTTCTCGCCCAAAAGATCCAGCCTGATAGTATCAAAAACACTGGAGAAGTCAAAAAACATGACCCTCACACTGCTTGCTGACTTATCCAGGTGTGCATACATGCGATTTACCATGAAAATGATAGCATCCTTAACCCCCAGCATTGGCTGGTATGCAAACTGCAAAGGGTCTAAACATTTGCTAACCATGGGTCGTAACTGATATAAAGCAAGTCTTTCCAAGGTCTTCATGATGTCCAGCCACAAGGATGTGGTATCTTTGGCACAGGGACAAGACAGGACGTCTTCCACAACGCAGGAACCTTTCGTAGACTCAGGCTCAAGTTAAAGAACCATTGAAGAACACTCCCCAGCTGGTCTGCACATGCCCTAAGCACCCTGGGACTAACTCCATCAGGGCCTGCTGATTTTACTTCCTTAAGTCTCCTCAACTTTCTACTCACCTGATCAGCTGTAAAAGACATTGATGCACTTTCCCATAAAGAGTAGAGTTGTTCTTATAAAAAGAACCAGTAAAAGTATCCAATAGGGGTGAATCAGAACACACATTAAAGGAGGGAGGACATCTAGTATGAGGAGAGGAGAGTACTTTCCTCACTCTACTCTCCTACAACTTTGTCTTGAATCTGAAGGAGTTAAAGCCAGGGCCTCCAAATCAAACCTATTATAAAAATGGTTCAGTCCATTTCCCCTCTCAACATCACCCCTAGTCCCTCCACCAACCTGCTTAAGACCTGTAATGGTTCTCATGCCACTCCAGACCTCTCTCACTTTGTTTTGCTGGAGTTTCCACTCCTGTTTCTCCTATATTTCCCCTAAAGCTGCGTACACACAAGCGGAATGTCCGACAGAAAAAGTCAGACGGAAGCTTTTCATTGTCTATTCCGATCATGTATGTGCCTCATCTGACTTTTTTTTTCAAAAATTCTGACGGACCTAGAAATGGAACATGTTCTAAATATTTCCGACGGAACCAATTCCTATCGGGAAAACCGCTTGTCTGTATGCTGTTCCGACAGACCAAAAACAAACTTTTTCTAGTCCTGTCGTACGTCACTGAGTTCTGGACGGTCGGACTTTGGTGTGACCGTGTGTAGGCAAGACCGCTTGAGCGGAGTTCCGTCGGAGAAACCTTCGGAGTTTATTCTGATGGCAAAACCGGTCGTGTGTATGCAGCATTAGCCTCTCTAATCTTTATCCTCAGGTCCCTCTTAATCCTTTTTAACTCCTCTCTATTACCCACTCTAAAAGCCATCCTTTAAAGTTAAGAATATCCTTCATATCCCTAGTTATCCACACTTTATTATTTGAATAACAACAAACAATTCTTGTTGGAACAATAGAATCTACACAGAAATTAATATAATGTGTTATGCACTCAGTAAGCCCATTGTCAGGTCACCTCGAGGCTAGGTGACAGATGCACTCTATAGGAGTCAGAAGTGCACCGCTAGGTAGTGAACCCTAGGACTGACTGCTGTGGATTGAACCCTGGGAGGTTCAGGAAGCAGGTCTACTGGATCACTGACACAGATCCCACTGGGAGCTAGAGCATAGATTCCCCAGGGCGCGGAGTCTAAGAGCCAGCAGGTGTTCACCAGAGCCTTTAATGGTAAGGATGGACTGAGCTGCAGTCTGGCTCCAGGTCGCGGCCCCCAGGGTCTCACAGCTCACGCTCACAGTAGACTACAGGAGAAGTGGAAGGAGGCAGCAGGCTGGAGCAACAAGGAAGTAAGGGACAAGCCAAGGTCGGGGCCACAAGCAGACAAGGACAACAGAGTACACGCCAAGGTTCAGGGTCACAGGCAAACAGGGATGGTCGGGGACACGCCAAAGGTCAGGGTCACGAGCAGACAGGAATAGTGAAGAACAGGCCAAAGTCGGTAACAGGAATCAGACACAGGAATCAGACAAGTACACACGGAGGCTAACACGCAATGGTTGATCAGCACTGCTGGCTTGCAGTGCACAGGTTATTATAGGGTTTCCTGATAGGGCCTGGGGTGGGGCCATGCTTAGAGAATAGGTTATAAAAGCAGTCAGGTGAGTGGCAGCTGGTCTCTAGAGAGGAATACATGGAGACAGGTGAGCTGACAAAGAAACTATTGCATAACCATGACAGTACCCCCCCTCTTATGAGACCTCCCCCTTCCCCGCCTGTGCCCAGGCTTAAAAGGGAAACTCCTGATGGAACCTCCTCAATAGACGAGGAGCAAAGACCTCAGATGCAGTGATCCAAGACCTCTCCTCAGGACCAAACCCTTTCCAATGTACGAGGTACTGAAGAATGCCTTTACGGAGCCGGGAATCCAAAACTTCACTAACCTCGTACTTTAGATTATCCTCAGAGACCGGAACCAAGGTAAGGAGAGGACGAAAGGACTTATTGAGGACTAAAGGCTTTTTAGAAATGGGTAAGGGCATGAGAAGACCATCAGAAGTCTGAGCAGGGTCCCCCAGACCCTTAAAGATGTGCTGGACATCCAACACAGGACCATCAGACTGGGTAGAGGTCAGTGGATCCTTGAGGTCAGGTTGGTTAAAAGGTGACGTGTCAAAAGAGTTAAGCTGGATAGCTGAAACACAAAAAGAATGCAGAGAGCCCTGAAAAAAAAGATTGAAAACCCCACCTGGCCGAATGAGGCAATCTATCCAAAGGATGGATTGAGCCTCTTAAACAGGTTTGAACTGACATAGTAGCAGTAGGGTGAGGCCAGGTTACAGAAGGTCCTGAACAAGAAGCAGGAAGCTCACTGGGCATAGGCTGGACTGGTGCAGAGGCCGACTGAACAGCATTGCCAGGTGCTGCGACCACCAGAATTGCATCGCAGGGCGTATCGACTGTGGAACTGGTGGACGAGTCAGCCTGGGTGTGTGTCCAAGGGGGTCTAGGGACAGGCAAAGGGAAATGACCATGCAAACTGGAGTGACTGATCGGCTCAGGTTCACAGGTAGGCTCCTCATCCAGAGTGCCACACGACCCAGAGAGTGCCTCAGCCCGACTATTGCAGAAGACATTCCAGAAATCACTATATGCAGCGGGAAGAGCAGAAGATACTGGGATGGTGGCAACAGGAGGATTCTCTTTTGGGGTAACCTGAGTAAGCAGGAGGAGGAACAGAAGGAACCCCAAGTCAAGATCTGTCCAGCAGTCCAGTCAACATGTGGCGAATGGAGCCGTAACCAAGGAAGACCTAATATGATAGGAGACGAAGCCTTAGGTAAGACAAGGAAGGATATCCACTCCTGGTGGAGTGTCCCTACCGACATCTTAACAGGGAGGGTCTGGAAGCGGATAGGGCCCCCTGGGAGAACAGTGCCATCAATCGCCAAGACCACCAATGGCGTTGTAAGGGGCAAAAGGGTAAGTCTCATGGAAGACGCAGTTCCCCAGTCCATAAAATTGCTAGCGGCTCCGGAATCCAGATGTGCCGAGACCGAACGAGAGGAAGCGCCGACATGAAGGAACACAGGAAGAAGAAGACGAGAAGGTGAAGATGATATTTCAGGGTCTAATACTCCACCTTCCAGATGTATTAGCCCCGATCGTTTTTTTCGGACGAAGAGAACAAGTGTCACGAAAATGACCTTTGTCATACAGTAGAGGCCCAGAGTTCTGCGTCTAGCACGTTCTTCAGGAGACAACTTGGTCCAGCCCAGCTGCATAGGTTCCTCAGCGGGCAGGGGGTGCTCCTCGGATCGAAGAGAAGGGACTGGGAGCTCAAGCTGCCTAAGGAACGGGGAGTGCTGGCGTCTTTTTTCCAGGGCCCTCTCCTGAAAGCGAATATCGATCTGGTTACACAAGGTGATAACACCATCCAGATCAGCAGAAAGGGATCTTCCTGCTAATTCATCCTTCACTCTATTAGAGAGGCCATGTAAAAAGGTTGCAACTAGGGCCTCAATTCAGCTGTGAGGATACGGAACTGAAGAGCATACTGTCCCACAGAAGCGGACTCTTGATGGAGACGTAAAAGAGCGCTAGCCGCTGAGGAGACAAGACCCGGTTCCTCGAAGATATTCCGAAA
Organism: Lithobates clamitans; assembly: GCA_037952925.1. Lineage (NCBI taxonomy): Eukaryota > Metazoa > Chordata > Amphibia > Anura > Ranidae > Lithobates > Lithobates clamitans. Next base: position 185,772 of record JBBGZY010001502.1, read on the forward strand.
AAGTTTCAAAAAATCAGACAGGCTAGAAACCACTGGATCATTCAGTTCCCACAGAGGGGCAGCCCAAGCTAGCGCCTCGCCGGACAGAAGGGATATAATAGAGGCTACTTTCGCCCGATCGGACAGGAAGGTTTGGGGCTGAAGTTCAAAATGAATCGTGCACTGGCTAAGGAACCCCCTGCACTCCTTGGAGTCCCCAGAGAAATGGGCCGGAGCTGGCAGTTGTAATGAATGTGTGGCTGCGACTGATGCGATAGGTGCAGCAGCAGATAGCGGTTGAGGTTGTTGAACCGGGGGTCCTAATGAGGCCTGAACCTGTTCAAAATGGGATGCCAAATCCTGAAGGAATCGCATCACTTGGGTCTGATGCGATTCCTGGGTCTCAAGTCTGCAAACTAAGCCCTGCAACGGATCATCTGCGGGTAGCGGCACATCAGCTGGGTCCATGGCTGATCAAACTGTCAGGTCACCTCGAGGCTAGGTGACAGATGCACTCTATAGGAGTCAGAAGTGCACCACTAGGTAGTGGACCCTAGGACTGACTGCTGCGGATTGAACCCTGGGAGGTTCAGGAAGCAGGTCTACTGGATCACTGACACAGATCCCACTGGGAGCTAGAGCATAGATTCCCCAGGGCGCGGAGTCTAAGAGCCAGCAGGTGTTCACCAGAGCCTTTAATGGTAAGGATGGACTGAGCTGCAGTCTGGCTCCAGGTCGCAGCCCCCAGGGTCTCACAGCTCACGCTCACGGTAGACTACAGGAGAAGTGGAAGGAGGCAGCAGGCTGGAGCAACAAGGAAGTAAGGGACAAGCCAAGGTCGGGGCCACAAGCAGACAAGGACAACAGAGTACACACCAAGGTTCAGGGTCACAGGGATGGTCGGGGACACGCCAAAGGTCAGGGTCACGAGCAGACAGGAATAGTGAAGAACAGGCCAAAGTTGGTAACAGGAATCAGACGCAGGACCACAGCAAGTACACACAGAGGCTAACACACAATCAGCACTGCTGGCTTGCAGTGCACAGGTTAATATAGGGTTCCCTGATAGGGCCTGGGGTGGGGCCATGCTTAGAGAAGAGGTTATAAAGTCAGTCAGGTGAGAGGCAGCTGGTCTCTAGAGGAGAATACATGGAGACAGGTGAGCTGACAAAGAAACTCTATTGCATAACCATGACACCCATCAATGTCCTTTCCATGTGGCTCACGGAGTGCATTCCAATCCGTTGCCTCAAAACGGCCCCACAATAACTCAAAGGACTCCTCAGACCATCTCTTAACTGATATGGTGGTCGCAGTTTGTCTCTGAACCATAGACACATAACAAGGATGGAAGTAGACCAAATTATGATCTGATCTGCCCAAAGATGGAAGAGGAGAAACGCTATATGCTTTCTCCACATTGGCATACAGCAGATCCAGGGTCCTATTCTCTCTAGTTGGGCAGCTTATAAACTGTGTGAAGTTAGTCAAGGCCTCCTCAATGTCTGCTGGGCACTCGCAATCGCTCGTTATAGAGCAGGACCGTGGATCTGTGTGTGTAAACGTCCACATCTTGTCAGGGGAGAGGAGACCGATCGCGTGTTCATACTAAGTATGAATACCGATCGGTCTCCTCCCCTAGCCAGTCCCATCCCCCCCAGGTAGGATCACTCCCTAGATAACACATTTAACCCCTTGATCGCCCCCTACTGTTAACTCCTTCCCTGCCAGTGACATTTATACAGTAATCAGTGCATTTTTATAGCACCGATTGCTGTGTAAATGTGAATGGTCCCAAAATAGTGTCAAAAATGTCCGATATGTCTGCTGCAATTTCACAGTCACAATAAAAATCGCAGATCGCTGCCATTACTAGTAAAAAATTAATAATAATAAAAATGCCAAAAATCTATCCCCTATTTTGTAGACGCTATAACTTTTGCGCAAACCAATCAATATATGCTTATTGCGATTTTTTTTTTTTTTTTAACAAAAATATGTAGGAGAATACATATCTGCCTAAACTGAGAAAAATTTTTTTTTTAGGAATATTTCTTACAGCAAAAAGTAAAAAATATTGTGTTTTTTTTCAAACTTGTCGCTATTCTTTTGTTTATAGTGCAAAAAATAAAAACTGCAGAGGTGATCAAATAGCACCAAAATAAATGGGGAAAAAAATGATAAAAATTTGATATGGGTATAGTGCTGCATGACCGTGCAATTGTCATTCAAAATGTTACAGCGCTGAAAATTGGCCTGGGCAGGAAGGGGATGAAAGGGGGTGTATTGAAGTGATTAAAAAAGGAAACTAATGCAGCCATCGCATCTAAGAATTGGTAAGCAACGATATAATAAATGTACGTTAGACAAGAATGTAATTAAATGTAAATGTAATTAGACAAGTGCGCATGGAGAAGTTTATGGACTCTACCCATTGATATATTGTGTACAGTATTTTGTGTCCACGTGGATTTTATCTATATCCATATCTCCATGCCTATCCGATTGGGTATCTGTTGATCCTGTCAGTTAGTAGGGTGTTTTTGTCTGTCAAGATGTCATTTTAACTAGTATATTTGTAATAAAGATTTATATATTTTTTAAATATTACTGCCTCATGTTGTGCCCACAAAATCCACCTTGCTTTTGATAGTTGTTTCAACTTATTCAATCGTTATTGATACAACTTTTGTTTTTAGATTTACCTTCAACTATGTAGTGCAAGGGCTTGCCTGATCGCATACAAATTGAAAGTGTTTAGGTTTGACCTCCATATTATATTGTTTTGGTAAATCTAAAGGAAAAAAAAAATCTAAAGACAGTTGTATAGTGTGTATCCAGCTTAAGCCTGGGTTCACACTAGATGTAGTGCGAATTTGCTGCGGATTCGACACATCTAAATTGCAACCCGTTCGTGTGAACCCATTGTGGAGTGTATGTTAAGTTGACACTCTGCAGTTGGTTTGCAAAGCGCAGATGTGATCCGATTCACGTGTGGACAAAAAAAACGGTCCTGCACCAGTTTAGTGCGAGTGCGATTTGAGCCATACACATCCATGACTCAAATCGCACCCCAGTGACACCGCAATCAATTCGCGCAGGAATGTGCTGCGATTCCTATGAGCATTACATCCGATGTCTCGCACCGCAGCAGTGTGAACCCAGGCTAAAGTAATATTAAAGGCAAACATGTCATACTCTCCTGCTCTGTGCAGTGGTTTTGCACAGAGCAGCCCCGGTCCTCTTCTTCTCAGGTCCCTCACCGATGCCTCTGGCCCCTCCCTCCTGCTGAGTGCCCCCACAGCAAGCAGCTTGCTGTGGGGGCACCCGAGCAGAGCCGCTGCTCTGTGTGTCCATTCACAGAGCTACGGCTTTTCCCAGCCCCCTCTCTCTCCTCATTGGCTCACTGGCTGTGATTGACAGCAGCGGGAGCCAATAGCCTCAGCCAATGAGTGAGAGTCCCCGGAGAGTCAAGGCTGTCATGCATCGCTGGATCGAGAGGGGGCTCAGGTAGGTATTGGGGGGGGGGCTGCTGCACACAGGTGTTTTTTTTTTTTTACCTTCATGCATGAAGGTAAAAAACCTTAAAGCGTAACTCCACTTTTGTTGAGAAAAAAACATTCCCCCTCTGGGTGATCTATGTACACTGCAAGGATTATAACAACCTTTTTTGCAGATTCCTACCTTTTTGTTATTCTGAAGAAATCCCTGTGTGTTTGTCTGTGCCTCTGTACTGAGTGGGTCTAATGGGAGTGGTTTCATAATTATCAGTCAGCTGTGGCAGCTGCAGAGCACTAATGAGGAAATCTGCTGGGCCTGCATCCCTTTAGTTGTGTTCTTATTGGAAATATCTCACCAAAAATGACATTTTGTTGCAGGGGATGCCTGAAATTTGACTTGTTTCTTAGGCAGACTTCTGGGAAAATTGAAATCACACAGGCAGGAAATGATGTTTCTGGGGAGTGGTCAGTACACATTCTGTGTACAGAACAAATCCAGGTAGCCATATTGCATTGCATTTATAGAAAATTACAGCAGCTGCAGATTGAAAAGGAAAGGCAATTTTTAATAACATTCAATTACAATATCACTTGTCTTGCAATTGTATACGCTATATTATTTTTTCTGTATGCTATTTTTTTCCCCACAAAAGTGGAGTTACCCTTTAAAGGGGTTGTAAACCTTTGTGTTTTTTTCACCTTAATGCATCCTAAAAACTTCTGTCACTGAGCAACCCCCCAGCCCCCCGTTTTACTCACCTGAGCCTGTTCGTTCCCACACCGGAGACACGCTCACTCTCTTTGGCCGGTGTCTCAGCTCTTGATTGGATAGATTGATAGCAGCGCCGCCATTGGCTCCCGCTGCTGTCAATCAAATCCAATGACGCGGGGGCGGGGCCAAGTCTGGCTTTCTGTGTCTATGAACGCAAAAGCTGGACTCGGGAGCGTGCCCGCACGGGTACCCCCCAAGAGAGCGCTTCTCCTAGCTGGTTTTCCGATGCGGGGAGGAGCTGCCGGCCCCGCCGGGGGAACCCCAGAAGAGGAGGATCGGGGGCCACTCTGTGCAAAACGAACTGCACAGTGGAGATAAAAATGGAACTTCCGCTTTGAGGGAGGTGACCCCTGACATGCCAGCTTTGACATGTCATTTTTTTTGGGCGGGGGGCGGAAACCCTCTTTTTAGAGGGTTCCAGCTCCCACTTCCTACCTCTCCCCTCTCCCTCTCAGTGACAATGCCGGCGCTGCAGAGAGGAGGGGGAGACAAGCGGGGGCTTCGATCCCCCGCATCGCTGGACCCTGGGACAGGTAAGTGTCCGATTATTAAAAGTCAGCAGCTGCAGTATGTGTAGCTGCTGACTTTTAATTTTTTTTTTTTAAAGCGGAACTCTTAATCGCTTAAACGAGGGTTTAGTAACCCTTTAAGCCTTTACATCCACTTTAATTCGTTTGTTCCATGTTTGCCTAGAGTTCATCTTTAATTGTTTCTCTCTGCAGGCCCCGCCAAGAAAGAGAGAGCAGCGCAGGCCGGAGGGAGGCAATAAAACAATACAGCCGCTGAATCCTCACCCACCCCCACCTTCTCTAAGCCTTACCACACTCAGAGCCATTAAGCGCCGATTGTTGAGCAGTTGCTATGGGTTACTGCGCTGCGCACGGCTCCTGGGCCTTCCCTATGGAATAATCTTTGAACGGCGGAGGTCTTTAAATTGTGGCGTCCCAGCACGGTGTGATATTCTGAGCGATCCGCAGACTGCACTTCTGTTTCACACGCACAATTCTGATTTTGCTTCCTCTCTTCACCGCCAGCCTCCAAATCCTCCTCATCTGGCACAAGGCTTCTCATTACGACACAAGTTGAGATCAGAAACCTCTGTTCAGGTTTCCGTGTTTTTTATCCCCCCCCCCCCCCCTTCAGGCTATGCATTCCTAAGAACAAGGCAAGACGCAGCATCCCTTCCAACGCCACCGCCTGGCGGATCAGCGGCCGGAGCTGTCACACAGGGAGTACGCTGGCATCAGTATCGCCACCACATCGTGTGCCGAGCCGCAGCCAGAGACTTCAATCCAGCACAGCACGCTGCAGCTGGGGGGGGAGACAGATGTAGACGCCACAATCGGGGGGAAAAAAAAAACAGGTTAGTTATCCTTTTTTTCAGATCATCACAATGGATTCAGCGGCTCCCTGCTAGAACATGTCCTGTATAGATGTACACACAGACAGGATTAACCCTTTACTGACAAGTGCCAGCAAGCCCCTGCACAAGCATCCCCCCCCCCCAACAACGCTTGCCTTTATCGGCAATGTTTGCAAAGCGGTGTCAGTACGATACGTATCTTCCACTTTTTATTTTAGACTTTCTCTTCTAAAGTGAAAGTGTTTCCGAATTGTACGCTACTTTGGCAGCGTGTAAGGAAACCCTTTACTAATTTCAATCAACTTTAAAATAGATGTAAACCCCCCCTCCCCCCTCCCCAAAGCTCAATGACATTTTTAGATTGTAAGCTCTCTCTGATTCCTCTTGTACCAAATTGTCATGTAACCGTAATATCTGCCTTTATTTTGCGCAAACTGTTGGCGCTATATAAAACCTGTATAATAAGAATTTAGTTTGCTAAAAAAAAAAGCACTGTATATCTTAAACGGGTCCCTTTTTTTTTTTAACCCCTTAGTGACTGAGGGTAAAATAAATGTTAATGCTTGAACACGATTTTGCAACTTTGCGGTAGTAAAACTGTACATATCATCACAACGGCTTTGTGTATCCTGGTGAAATTTTTTTTTTTTTTTTTCGGGACAAATTGGGCTTTTTTTTTCGTTTTGGTGGTAAAGGGTAATGGATATCTGTTAATAATAAAGTATTTCAGTTGATGATCGGCACCACAGCCCAGAAAATAGTAGAACGAAAGACAACTAGATATTGGGATTGTGAAGGCGCTGAATCCTCCTTAACCACTTCAGCCCCGGAAGGATTTACCCCCTTCCTGACCAGAGCACTTTTTACAATTCGGCACTGCGTCGCTTTAACTGCTAATTGCGCGGTCATGCAATGCTGTACCCAAACGAAATTTGCGTCCTTTTCTTCCCACAAATAGAGCTTTCTTTTGATGGTATTTGATCACCTCTGCCGTTTTTATTTTTTGCGCTATACACGGAAAAAGACCGAAAATTTTGAAAAAAAATGATATTTTCTACTTTTTGTTCTAAAAAAAATCCAATAAACTCAATTTTAGTCATACATTTAGGCCAAAATGTATTCGGCCACATGTCTTTGGTAAAAAAAATGTCAATAAGTGTATATTTATTGGTTTGCGCAAAAGTTATAGCGTCTACAAACTAGGGTACATTTTCTGGAATTTACACAGCCTTTAATTTATGACTGCCTATGTCGATTCTTGAGGTGCTAAAATGGCAGGGCAGTACAAAACCCCCACAAATGACCCCATTTTGGAAAGTAGACACCCCAAGGAATTTGCTGAGAGGCATGTTGAGCCCATTGAATATTCATTTTTTTTGTCCCAAGTGATTGAATAATGACAAAAAAAAAAAAAAAAAAAAAAAAATTACAAAAAGTTGTCACTAAATGATATATTGCTCACACAGGCCATGGGCATATGTGGAATTGCACCCCAAAATACATTTAGCTGCTTCTCCTGAGTACGGGGATACCACATGTGTGGGACTTTTTGGGAGCCTAGCCGCGTACGGGGCCCCGAAAACCAAGCACCGCCTTCAGGATTTCTAAGGGCGTACATTTTTGATTTTACTCCTCACTACCTATCACGGTTTTGAAGGCCATAAAATGCCCAGATGACATAAACCCCCCCCAAATGACCCCATTTTGGAAAGTAGACACCCCAAGCTATTTGCTTTGAGGCATGTTGAGTCCATGGAATGTTTTATATTTTGACACAAGTTGCGGGAAAGTGACAATTTTTTTTTTTTTTTTTTTTTTTTTGCACAAAGTTGTCACTAAATGATATATTGCTCACACAGGCCATGGGCATATGTGGAATTGCACCCCAAAATACATTTAGCTGCTTCTCCTGAGTACGGGGATACCACATGTGTGGGACTTTTTGGGAGCCTAGCCGCGTACGGGACCCCGAAAACCAAGCACCGCCTTCAGGATTTCTAAGGGCGTACATTTTTGATTTTACTCCTCACTGCCTATCACAGTTTCGGAGGCCATGGAATGCCCAGGTGGCACAAACCCCCCCCAAATGACCCCATTTTGGAAAGTAGACACCCCAAGCTATTTGCTGAGAGGCATGGTGAGTATTTTGCAGCTCTCATTTGTTTTTGAAAATAAAGAAAGACGAGAAAAAAAATTTTTTTTTTTCTTTTTTCAATTTTCAAAACTTTGTGACAAAAAGTGAGGTCTGCAAAATACTCACTATACCTCTCAGCAAATAGCTTGGGGTGTCTACTTTCCAAAATGGGGTCATTTGGGGTTTTTTTTTGCCACCTGGGCATTCCATGGCCCCCGAAACTGTGATAGGCGGTGAAGAGTGAAATCAAAAATTTACGGCCTTAGAAAGCCTGAAGGCGGTGCTTGGTTTTCGGGGTCCCGTACGCGGCTAGGCTCCCAAAAAGTCTCACACATGTGGTATCCCCGTACTCAGGAGAAGCAGCAGAATGTATTTTGGGGTGTAATTTCACATATTCCCATGGCATGTTTGAGCAATATATCATTTAGTGACAACTTTGCGCAAAAAAAAATAAAAAAAATAAAAAATTGTCTCTTTCCCGCAACTTGTGTCACAATATAAATTATTCCATGGACTCAACATGACTCTCAGCAAATAGCTTGGGGTGTCTACTTTCCAAAATGGGGTCATTTGGGGGGGGTTTGAACTGTCCTGGCATTTTATGCACAACATCTAGAAGCTTATGTCACACATCACCCACTCTTCTAACCACTTGAAGACAAAGCCCTTTCTGACACTTATTGTTTACATAAAAAAATAATTTTTTTTTGCAAGAAAATTACTTTGAACCCCCAAACATTATATATTTTTTTTAAAGCAAATGCCCTACAGATTAAAATGGTGGGTGTTTCATTTTTTTTTTTCACACAGTATTTGCGCAGCGATTTTTCAAACGCATTTTTTGGGGAAAAAACACACTTTTTTACATTTTAATGCACTAAAACACACTATATTGCCCAAATGTTTGATGAGATAAAAAAGATGATCTTAGGCCGAGTACATAGATACCAAACATGACATGCTTTAAAATTGCGCACAAACGTGCAGTGGCGACAAACTAAATACATTTTTAAAAGCCTTTAAAAGCCTTTACAGGTTACCACTTTAGATTTACAGAGGAGGTCTACTGCTAAAATTACTGCCCTCGATCTGACCTTCGCGGCGATACCTCACATGCATGGTGCAATTGCTGTTTACATTTGACGCCAGACCAACGCTTGCGTTCACCTTAGCGCGAGAGCAGGGGGGACAGGGGTGCTTTTTTTTTTTTTTTTTTTTTTTTTTCTTTATTATTATTATTTTTTTATCTTATTTTTAAACTGTTCCTTTCATTTTTTTTTTTTTTAAATCATTTTTATTGTTATCTCAGGGAATGTAAATATCCCCTATGATAGCAATAGGTAGTGACAGGTACTCTTTTTTGCAAAAATTGGGGTCTATTAGACCCTAGATTTCTCCTCTGCCCTCAAAGCATCTGACCACGCCAAGATCGGTGTGATAAAATGCTTCCCCAATTTCCCAATGGCGCTGTTTACATCCGGCGAAATCTAAGTCATGAAATGCTCGTAGCTTCCGGTTTCTTAGGCCATAGAGATGTTTGGAGCCACTCTGGTCTCTGATCAGCTCTATGGTCATCTGGCTGAATCACCGGCTGCATTCTCAGGTTCCCTGTTGAGACAGGAGAGCCAGAGAAAAACACGGAAGACGTTGGGGGGGGGGGGGGCATTCCCTCCGACTGCTTGTAAAAGCAGTCTAGAGGCTAATTAGCCACTAGGATTGCTTTTACATGAAAGCTGACCGCTGGCTGAAAAGAATGATACCAAGATGATACCTAAACCTGCAGGCATCATTCTGGTATAACCACTCAAAGTCGTGAATGGCGTACCTGAAGACAAAAAAATGGTTAACAATAAAGCACAGTAAACGGTAAGGTATAAAAAATTGCATACCTGAAAAGCAAACATGATAAAACATAATAACAATAAAACATTGCAGAATAGAATACAGTAAAAAAGAGCAGAACAATAGAGAGAGAATAGAGAGAGAGAGAACAATAAAACGCCAACTATTTTTTTTTTATTTTATATTTTTGTTTGTGTTTTTTTTTTTTTTTTCACTTTTTTTTGTAACTAACTTTTATAACTGTAACCGGTTCCAGGTTCAGGTCTCTCAAAATGCGATGGCATCTTGGGAGACCCTGTGAAAGTGTGCCTAGTCTGTGCAATGCTGTACCCTACGCTAATAGTCAACTAGTGAATGGTAGCATTCAAAACATTCACCAATGCAAAGACCAGGATTGTCAGGACAGGAGGGACAATAATAGCGGGTGTCACGTCTATATCCGCGCTTGCTGCAGACACAACATCTTTTTTGGGGGGGTTTGTTGGGTAGGGGTACTCGGGAGGACATAAAAATGCCTCTCATGCAGCCGACTGCATTTGGTTGGGGATGTGAATGGGGGAAGTACGGGCGCTGCAGAAGTGGTGGGTTCCCAATTAGGATTGGCGAATGCAGCAGGAAGGGCACTATGGGCACGACGGGCCTGTGTTTGTCTTTTTGGTGGCAGCGGGACACTACTTGTGCTTGCCACCTCACCAGCTTGAACTGCACTTATGGGACTCGCCACGTCACCAAGTGTTACTGCAGTGCTGGTTTGACTACGACCGGGGTGTACTAGGCCGCTGGCGCTTGCCAGTTCACCAAAACGCTACCAAAAAAACTGTTAGCGATCGCAGGGATCAGGCCTGACTCTGCGAACGCTGCAGTTATGCGTTTAGTGTTTTGTAAGTGTCAGTGATCGATCGATACTGCACTTGGGTGGGCTGGGCCGGGCGGAGGGGCAAAACGCAGGTGCTAGCAGGTATCTGGGCTGATCCCGCTAACACTGCGTTTGTGGGAACCCTAAACTGCTGGGGACGCTAGTATAGATCTGATCGGATCAGATATTGATGCGATCAGATACTATACCACTAAGGGAGGTGTATGCTGCGTGCGCGGGTGTCAGCGGTACTGGCGCTAATCTGACGCTGCCTGGGGCTGGTGCTTGCCAGTTCACCAAAACGCTACCAAAAAAACTGTTAGCGATCGCAGGGATCAGGCCTGACTCTGCGAACGCTGCAGTTATGCGTTTAGTGTTTTGTAAGTGACAGTGATCGATCGATACTGCACTTGGGTGGGCTGGGCTGGGCCGGGCGGAGGGGCAAAACGCAGGTGCTAGCAGGTATCTGGGCTGATCCCGCTAACACTGCGTTTTTGGGAACCCTAAACTGCTGGGGACGCTAGTATAGATCTGATCGGATCAGATATTGATGCGTTCAGATACTATACCACTAAGGGAGGTGTATGCTGCGTGCGTGGGTGTTAGCGGTACTGGCGCTAATCTGACGCTGCCTGGGGCTGGTGCTTGCCAGCTCACCAAAACGCTACCAAGAAAACTGTTAGCGATCGCAGGGATCAGGCCTGACTCTGCGAACGCTGCAGTTATGCGTTTAGTGCCTTGTAAGTGACAGTGATCGATCGATACTGCACTTGGGTGGGCTGGGCTGGGCCGGGCGGAGGGGCAAAACGCAGGTGCTAGCAGGTATCTGGGCTGATCCCGCTAACACTGCGTTTTTGGGAACCCTAAACTGCTGGGGACGCTAGTATAGATCTGATCGGATCAGATATTGATCCATACAGATACTATACCACTAAGGGAGGCGTATGCTGCGTGCGTGGGTGTTAGCGGTACTGGCGCTAATCTGACGCTGCCTGGGGCGACGCATATCACCGCCGGGCGATCGGGGGGCTAAACCTTTATTCGGTAATAAACGGCGGGTGCCCTGACACTATAAAAAATAAACGAACTAACCAGCGTCACCCGTAACAGTTATACGGTGATCAGTGGTGAAAGGGTTAACTAGGGGGCAATCAAGGGGTTAAAACATTTATTAGGTAGTATATGGGGGTCCCTGACGCTATAAAACGCTGACGGCGAACCTAAATATTTACCTCACTAACTAGCGTCACCAGCGACACTAATACAGCGATCAGAAAAATGATCGCTTAGCAACACTGGTGACAGGGGGTGATCAAGGGGTTAAAACTTTATTAGGGGGGTTAGGGGGGTACCCTAGACCTAAAGGGGGCCTAAGACTCACTGCCCTAACACACTAACTGACACAAACTGACACCAATACAGTAATCAGAAAAAAAAAAAAAAAAAAAAAAAAAAACCTGCTTGGTGTCAGTTTGTGACAGGGGGGGGGGGTGATTGGGGGGGGATCGGGGGGCGATCGGGGGGGGGATCGGGGTGAAATGTATGCCTGGCATGTTCTACTGTGTGTGTGTGTTTGTGTAACTCACAGTTCAGTCTTCTCTCCTCGGCCCGGAACGGAAAATACCGAGCCGAGGAGAGATGACATCATTTCCTCTGCCTCTGTTTACAATACAGAGGCAGGGAAATGATTCCATTGGCTGGGAGCGATCGCGAGGGGGGGGCCACGAATGGATGGCCTCCCCCTCACCACCGATCGCCGGGGGACATTTGCCGACCGTCGCAGGCACCGGGGGGGGGTCCGATCGGACCCCCCACCCGCGGGCAGGCAGGGACGTACAGGTAAGCCCTTTTGCCTGCCCGTGCCGCTTTGCCGACGTACATCGTCGTGCGGCGGTCGGCAAGTGGTTAACCACTTGCTTACCGGGCACTTAAACCCCCCCCCTTCCTGCCAAGACCAATTTTCAGCTTTCAGAGCTGTCACTCTTTGAATGACAATTGGGCGGTCATGCTATAGTTTACCCAAATTACATTTTTAGCATTTTTTTCACACAGGTAGAGCTTTCTTTTGGTGGTATTTAATTGCTGCTGGGTTTTTTATTTTTTGCTAAATAGAACAAAAAAGGACCGAAAACTTTGAAAAAACAAACAAAAAACTGTTTCATAGTTTGTTGTAAAATTTAGAAAACAGGTAATTTTTCTCCTTCACTGATGTGCGCTGATAAGGCGGCACTGATGGGCGCTGATAAGGCGGCACTGATGGGCGCTGATAAGGCGGCACTGATGGGCACTGATAAGGCGGCACTGATGGGCACTGATAAGGCGGCACTGATGGGCACTGATAAGGCGGCACTGATGGGCACTGATAAGGCGGCACTGATGGGCACTGATAAGGCGGCACTGATGGGCACTGATGAGGTGGCACTGATGATCACTGATGGGTGGCACTGGTAGGTGACACTGATGGGCAGCACTGATCTGTGGCACTGATGAGACACTGATGGGCATTGATTGGCAGCACTGGTGGACACTGATGGGTGGCACTGTGGGCACTGGTAGGTACTGATAGGTGGCACTGGTAGGCGGCACAGTGGGCACTGGCAGCTGACACTGGTGGGCATAGAAAATGCAGCCGCGGTTTTCTATGTGAGGGGCCGACGTCCCTCTGACAGAAGCCGGTGATCGGCTGTTTTTTCCCCTCACGCTGACCGTTGGGAGGAAGTAGAGAGGAGACATTGCTGGAAGTGGCAGCAGAGGAGATGAGTTACGCTGTAGAGGTTAGACATTGGAGTCTCCTCTCCTCCGCCCGTGGATGACCAGGGAGATATCGTATTCTGAGACGGGGATCGTTTCGTTTTCTACACGCTTGTACCCCGCAGGGGGATAGCGCTCTGGTGAGTGGAAACACAAAAGGGGAGCACAGTCACTTTTGCCAGCACAGTTTTGAAGATTTGTCATCTACTGAAGAAGCACGAAGTCACTTTATATGAACACTTTTTCATTTTTATTTTTATATATTTTTCATACTTTTTTCACCGTTTATTCTAATGAACACTGCTTTTGTATTTATTTTTATTTATTTTTTTTAATTCTTTCCAGATATATTTTTGGGTATCAGTGGTTTGCACTTCAAATGGGCATTTTGTTATATAGAAATTGCACATATCTCATTTTTAAGGTTTTGGATACCATTTAGCACAGTTTATTTAGCATATATGTTTGTTTCTTGCAACAATGTTGTTTTGATATCATACCCATATCTAATTATTGATTGTTTATGGTGCATACACCTTCACCACTTATTCTTTATTTCCTCGCACTATTTAAGTATATGTCACTTTTAACACGTGGCAGACATCACTCGATTTTTGATGTTTGTATACCCTATGCATACGGTCATACACAGATATGTTGAATTGGTGTTCACACCCAGGCGATCTGATTCTGGTGCTGACCAAAAAAAAGGGTCCTGACCTAGTTTGATCTGAATGCGATGCAATATCAGCCATACTATCTGTATGGCTGAAATCGCATCGCACGGACATCGCATGTGATTTGCAGTGCAGCGCGAATCGCATGCGATCTCACAGAGCGCGCTGGTGTGAACTGGCACTGAAACTCACCGACACCGCTTTAAAAAAAAAATCCTAACCAAAATATACTGGTCTTGACCTTTGACCCTGACCTTTGACCCTTACTTTGACCTTAACACTGATCTACATCAAACCAGGTTTTTTTTTTCTTTATTTTTAAATTTAATTACATGTTGTTGGTTTTTTTTGTTGTTTTTTTACACAATTTTGTTTGTTTACATCTTGCTCTCTTGCAAAGAGAGAATGATACATTGTATTTCCATTTAGAAGTGAAAGAAAACACAGGGGCAGTCTATACAGTGACTGATCACTGTGATGGCCCCTCAGAGGGTTTGTTTACAAAGGCAGGGCTCTGTTCTGTGTGTCTTCCCAACGATTGCTGGGTGCCAGTGGCCATCCATTGGCCGGCACCCACTTAACGGCATCTGCTGTGTATAAAGCACAGCCAGATCGCCGGCGGCGCCCCCTAACTGGAAGTGCCGGATCACGTACCTAGTACGTGATTTGGCGCAGGAGAGCCGCCTTGCCGCCATATATGTAAGTTATACGGTCGGTAAGTGAATATACAGTGGCAAGAAAAAGTATGTGAATCCCCTGGAATTGCTTTCTGCAGTAATTTGGGCTCAAAACTTGAGCCGATCCTCATGTAACGCCTAGTACACACAATAAGAAAACAGGATGAAAAATACTGCTTTCAGATCGATCGTCCAATAATCTGATCATTAGTACACAGCTTTCGAGAGCCAATCACAACAGGTCATGTGATTTAATCCGAAGGGACGAGCGCAAAAAATGTTCTTGTACGGTAAAAGAACTAACGATTTTCATGTATTTAACCACTTCAGCCCCGGAAGATTTGGCTGCTCAATGACCAGGTCATTTTTTGCGATACGGCACTGCGTCGCTTTAACTGACAATTGCGCGGTCGTGCAACGCTGTACCCAAACAAAATTGACGTCCTTTTTTTTCCCACAAATAGAGCTTTCTTTTGGTGGTATTTGATCATCTCTGCGGTTTTTATTTTTTGCGCTATAAGCAAAAAAACAGCGACAATTTTTAAAAGAACACAATATTTTGTACTTTTTGCTGTAATAAATAGCCCCAATTTTCTTTTAAAAAAGTACATTTTTTCCTCGGTTTAGGCCGAACTGTATTCTACATATTTTTGGTAATAAAAATCGCAAAAAGCGTATATTGATTGGTTTGTGCAAAAGATAGATTTATGGCATTTTTAGTATTTTTTTTTTTTTTACTAGTAATGGCGGCGATCTGCGATTTTTATCGAGACTGCGACATTATCATTATGGCGGTAAAATTGGACACTTCTGACACATTTTTGGGTCGATTGACAATTATACAGCGATCATTGCTATAAAAATGCACTGATTACTGTATAAATGTCACTGGTAGGGAAGGGATTAACACTAGGGGGCGATCAAGGGGTTAAGTGTGTTCCCTGTGTATGTGTTCCAACTGTGGTGGAGGGGACTGACTATAGGAAATGACAGATCATGGTTCCCAGCTCGTAGGAACTCACGATCTTTCTCTCCTCTCCTCACAGAACAGGGATTTGGGTGTTTACACACACACACGTCCCTGTTCTGCCTCTCGTGCCCGCGATCGCCAGTGTCATTATACGCGGCAGGTCGGCATGATCCCGCAAACAGTCATAGCTATGCGTCGGTCCCTTTAAGCGGGATAGTAGGCACACATATGCCGCCGGAGGCGCGCACGCACCTGCTGCACAGCAGGGGTGCCGATGCTCGTGACCCGGCGGTCGCGATGACCGCCGGGTCACGAGCATCGGCACCCCCGCTGTGCAACGGGTGCGTGCTCGCCTCCGGCGGCGTGTGTGCGCCTACTATCCCGCTTAAAGGGACCTACGTATAGCTAAGACAGTTTGCGTGATCGTGCCGACCTGCCGCCTATAATGACAGCGGCTGGTCGGCAAGTGGTAATATAGTATTTGTACTAAAAAAAATTGGGTGACAAAGACCACTGAAGCTCTGAAATGAAAGAATTTATTACAACACATTACATCACTTCTGAATTTGTATTCTGTTGTATGAGAATTTTCGTAACTTTAGTAACCTATTTGTTTTCGATATTCTTATTGTGTGTACGATGCACAGAGGAACTGCAGTCTGCTCACATAATTTGTAATAAAAACATCTATGTCATTCTGAAGCTTCCCTCCAACCACTTTGCATATTATTTTATATATATTGTGATTCTGTACTTGCCAACCCAGATAGCAAGGATAACTTGCTACAAATTTGTGGCAGTGTTGAATTGCAAGTCTTGTTAACTTGCTGCACATTTTCACTGGCAAGTTGTACACTTGCAAAGCACTTGAAGCCAAAGTTCTAGTTGACACTTTTCCAATTTGTAGCAAATTTGCGTGGCAAGTCACTAGCAAGAGCAAAGTTGCCGTGGTGAGTCTACAGCAAGAGCTCTGCAAGTCACAGTGACCCCTGTGGTGGGATGACTATTGCACAACATAACTGAACCAGAACTTGCAGCAGACTTGCAGAAAGTTTGCAAAGAAAGTTGATCTGGAGTCATGCAATGCGGATTTGCTGCGATTGCGCAACCAACTTGTGAAGTCTTACAGTTTAAGAGATATGATTGAATTTTCAGGAAGTCGGTTTTCTGATTTAAATAATGCATCATCTTTTATGGCAGGTAGGAGGTGTTAGAACAATGATTGCATCATATCCTCTTCTCTCTCTATAACTGTAATCAGACTACATTTCCCATGAATCCTTGGGATGGGAGTGAATGTCGGAGGTACACGAGGCTTGTACTTGTAAATGTGAACTCGCCCACTTCAACATAAATCACACCCCTCATTCTGCAGCCAGTAAGCCATGCATAACACAGTATGATAGGTTACAGCCTTATAAATGCAAACCAGTGCAGTTTATCAGTGTCCACCAGTGCCGAATGTCAGTGTCAGGGACCACCAGTTCCGCTTGTCGGGGACCACCATGTCAGGGACCACCAGTGCAGCTTGTCAGGGACCACCATGTCAGAGACCACCAGTGCCGAATGTCAGGGACCACCAGTGTCCCTTGTCAGGGAGCACCATGTCAGGGACCACCAGTGCCCAATGTCAGGGACCACCGTGTCAGGGACCACCAGTCTCCCTTGTCAGGGAGCACCATGTCAGGGACCACCAGTGCCCAATGTCAGGGACCACCGTGTCAGGGACCACCAGTGCCCAATGTCAGGGACCACCAGTGCCGCTTGTCAGGGGCCACCAGTGCAGCATGTCAGGGACCACCAGTGCCGCTTGTCAGGGACCACCATGTCAGGGACCACCAGTTCCGCTTGTCAGGGACCACCATGTCAGGGACCACCAGTGCCGAATGTCAAGGACCACCAGTTCCGCTTGTCAGGGACCACCATGTCAGGGACCACCAGTGCCTATTGTCAGGGACCACCAGTGCCTTTTGTCAGGGACCACCATGTCAGGAAACACCAGTGCCGCTTCTCAGGGACCACCATGTCAGGGACCACCAGTGCCGAATTTTAGGGACCAGCATGTCAGGGACCACCAGTGCCACTTGTCAGGGACCACAATGTCAGGGACCACCATTCAGGGACCACCAGTGCCCCTTGTCAAGAACCACCAGTGCCCAATGTCAGGGGCCACCAGTGCAGCATGTCAGGGACCACCAGTGCCGCTTGTCAGGGACCACCATGTCAGGGACCACCATGTCAGGGACCACCAGTGCTGCTTGTCAGGGACCACCATAGGACCAGCATGGGACCAGCATGTCTGGGACCACCATAGGACCAGCATGTCAGGGACCACCATAGGATCAGCATGTCAGTGACCACCATAGACCCAGCATGTCAGGGACCAGCAGTGCAGAGTGGGGATGATTATCATCAGTAATTACTTGTATATACACAGCGAGGATCTCCCGCGGTGTCAGGTATTGTATACGAGAACGCCGAGTGCTGATGTCCCGCCCCGCCGCCGTTATTGGCACAGTGCGCTGTCAATCATAATAATGGCGTGGGGCGGGGCATCAGCGCTCTGCGTTCTTGTATACAATACCTGACACCTCGGGAGATCCTCGCTGTGTATATACAAGTAAATACTGATGATAATCATCCCCGCTATGTGCTGCTGGTCCCTGACATGCTGGGGGGGGGGGGGCGGCGGCGAGGGGGGTGCGGTGGAGATAGAGTGGAGGGGGACGGAGTGGAGGTGGAGTGGGGGGCGGTGACTGGCAGGAGCGGAGGAGGAGAAAGGAAGGGGAGAGGAGAAGGACACCTCCTCCATGGGTGGCACACACCGGGGGGCTGGGAGACCCCCTCCACCCACAACATGCCTGCTTCCTCCCAGCTTGTTTTCAGAGGACTACAAGGGGGCGTGTCAGACTGCTGGCTGAGCTCAGAAGAGGGATAGAAGCCAGCGGTCTTACAAACAGGATGTCAGCAGGCAATAACATTTTTTTAGCAAGTTCAGCAGCCTATTATAGAGGAACTACAGAGCTCAGAAGAACATGGATGGCAAAGTTGGTGAAGGTAGAAGATTAGCAGCAAGGACTTGAAGAAAAAAATGTGGCCGGAGTTCTACTTTAAACTTGCAGCACAATTGCTTGCTATCTGGGAAATATGCAGCAGAAATCTCCCTCCACTAAGTCTAGCTGCATCCATTTTAACTGTGGGCAGCTGAAGCTGCTGCCAGTTCACTTACTGGATTTACTCAGAGACACACAGAGGCACACCCCCCAGCTCTGCAGCTCTCATTGGCCCTCTTATGACTCGTCCCACCTCCCTTCCTGGCAAACTCTCACAAGAGTGAGAGAGAGAGACCTGTGCATGATGTCATAAGCCTAGGCTTTTTACCAGACAAGAAATAGGAAGTGGGCTGTATAAGGTATTTACTGGCAGAAAAAAACATGTTTTACTATCCAAAGTTAAAACAACAAGGGCAGAAGATCTAATAGATGGAAAGTTGAAAAAATGACTGAAGGCCTGCTCTAAATCACAACAATAGACAAACACAATATGCTTAAACTGATAACTTCAAATCTCTTGAGTCTTTATGGAACACACCCATTAAACAGTCACAGTGATGGGGGGAGGGTGGGGGGAAGTAAGTGAACCCTTGGAGTTAATAGCTGGTCCTTTGACAGCAATGATTTCAAACAGGTGCTTTGGGTAGCTCTGGATCAGACCTGCACAACGTTCAGAAGGAGTTTTTGACCATTTCTCTTTACAGAACTGCTTCAGATCATAAACATTTGTAGGATGTCTGGTGTGAATGGCTTTCTTGAGATCATTTCATGGCATCTTTATTGGGTTAAGGTCCGGATTTGACTGGGCCACCCCAAAAAGGTGCATTTCTTTTTTTCTGAAGCCAGTTTATGGTGGATTTACTTTGATGCTCAGGGTCGTTGTCCAACTTCATCCAACTTCTGCTGAGCTTCAGCTGACGGACAGCCACCCTGAAATTATCCTGTAGGTTATTTTAGTAAATTTGGAAATTCATTTTCCTCTCAATGATGGCAAGTGTTCTAGGTCCTGAGGCAGCAAGGCAAACTGAAATCATCATGTTTCCTCCACTTGATGTTTCCTCCACTTGATGTTTCCTCCACTTGATGTTTCCTCCACTTGATGTTTCCTCCACTTGATGTTTCCTCCACTTGATGTTTCCTCCACTTGATGTTTCCTCCACTTGATGTTTCCTCCACTTGATGTTTCCTCCACTTGATGTTTCCTCCACTTGATGTTCCCTCCACGTGATGTTCCCTTTTTGTGACATACATACTGTAGTGCTGAGTAGTCTTCCTGAACAATTCAGCTTTTGTTTCATCAGTCCACAAAACATTTTCTCAGTAGCATTACAGTTTGCAAAGGTGCTCTTTGGCTAAATCCCAGCACGCAGCATTTTTAATTTCTGCTTCTGCCATGGATACCCTTCTTGCTCAAAGACTTATGCGTAGCATTACAGTTTGCAAAGGTGCTCTTTGGCAAAATCCCAGCACGCAGCATTTTTAATTTCTGCTTCTGCCATGGACACCCTGCTTGCTCAAAGACTTATGCGTGGTGGACTTATGAACAGGGATGTTTGCCAGTTCTAGTTATGCCAGTTTAAGCCTTTAGTTGTTACTCGTGGGTTCGTCTTTATCTCACTGAGGATTCAGCATTGTGCCTTGGGAGTCATCTTGGCTGAGCACCCATTTCTAGGAAGAGAGGGACCACCATGTCAGGGACCACCAGTGCCGAATGTCAGGGACCACAGTACTGCTTGTCAGGGACCACCAGAGCCACAGTACTACACTGTTTCCATTTATAGGCAATTTGTCTAACTGTCGACGATGGATGCCTAAACACTCTGAACTCGTGAACACATACAGTTCCTTTCGTGTGAAACGCGTCAACTGATCATCATTGCAATCTTGTCTGGCTCATGACAATAAAGACATTTCTACAGCATCTTTTGGATTTAAGTGTGCGATCAATCTTTTCTTCTCTTCTTGATATTGCCTAAACAATCTGAGATCGCTTTGTATCCCTTTCCAACCTTATGCAGATCAGCTACTCTTAAGCATATCTTCAGAGAGCTCCTTTTTGTGAGGCATGTCTCACATCAGCTGATGCTTCTTATGAACAGCAATCTTAACCACTTAAAGTGGGGTTCCACCCCAAAAAAAAAAACTACATTAAAAATCCTAAAAAAAATCCAAAAAAAATTTGGATATTTTTTTTTTTTACTTACCTCTAAATGCCTGTTGCTAGGGGGTCCCTCGTAGTCTGCCTCTTCCAGTGCCTGGGCTGGTGACATCACTTCCCCCTCGGCACAGGAAGGGCTCAGCTCTGCTCCCTCCCTCCTGTCAATCATCTGGGACCCATTACAGGTCCCAGGTGACTGAGCGGCCAATCACGGCGCGCAGCGCCGCTCGCGCATGCGGAGTGGGTGCCAGGCTGTGAAGCCACAGCCCGGCGCCCACAGTTGCAATGCCGGCGCTGCTGAACGGAGGGGGAGACGAGCGGGGCTTCGATCCCCCGCATCGCTGGACCCTGGGACAGGTAAGTGTCCAATTAAAAGTCAGCAGCTGCAGTATTTGTAGCTGCTGACTTTTAATTTTTTTTTTTTTTTTTCGACTGGACCTCGGGTGGAACTCCTCTTTAAGGACCAGCCTCGTTTTGAGATTTTGGTGTTAACATGTTTAAAACATTTTTTTTTGGTAGAAAATTACTTAGAAAAAAAACAATGTATAATGTTTGGGGGTTCTAACACCCTAGAGAATAAAATGGCGGTCATTGCAATACTTTTTTTCACACCATATTTGCACAGCGGTCTTACAAGCGCACTTTTTTCAGAAAAAATTCACTTTTTTGAATTAAAAAATAAGACAACAGTAAAGTTAGCCCAATTTTTTCTTATATTGTGAAAGATAATGTTACGCCGAGTAAATTGATAACCAACATGTCACGCTTCAAAATTGCGCCCACTCGTGGAATGGCGTCAAACTTTTATCCTCAAAAATCTCCATAGGCGACGTTTAAAAAAATTCTACAGGTTGCATGTTTTGAGTTACAGAGGAGGTCTAGGGCTAGAATTATTGCTCTCGCTCTAATGATGGCGGCGATATCTCACATGTGTGGTTTGACCACCGTTTTCATATGCGGGCGCTTCTCATGTATGCGTTCACTTCTGCATGCGAGCTCGTCAGGACGGGACGTTTTAAAAATGTTATTTTTTTTCTTATTTTACTTGATTTTATTTATTTTTACACTTAAAAAAAGAAAAAAAAAAAAGTTTGGGTCACTTTTATTCCTATTACAAGGAATATAAACATCCCTTGTAATAGAAAAAAGCATGACAGGTCCTCTTAAATATGAGATCTGGGGTCAAAAAGTCCTCAGATCTCATATTTGGACTTAAATGCATAAAAAAAAAAAATGTTGTCATTTGAAAAAATGACAACAAGAAAATGTGCTTTTAGGACGTATGGGCGATCTTGCGGCGAATCCGCTGCAGAGACCACTTTTATCTTGTAGCCGACCGCTGGCCGAACACGGGGATACCAGGGTTATGGCAGCTAGCTGCTGCCATAACAACGATATCCGTCCCCAAAGTAGGAACATACATCTGCATGCGGAGGTCAGCAAGGGGTTAAAATGTTTGAGTGTCTTTTATCAATTAACCACTTCAATACAGGACACTTTTACCCCCTTCCTTCCCAGACCAATTTTCAGCTTTCAGCACTGTCACACTTTGAATGACAATTGCGCGATCATGTAACACTGTACGCAAATGAAATTTTTATCATTTTTTTTCACACAAATAGAGCTTTTTCTTTGGTGGTATTTAATCACCGCTGGGGTTTTTATTTTTTACGCTACAAATAAAAAAAATACCGAAAATTTTCCAAAAAAATGCATTTTTCTTCATTTCTGTTATAAAATTTTGCAAATAAGTAATTTCTCTTGATAAATTTGGACCACAAATGATGCTGCTACATTTCTTTGGTAAAAATAACCCAAATCAGTGTTTATTTGGTGTTGGCAGTGATGGGGGACAGACAGATTTTTTTTGGGGACACTGAAATGTGTATAGGGACAGGGGTATATCTATATATATCTATGTATATCTTTGGTGCTTGGTGTACTTTGTGGGGTGATCTGTAACAGTTCTCTGTGTAAAATCATCCTCCGCTGTCACAGATCTGCAGATTCCCCCTCCCTCCCCCCTCCCCGCACTGAGCTCGGCGGGGAGACCTGTCACAGAGACACGCGTCTCTGTTTACATTGTGACAGCTGTGATTGGACACAGTCGTCAGGTGATCGGGAGGGCCAATCACAGCGCACATATCCCGATCTCTGCTCAGCTGGATCCTGTGATCAGCACGATCACAGGATCGAGTCGCAGCGTGCCTTGTGGCCGCACTGTGAGCCCTCGTTCTGAGTGGACGTTCCTGAACTCAGAACGAGGAAAGGACCACCCGGCCGTTTATGTGCAGTGGCCGGGTGGGAAGTAGTTAAAGTACCTCTAAACCACACCCCCAAACACATTTTAATAATTGTACTACAGGTGTGAAAACTCCAATTATCTTTTGTTGAAGTAATTAGTCTACTGGTTCACTTACTTTTTCTTCCAGCACTGTGAATGTTTAACCCCTTCACGCCAACTGTATGCAAATATGCGGCCTCACTGGACTGGGCTTGTTTCCCGTGGGGCCGCATATTTGCATATCTCCCTTTGTGCAGCACAGAGACTGGGGTCTCACCGAGAACCCCGTTCTACCGATCGGGTAACCGGAACTACCGATTCCAGATCACCTGATCGCTGCGATAGCCTCTGATCAGTGATCAGTCACTGTGAAGCCAGCCCCCGTGTCTTCTGTCTCTGTGAATGGACGAGAAAGATACATTGTATCTTTCTCAGTTCTTGCAGGGATGGAAACAAAAAAACAAAAATCAAAGTGTGTAGAATTTTTTTAAAAAATAATAATAAAATAAAAATAAAAAAAAATACCTAGATCAAGGTTTGATCTATGTCAGCCCCAGGGGTTAGTGTTTGGGTCGGGGTCAAAGGTCAGGGTCAGTATTTTTTTGGACAGGATTTATTTTTTTTAAAAATTAGTATCAGTGTCAGTTAGTGTCAGTGTGTTTTAGGTAGGATAAGAAAAAAAAAAGCAAAATGCGCACTATGGTTTCTAGGCTGTACTAAGAGTACAAACAACAACTAACATATATGTATATATATATGTGGTATCGCTGCGATCTTCAGGAGCAGAATTTATTTTGGGTTATTATTTGGTGATAGGTTATGGTAGCAGCAAGAAATATAGTTATATATTTTTTTTTTTAAACTTTTTTTTTTTATATTTTGGGCCAGTTTTTATTAGATAATATAAAAAAAATCAGGAGATATCCATTATTATTTACCAGCAAATGAAAGCCCAATTTGTCCTGCAAAAAAAAACCAAGGTATAATCCACCTGGATGCACAAAGTAGTTGTGATGATATGTACGGTTTTACTAACACATGTCAAAGTTGCAAAATTGGGCTTAGGCATTAAGATTTGTTTTATCCTTAGGCGCAAAGGGGTTAATGGGTGTGTTCAAAAAAAGACACAAGAAATTAGAACTGCTTGTGTGTTAACAGCTTAAGCACATTGTCCCAGCGGGCTGAATGAAAAAAAAAAAAAACGGAGAGGTTGCCATACTAAGTAAGCGATGTTAGTGCGGTAATCTTCCCCACCAAACTATTATGTTCTGCCAGAGGACTACCCCCCCACCAGAACACGCTAAATGATAAATTATGATATACTGTAGACGCTCGTAAGTACAGCAATGTCAAGAAAATCTAAAAGCATTTGCAATCACATAAAAAATGCATCAGGAATGAATGTTTTATAAGCATGCCCCAGTACACTTTCTGTAGTTTTTAAAATGTCCTTTGTTTTTTCTGTGTGCAGTTATCAGTAAATTTTGAGAGCTTAGTGCAACCATTTCTTGTTTACCATTTAAAAACCACTAACATCTGAGCATGGTTTACACTCAGAGGCCACTTTATGTCTTTACTGTACAGTAAAACCTTGTATTGCGAGCATAATTCGTTCCGGAAACTTGCTTGTAATCCAAAGCACTTGTATATCAAAGCGAATTTCCCCATAAGAAATAATAGAAACTCAGATGATTCATTCCACAACCATTTATTCATAGGTTCTTCCGTTTATAGTCCATATAAAAAGATTATAGCAATGTGATAGGTTGTGTAACCATAAAATGTCCATCCACAAATGGAAGCCTCCGCAAGGGGATTAGAAGCAAAATCCAGAAGGAGCTACAGAGTAGACATGTGCGGTTCGTTTTGTACGAATCGAAAATTCGTTCATTCAGAAGCATCCGAAATACGAATTTCTATGCTTCCGAATTGTATACGAATTACAAAATTTCGTTGACGAATTTCGGATCCAAATTCCATATACCAATCAGAGGTTTTCTTCTGCTGCTGAGTGAGGGTTGGGAAAATTATCTTTTTTAATATGGGAGTGGGAGACTGGTACTGGTAGTCGATGGGAGATTCAGAACTGGACAAAATAAGAATGTTCGTTAATATTGTTTTATTATTGTCATAATTACGATTATTCGTTATGATGAAGTTAAAAACCCAGGAAGTCAGCACAGCACAGGGATGGTGGGAGCCCCTCATGAGCACAGCAGGGGTACAGCCCCAGGAGGAATTCAGCACAGCACAGGGATGGTGGGAGCCCCTCATAATGAGCACAGCAGGGGTACAGCCCCAGGAGGAATTTAGCACAGCACAGGGATGGTGGGAGCCCCTCATAATGAGCACAACAGGGGTACAAACCCAGGAAGTCAGCACAGCACAGGGATGGTGGAAGCCCCTCATAATGAGCACAGCAGGGGTACAGCCCCAGGAGGAATTCAGCACAGCACAGGGATGGTGGGAGCCCCTCATGAGCACAGCAGGGGTACAGCCCCAGGAAGTCAGCACAGCACAGGGATGGTGGGAGCCCCTCATAATGAGCACAACAGGGGTACAGCCCCAAGAGAAATTCAGCACAGCACAGGGATGGTGGGAGCCCCTCATAATGAGCACAACAGGGGTACAGCCCCAGGAGGAATTCAGCACAGCACAGGGATGGTGGGAGCCCCTCATGAGAACAGAACAGGGATGGTGGGAGCCCCTCATAATGAGCATAATGAGTCGACGACTGCCATATTGAGAAAGGTATTCTTGCTTTTGAAATTCGTCATGACGAACGTTCGTAATTGTTACGAAAAGTTAACGAACCTAACGAAAATTTGTATTTCGTACGAATACAAATTGAATTTCGGACACGAATTATGAAACCCGAATTAACGGCTAATACGAAACGGAATGAAATGAAACAAATTTATTGACGACGCGCATGTCCACTACAGAGTATAAAAGAGAAGAGATGCGCCTCTAAGTGTAGCAATATGGTTACATTTATTGAAGGTACAACATTTAGCAACTCACATGGTTGATGATTAAAACTGGCACATCTAAGTATGCAGGCATCCGGGGTAAAGCTGTCCACATAGACCATCCTCCACACCGTCGGCTCTCACCGCTGTCAGTCTGCAATCATGACCGGGAAGGGAACTACCCTGCAGTAGAGCGATCTGAAAGTGAAGCGTAGAGCGCAGCGTGGAAAGGATGACGTTGATGGCGGTGACGAGGACGGTCTATGTGGACAGCTTTACCCCGGATCCCTGCATACTGAGATGTGCCTGTTTTAATCAACCATGTGAGTTGCTAAATGTTGTACCTTCATTAAATGTAACCATACTGCTACACTTAGAGGCGCCTCTCTTCTCTTTTACACTCAGTTGTGACATGACACTGTATTAGTCATAAGCTGAACGTCTCAGGTTTACTCAGCCCGGGCAGACAATGCAAACTTTAGTAAAATCTTATGACTATGATCTCTTGTACTTGTGACAGCTGTTACAGGGGAAATCTTTAGTCCAGGATGCTGACTATGTCTGCCCTTTCCGTCCCCTTCTTCATTCATAAAAGCTATACTTTAGCTTCCTTGAATTAAAAGCGATCTATGAATGGAGGACAGTCTGATGACCAAAAGGACCGCCTCCTTCATTTGTAGAATGTGTTTTATTCTTGGAAGTTATAGCACAGGTTCTATGAATGGAGATGGGGTATGTGTTGGGATGTCACCCCCTAGTGGCAATCTTTGGATTGTTCTAGCCATAGACTTACCATGGATATGGGTTGGGGCCACCCTCAGGTCCATGGCCTCACTACACATCAGGGTTCAAAACACAATCCAGAAGCACCGCTACTCTACTTCAGACAGCGGCATGGTCTGTTTCTACCTCCCCTAACATCAGCCTTCAGATTATTCTGAGCAAGTAACACAAAGCATGTACTAAACTCCACCAGCTGTTCAATGTTGTAGAATACACACAGACTAATATATTCTTGAATAGAACAACCCCAAACATGAGTGACTGTAAGTTGCATAACTCTGGTAGTGCAAAATTTACCTTACTGTTTCCTAGTGGCGCTATTACAGAAATTGTGCTGTTGCTTTAGTTGGGCTACCGATACCTTTTGTTAGGACGTCCAACAAGCCCATTCATTGGGAAAGACTCAGGTTCAGATCTCATTTAAGGGAAACACTGCCTGTAGAATGGTTGCAACATAATTGGGTTGTTCACCACTAATTTCCCATTTTGAACTCCACATCAGAGTAAAACTTCTGCTGAACGGATATCCCCAAAGAAGGGAAATGACTCATACACATAGGGGAAGTTATGTCACTAAAAATATATCTCCACTTTGTATGCACCAGCCAACAAACTTAACCACTTAAGGACCGAGCCTCTTTCTGAGATTTGTTGCTTACACGTTAAAAACATTTTTTTTTGCTGGAAAATTACTTAGAAGCCCCAAACAATATACACTTTTTTTTCTAACACCCTAGAGAATAAAATGGCGCTCGTTGCAATACTTTCTGACACACCGTATTTGTGCAGCGGTCTTACAAGCACACTTTTTTGGGGAAAAAAATACACTTTTTTTTTTAATTAAAATATAAGACAACAGTAAAGTTAGCCCAATTCTTTTTTATACTGTGAAAGATATTATGCCGAGTAAATTGATACCCAACATGTCATGCTTCAAAACTGCGCCCGCTTGTGGAATGGCAACAAACTCAAAATCTCCATAGGCGACGTTTCAAAAAATTCTACAGTTTGCATGTTTTGAGTTACAGTGGAGGTCTAGAATTATTGCTCTCGCTCTACCGATCGCGGCGATACATCACATGTGTGGTTTGAACACCGTTTTCATATGCGGGCGCTACTCATGTATGCGTTCACTTCTGCACGCGAGCTCGTCGGGACAGGGCGCGTTTAAAAAAATAATTTTTTTTTTCTTATTTTACCTTTTAGTTTTGTTTTTTTTACACTGTTCTTTAAAAAAAAAATTGTGTCACTTTAATTCCTATTACAATGTAAACATCCCTTGTAATAGAAAAAAGCATGACAGGACCTCTTAAATATGAGATCTGGGGTCAAAAAGGCCACAGATCTCATATTTACAATAAAATGCAATAAAAAAAAAAAAAATGAGGTTTTGACGTCGCTTCCGCCCTGCAATGATATGGAGACGGATGGGGGCCATCTTCCCCTCACTCATCTCCATGTCAGGCTAGGGAAAGAATCCGATCGCCTCCACCGCTGCCGGCGGCTCCGGTAAGTGGCGGGAGGCGGGGGACCTCTCCCGTCGCCGATAAAAGTGATTTCGCAGCGAATCCGCTTTTATCTTGAAGCGGACCGCCCTCTGAAGAAGAGGATACCAGGGTTATGGCAGCTAGCTGCTGCCATAACAACGATACTCCTCTTCAAAGTACCGACGTATAACGACGGTGGGCGCTCCGGAAGTGGTTAAGAGACATGCCACAGTACTACATAAAAAAAAGAAACCTAAAATGTAGGCATCTGCCTACGGGCGGAAAGGGTGGACATAACTAAATGTATTCTGACTCCGATTGTTGTGAAGCGACGATCCCTTGTGAGACCTCTATGCCTGGCCTGTATAAGATATAGTCACTGAAGGCAATCCTCAGATAGCTTGAACTCACCAAATACCAATTCCATCCACAGAAGTGCTTTTTTTCTGAACATCGGGTTACAGCAGGTGACAGGATACAAACAGATGAATAGGTTGTAGTATTTATGCGGTCAAAAGATGATATTGTCTGTAGCTTACAATGCAGAATATATGTGCCCTGCTACATGTGGCTTGTAGCTGCATCCATGACACAGAAAGTACAATCACAGGAAGAAGTGTGGAGCGTTACATACAAAGGAAGTGTGTCATACCATAAGGGAAAATGAACATGTGAAAACAAGTGCATTACCACAAAAGGTCACTAGATGGCAGCATGTGAATTGAATATAAAACGTCCATAGAAATGGTTAGGAAAGCAGTCTATATAAAAATTCTATGCCCGTTGGGGCAGCACAAAATGTAAGTAACATTCTTTGTGCAGATTGTTTAAAACTTTTTTTTTACTAATCTTAGGCCTTAAAGTGGATGTAAACCCCAATTTTTTTTTTTTGATGTCATAATGTAGAGTATAAGATTTCCTATCATTTGAGCCCAGTCTTGCCACAAAGAGTTAATCCATCTCTGAGAAATCCTCTTTTATTGTTCAGTGAGATAAAACTTGAGAACAGAGAAAAACTTTGTCAAACCCTCCCCCTTGCTGTGAGTGACAGGTGATTTACATATCTCGTGCACTAGCCTAAGACATGCATTATTTTTTAATTCCCTCCCCCACTCCTTTCTTCAGCAGCTCTGCAAGGATTGGCTGTTCCACACCTCAGCATGATTTGGCATGCTGAAGTCATGTGGTTACTTTCCTGTCTTTTCACTGGATGTCAGAGATCATAGCAGAAGTTCAGTGTAAGAAATACACAGGAGAAAATGCATATTGACAAGGGGAGTGTAGAGGTGGGCGGGGAGTCTACTGACATCACGACTCCACCCACCGAGCTCCAGACAACAGACCCGCCCACAGAATCTGCGGTTTTTCAGGTCTAATAACAGACAGAGGGGAGACATTGGACAGGTAAAGATACATGCAGGAGGCGTGTATATCCTTATAGATAACCCCTATGGCAGTAGTTTAGAAAAGATGACATTGGGTTTACATCCACTTTAAAGCTTATGTGAAATCAGATTTGAAGGCAGGCCTATTAAATAATATGCAGTTATGCATACCGTATATACTCGAGTATAAGCCGAGTTTTTCAGCACATTTTTTTGTGCTGAAAGTGCCCCCCTCGGCTTAGACTGGAGTCAAGCACTTTTCTGCAGTAAAAAATTTCATTTTCCGAACCGACTTTGGGGCCTCGTATCTCGGGGCCACTTGGTGCTAGGAACCCCAAATTTGGTGTGCAAACCCAGTGGAACTAGTACTACAACATATCCAAACGGGGCCCCAATATCCGTCAACTGTGTCCATCTGCATCAATGTCATTTTGGGACCCTTTGGGTCCAGAGACCCCAAATTTTGGCTGCAGCTATGGGGCATCTAGGAACCCTAAACTACCGAGTTTGAAGTTTGGGGGACCTCTGGCTGCAAATGGGCACAGTGAGGCATGCAAATGGTCACAGTGAGGCTGCAAATGGGCATTGTTGACCCTCTTTTCCACTTACAGTAGCTGCGCATTTCTCAACCTAGGCTTATACTCGAGTCAATAAGTTTTCCCAGGTTTTTGTGGTAAAATTAGGTGCCTCGGCTTATATTCGGGTCGACTTATACTCGAGTATATACGGTATGTAAAATACCCAATAAAAATGTACACAGAGGCTGAAAAGTCAACTTTATTTTAGCAGTCATCTGACTGCAGGGCTCTGATCTGTCGCCTCTTCAGCTGGGCAGGGGGCATATCTAGATAGGAGGCATGGCCAACCAAAACTGCCCTTGTGACAGTGCAGCTTGTTGCAGGTAAACAGATGGACGCGTCAGTCTGTGCCATCAATGGCACGGCGTAGCATAGATCCTATTATAAGTCAAAGGACACCGACTGATCACACTAGCATGGATCCGCTCTGTGGATAGAATGGTCAGAAAACTATAGGAAGCCAAGAAGGCTGTAAGGATCACCAGGTATTTAGTCCATAAATTAAATGACTGGTAGTCCAAAAGTTTTAAAATGTAGGATTACATACATTTAAGTAACACAACTAGGTCGTGTTTCCTGCCCCCAGCCTGCGACTAATCAATGAGGGAGAAGTAGCGGACAGATGAGCTCCTCTTTCTATCACTGCTCTCTTCTCCTATCAGCAAGAGCACAGAGAGCACTCTAGCGTAACTGATTGTTTTTTGTAAAAAAGGGGAAACCTAATGCAGCTACCACATCTAAGGACTTGTAAGCTGCTTTAAAGTGGAACTAAATGTAAAAAATTGCAAACAGGCTGGCTTTTCTATTACAGAAGAGACATGCAATCCTCTATGGAATGTGCACTGAACTGCACATGCATAGCTTAGTTTTCATTATTGCACACTGCCAGTGTGCTGGGATGACTGCATTTCCAGGCATGCTTGGGTGTGACATCATGCCCACACCAGCCAATAGAAACCTCTGAGCACTGGCAACTGGAAGAACCCGGGAGAAGGTGCCAGTGAGGGACCTCAAGAGCATCGGACCATTGCAGGTGTCACGTACCAGGTGCGAGGACAAGGTGCTGGGAGGGCTCCCCTTGCGGCTAAGTGCAGCGCACCCTTGAAGGTGGTACAGGAAATGCAGTGCCCAAAGAAGCACGGTTTGCCAGTTACTGTGGTCTGATCATCGGTAGGTAGCTGGAACAAGCGGGATGCACTGCAGGGCAGAGGTGCTTGGGTGACACCAGGCATACTTGGCAGCAGAGCAGACCATAAAATCAGGAGCCAGGCCAGGGGTCATAAACGGTAGATCAGTCGGTAGCAGATTCAGATAGCAAAACTGGAACAAGCTGGAGTCATTCATGGGTAGACGGGTAGTGGCAGAGTCAGTGAGCCAAGCCGGGGTCAAATACAAAAAAGCAGACCAGAACAGAGTCAGAAGTACAAGCCAGAGGTCAAACCAGGAGATCAGGATAAGCAGGTCAAGGCAAGCCAGGTCGGTAACGGGGAAGTCCAAGGACCAGGATACATGGGAGAGCTGACGATAATCCAGCAATCTAGTGCTCACAGCAGCAGGTTTAAATAGGCCAGCGTGGGTGCCAGCATCTATTACGCCGTGTATGCACCATTGCGCAAGTGCGTTAGCCTGTATGCGCCGTCACAATTCTGTATGCGCCGGTTCGCGTTGCGTGCGTCATTTCGCATGGACGTTTGCCAGATGCTTTTGACAGAGAAAAGAAAAGAGGAAGGAGAATAAAAACAAAAGGCCAGTAGATAAGGTTTAGATTAAAAAAAAAGGGAAATTGAAAAGTAAGTGGTAGGAATTTTTGTCAGAAGACTAATGCTGGGAACAGAGCTACTGATAAGGAATTAGGTGGATGGGACTGGCACTGCATGTAGGCAGACACTGAAACGAGCAAGAAGAAGCTGCATAGACAGAGGAGAAGATTTTGTAAAACATATGCACTCAGAATCTGGTGCAGCTGTGCATTGTAGCCAGTCAGCTTCTAACTTCAGCTTGTTGAATTAAGATTCGGCAATAAAACCTGCACTAGATCTTACACTCTCCAGCTTTACTAAATAAAGCCACAGTGACACTGGAAAAAAAACGGGGTGACATGGGGTGCAGGATACATAAGAGGACTCAGGAAGAACAGCCCTCAGAGTACCTGCACATTCAGCAAGGATAAGAGCCTTGAGAAGGACCGAGGTGCAGAATCCAAAATCCAAGATTTTTGCCAGAGCACCCCACAAAGGGTGATGGGCTTTGCTGCAGCACACCCTTGACTCGCTCGAGCAGGCAACAACAGAGCCAGCAGCTCTGGGTACTCAGGGGTGAGGAGCATTGAAGATACAACAGGATTATGGGATGCACAGGGGTCCAGGAGTCTCTGGAAGCACTGGGGTGCTGGGATTACAGGAAGACAGAAGCAAGAGCCTCTAGGAGCACTGTGTAGCTGGGAGCACAGGAGGTTGGGAGCAAGAGTCTCTGGGAGCACTGTGTAGCTGGGAGCAAGAATCTCTGGGAGCACTGTGTAGCTGGGAGCAGAAGTGGTTGGGAGCAAGAATCTCTGGGAGCCCTGTGTAGCTGGGAGCACAGGAAGTTGGGTGCAAGAATCTCTGGGAGCCCTGTGTAGCTGGGAGCACAGGAAGTTGGGTGCAAGAATCTCTGGGAGCCCTGTGTAGCTGGGAGCACAGGAAGTTGGGTGCAAGAGGTCTGTGGCAGCACTGTGTATCTGGGAAGACAGGAGCTCAAGAGTCCCTGAGAGCACTGGGGTGCTGGGATCACAGGAACAGAGGAGTAAGAGTCTCCAAGAGTACTGAGTACATAAGATGATCTTTAGAGGCATAGAAGGGCATGCTGCCTGGCCTTTTAAGAAAGCGTCCAGGATCTGATTGACTGCCCCACCCGTGGCCTCGCATAGGGAGAAAGAACTGATGATGAAATGACGCACAGATGAGCGTGACAAAATTTTAAGTTAACATAAAGAAGAAGGTGAAAAAAGAAGAGGAGGAACAGGAAGGGTTTGTACTATTTTGTTTTAAAGATTGTATTATATGTATTGGAAGAATTTGTACCATTCAAGAAACAGAGAAAAAGAATAGCAAAGATTGAAGAAGAGGTACTGCGGCATATTTATGTATTGGTCAACTCCTATTAAAGGTAACACTATCTGGGGATTTTATAAGGAGTGTCCTAGACACTCTTTAAAATCCTCTCACTCCCCTGAACAACAAATGGCAGTGTGGGGGCGACAGATGTACGTACCTGTCAGCATCCCCGACCCTTTGTTTACTTTCAACTGTCAACTGGGAAATCTCCCATCTGGTAGCTAAATAGGCTGGTAATGAGTCATGTTGCTAAGATGCCGGTGGCATCCTAGCAACCCACGAGGCCTTTGCTGGAAGCTGACACATTAATGACAACTTCCCAGCACATATGCCCCCACTCGGAGCATTGGCATCCCTCTGTATTCCAACTTAGAGTTGGTCCTAAATACAGCCAGTTTGCATATTTACAATTCTTTTTGAATCTGTCGCAGCCACAGCAACAGATTCTAAAAGCAGAGGTAGTAAGAACTACCTGAATCCTGTATTGGTACCGAAACTGGGGCAAAGCTTTCATAAATTAAAAGCAGGACA
This sequence comes from Lithobates clamitans, assembly GCA_037952925.1. Classification (NCBI taxonomy): domain Eukaryota; kingdom Metazoa; phylum Chordata; class Amphibia; order Anura; family Ranidae; genus Lithobates; species Lithobates clamitans. The sequence continues at coordinate 219,616 of JBBGZY010001502.1, forward strand.
TGTTAAAGTGGGCCATACCACCAGAAAAATGTCATTATTGCGTTTTTGAATTCCTCCTTATATATTTTGTGAGGTTGGAGATGGGTGGGGAAATTTACATAAAACGTAAATAGAAAAAAAAATTTAATGGTTGGAAATTAAAGCTGTTTTACGAGGATGCCCAGAAATAGGCACACATTTACACATATGGTGGACGTGCCCAGTAATCCAAACCTTCTGGAAGGAAGTCTTCGTGATTGCATCTAAAATATTTTAAAAAATAATACAACCAGATCCATATTTAACTTTACTTAATCTAAAACCGGAATGGTTAACACTCTCTCAATTCAAACTTATGATCCAACTAATAACGGCTGCAAAACAAACAGTGGCCAAGGCATGGAAATCTCCTATATTGGTACTAGCAGAAACAATTCACAGAATGAATAATACAATGTCCCATGCTAAGATGGTAGCCATCGATCAAAATTTGAAAAACTTTGGCACCCTTGGATAAAACAACAGTTCCTGTCAAACTTCAATGACTCTGTCCTGTTGCCATGGTAACAGATTAAATGACTTACAGAGACACCCATTCTAAGGCTTCAAAGAGAACTAAAAAGAATAATAAACTGACGAGCGGGACAACCTTGTGGACCATACCTCTACCTTTCAACCCTTTTTCTTCTTTCTCTTTCCTTTCCTCCACCTTACGATTAAAGCTCATTATCAGAATTTATTTGACCTATATACACTCTACCTGTAAACAATATGTATAGTAGGTATAAATCATTTAAATACCTACAAAAGTAACTAAGGAAATGATATATATCTTTAATTTAGGTTTACGTGAACCCAATGTTTAATATTTGAAATTTCATGATATTTACCTATATAAACCCTACTGTAAAACAATGAGCTTACTTTATAGATCCTTGTAAACTTACTTTATGTATCTTTATAATATTGTATACTCAATAAACTTCTTTTGACAAGGAAATTAAAGCTGTTTTAGAGTCTAGTGGGTAAGATACTGCCGTATGTGCATCAACTTCCAGAAGTTTCTCTTTTATCAATCCTCCCATAGAGATACAGAATAGATAAGACTGTAAGTATACTATATCAGTGTACTTTCAGTAGAAATATTGCTGGCAGGTGGAAGAGCTTTTATTGCAAAGACGACATACAGAGTCTCTTCTGCAATAAAGGTCTACCTGCCAGCAATGTTTCATTGTGAGTTATAGTTCTGCTTTCGTTTTTGGCACCGCGTTTAGTCCCAGCACAGCTGTTCACTGTAGATAATTTTTTTATGTACCAGTTTCTTTACACTAGAGACTGTGGCATATATGCTAACATATTCATCCCATTTCTCAGGACGCTGTCACCCCTGCCCACAGACCACATTTAATACACCTACCTTCCTGGTGGTTCCACCCACATCAATCCCACTTTCTGAGCAGTGGCACCAAGATCACGCCAACTTTCCCTGTCTCTAATTACGCTGGAATCTCCCACTTGGGATTCAATCCAATTAAAGTGGTGTTCCGGCCGAAATTATGCTTTTTAAATAAAAATACCCCTATAATACACAAGCTTAATGTATTCTAGTAAAGTTAGTCAGTAAACTAAGGTCTGTTTTGTTAGTTTATAGCAGTAGTTTGTTATTTTATAAACTTACAGCAAGCCGTGGCCATCTTAAGTGTGGGCATCTGAAGCCAGACTGCATTTCTTCCTGGATCTCATCCTTGCAGATCTCGCACATGCTCAGTGCAGCACAAGCAGTGTAATAGGTTTCAGGTCAGGTTTCCATAGCAACGGCAGTTTTAGAGGAAGTTGCCGCCCCACGTGCTCAGTGCAGCACAAGCAGTGTAATAGGTTTCAGGTCAGGTTTCCATAGCAAAGGCAGTTTCAGAGGAAGTTGCCGCCCCTTCCCAGAAGGCATTGCAAACAGGAAATGATGCGATGGGCCGCGGCCAGGGAGGAGGAAGTGAAAAATGAATACAGCAGATATACAGTAGGTGCTGAGAAAAAAAATAAAAAAATATCCAATTTGTTTACAGTGCACAGTTTAGTGAGGGATGCTGAAGAGTTGTAAAAGTGGGTGGAACTCCACTTTAATACCCTTTTTTGAGCTACTTCCCATGCACAGCAACTCAAACTAGAAAAGGTACAATTTCTGGGGAAATTGTGAAAAGTGTTCTTGCCTCTATAACTGGAGTGGGCGGAGTAACTGGGTGGAGTGGCTTGAGTAACTGTTGTGTGGTTGGAGTAACTGTGAAAAGTGTTAAAAAGCTTAATATTTTAAAAAGTATAAATAGTAGTAAAACAGTTGAAGTCCCATCATTAGCTGAAAGAGCTGAACATTTTTTTCAAAAATTTTTTTTTTCAAAAATTTTTTTTTTCAAAAATGTTTTTTTAATTTTTTTTCAAAAAGGGTTTTTTTATTTTTTTTTCCAAAAATATTTTTTTTTTCAAAAAAGGGTTTTTTTATTTTTTTTTTCCAAAAATATTTTTTTTTTTCAAAAATGTTTTTTTTTTAATGTTTTTTTTTCAAAAATGATTTTTTTTTATTTTTTAAAAAATGATTTTTTTTTTCATGGGGTGGTCATAATGTTTTGGCTGATCATGGGGGGGTTCATAATGTCAGATTTTGTCACCTCCCACTCTAGTTTCGAACATTTCGCCATTCATTCCTATGGGACCAATTTTCTGCAAAAACTACGATATTTTGTGAAAAATTCGGCGAAACGTTCCACAAAGTAATAGCACACCAATTAAATGACATTGAACATTTTGCCATTCATTCCTATGGGACCAATTTCGCCGCAAAAACAACGATATTTCGTGAACCATTCGGCGAAACATTCCACAAAGTAATAGCACACCAATTAAATGACATTGAGGCCAGATTCACACTGGTATTTTTCAGCTTTTCACAAAGTTCCACAAGGTAATAGCACACCATTTAAATGACATTGAACATTTCGGCATTCTTTACTATGGACCAATTTTCCTCAAAAACTACGATATTTCGTGAAAAATTTGGCGAAATGTTCCACAAAGTAATAGCACACCAATCGGGAACAATCCGCACGTTTCGGTATATTACTGTCTATGTAGTTTAAAAGCTGTGGGAGGAGTTGGGGTGGTATGATCATGGGGTTGTCAGCTTTTGTCACCTCCCACTCTAGTTTTGAACATTTCGCCATTCATTCCTATGGGACCAATTTTCCGCAAAAACTACGATATTTCGTGAAAAATTTGGCGAAACATTCCACAAAGTAATAGCACACCAATCGGGAATCCACACGTTTCGGTATATTACTTGTCTATGTAGTGTAAAAACTGTGGGAGGAGTTAGGGTGGTAAATTTGGCTATAATAATAACTAGAAAAGCTACAATTTCTGGGGGAAATTGTGTGAAGTGTTCTTGCCTCCACCTACAGTAGTCTACAACTGGAGTGGCTTGAGTAACTGTTGTGTGGTTGGAGTAACTGTGAAAAGTGTTATAAAGCTTAATATTTTAAAAAGTATAAATAGTAGTAAAAAAGTTGAAGTCATCCCATCATTAGCTGAAAGAGCTGAACATTTTTTTCAAAAATGATTTTTTTTTTTTTCAAAAATTATTATTTTTTTTTTCATGGGGTGGTCATAATGTTTTGGCTGGTGATAATGTTTTGGCTGATCATGGGGTGGTCATAATATTTTGGCTGATCATGTTGTGGTCATAACGCTTTGGCTGATCATGGGGTGGACATAATGTTTTGGTTGATCATGTGGTTGTCAGCTTTTGTCACCTCCCACTCTAGTTTTGAACATTTCGCCATTCATTCCTATGGGACCAATTTCACGGCAAAAACGTCGATGTTTCCTGAACCATTCGGCGAAACGTTCCACAAAGTAATAGCACACCAATCGGGAACAATCCGCACCTTCGGTATATTACTGTCTATGTAGTGTAAAAACTGTGGGAGGAGTTAGGGTGGTAAATTTGGCTATAATAACTAGAAAAGCTACAATTTCTGGGGAAATTGTGTGAAGTGTTCTTGCCTCCACCAGTAGTCTACAAGCATTATCAAGCCTAGCAGATGTAGGTATGACCACATGCATTTGGGGGGTCTCAGCATCTTGTGTTTTCAACCACTGTTTCCTAGCAACGCTCATGCCCTGTTTATGCTTCACAACCACTGCTCAATACACAATACACAGGATCATGATAGCTATAATAACTGTGCAGTACTTCAAACGGTCGTATTTTAAAAACTATAAATCCTACAGGGAAGATTTTGATGCATAGTATGTCTCTGAAATATTAAAAATGAAGGCACAGTCGCAGTTTGGATATTGCCCTTAAAATTTGAAGTGGCTAGAGTGTAGTTTCAATGAATGTCAATGGACGGCGTGAGTTGCAAACAAATGGTCATATTATGAAAACTATCAGGACTATGGCTTAGCCATGGACATGTTTAGTGGCAGCAGGGATAGCTGAACGTTTTGATATAAGATTTGTGTAGGTGGGCTTGAAAATGAGGGAGTGGTGGCAGTTTAGAAATCATGTCCTGATTATTCAGCTTTTGTCACCTCCCACTCTAGTTTTGAACATTTTCCCATTCATTCCTATGGGACAAATTTTGCCGCAAAAACGACGATATTTCGTGAACCATTCGGGGAAACATTCCACAAAGTAATAGCACACCAATCGGGAACCATCCGCACGTTTCGGTATATTACTTGTCTATGTAGTGTAACAACTGTGGGAGGAGTTAGGGTGGTAAATTTGGCTATAATAATATATATGTGAGATAACAGTAAGTGGTCTTGCTATGCAAGAACACTTAACTAGAAAAGCTAAAATTTCTGGGGAAATTGTGTGAAGTGTTCTTGCCTCTAGTGGATGGAGTAACTGGTGGGAGTGGCTTGAGTAACTTGTGTGGTTGGAGTGGCTGGAGTTACTGTGAAACGTGTTAACCACTTCAGCCCCGCACCATTTGGCTGCCTAAAGACCAGAGGACTTTTTCCAATTTAGCACTGCGTCGCTTTAACTGCTAATTGCGCGGTCATGCAATGCTGTACCCAAATGAAATTTGTGTCCTTTTCTTCCCACAAATAGAGCTTTCTTTTGATGGTATTTGATCACCTCTACAGTTTTTATTTTTTGCGCTATAAATGAAAAGGACCGAAAATTTTGAAAAAAAATGATATTTTCTACTTTTTGTTATAAAAATAATCCAATAAACTCAATTTCAGTCATACATTTAGGCCAAAACGTATTCAGCCACATGTCTTTGGTGAAAAAAGTCAATAAGCGTATATTTATTGGTTTGCGCAAAAGTTATAGCGTCTACAATCTAGGGTACATTTTCTGGAATTTACACAGCTTTTAGTTTGACTGCCTATGTCATTTCTTGGGGTGCTAAAATGGCAGGGCAGTACAAAACCCCCCAAATGACCCCATTTTGGAAAGTAGACACCCCATGGAAATTGCTGAGAGGCATGTTGAGCCCATTGAATATTTATTTTTTTGTCCCAAGTGATTGAATAATGACAAAAAAAAAATAATTACAAAAAGTTGTCACTAAATGATATATTGCGCACACAGGCCATGGGCATATGTGGAATTGCACCCCAAAATACATTCAGCTGCTTCTCCTGAGTACGGGGATACCACATGTGTGGGACTTTTTGGGAGCCTAACCGCGTACGGGGCCCCGAAAACCGCCTTCAGGATTTCTAAGGGCGTAAATTTTTGATTTCACTTCTCACTACCTATCACAGTTTTGAAGGCCATAAAATGCCCAGATGGCACAACCCCCCCCCCCCCAAATGACCCCATTTTGGAAAGTAGACACCCCAAGCTATTTGCTGAGAGGCATGTTGAGTCCATGGAATATTTTATATTTTGACACAAGTTGCGGGAAAGTGACAATTTTTTTTTTGCACAAAGTTGTCACTAAATGAGATATTGCTCACACAGGCCATGGGCATATGTGGAATTGCACCCCAAAATACATTTAGCTGCTTCTCCTGAGTATGGGGATACCACACGTGTGGGACTTTTTGGGAGCCTAGGCGCGTATGGGGCCTCGAAAACCAATCACCGCCTTCAGGATTTCTAAGGGTGTAAATTTTTGATTTCACTCTTCACTGCCTATCACAGTTTCCCGCAACTTGTGTCACAATATAAAATATTCCATGGACATGACTCTCAGCAAATAACTTGGGGTGTCTACTTTCCAAAATGGGGTCATTTGGGGGGGGGGTTTGAACTGTCCTGGCATTTTATGCACAACATTTAGAAGCTTATGTCACACATCACCCACTCTTCTAACCACTTGAAGACAAAGCCCTTTCTGACACTTTTTGTTTACATGAAAAAAATATTTTTTTTTGCAAGAAAATTACTTTGAACACCCAAACATTATATATTTTTTTTAAAGCAAATGCCCTACAGATTAAAATGGTGGGTGTTTCATTTTTTTTTTCACACAGTATTTGCGCAGCGATTTTTCAAACGCATTTTTTGGGGAAAAAACACTTTTTTAAATTTTAATGCACTAAAACACACTATATTGCCCAAATGTTTGATGAAATAAAAAAGATGATCTTAGGCCGATTACATGGTTACCAAACATGACATGCTTTACAATTGCGCACAAACGTGCAGTGGCAACAAAATAAATACATTTTTAAAAGCCTTTAAAAGCCTTTACAGGTTGCCACTTTAGATTTACAGAGGAGGTCTGCTGCTAAAATTACTGCCCTCGATCTGACCTTCGCCGTGATACCTCACATGCATGGTGCAATTGCTGTTTACATTTGATGACAGACCGCCGCTTGCGTTTGCCTTAGTGCGAGAGCAGGGGGCGACAGGGGTGCTTTTTTTTCTTTCTTATTTTTTTGCTTTTTTATCTTATTTTTAAACTGTTCCTTTCATTTTTTTTAAAATCATTTTTATTGTTATCTGAGGGAATGTAAATATCCCCTATGATAGCAATAGGTAGTGACAGGTACTCTTTTTTGAAAAAATTGGGGTCTATTAGACCCTAGATCTCTCCTCTGCCCCCAAAGCATCTGACCACACCAAGATCGGTGTGATAAAATGCTTTCCCAATTTCCCAATGGCGCTGTTTACATCCGGCGAAATCTAAGTCATGAAATGCTCGTAGCTTCCGGTTTCTAGGATTGCTTTTACATGAAAGCCGACCGCTGGCTGAAAATAATAATACCAAGATGATACCTAAACCTGCAGGCATCATTCTGGTATAACCACTCAAAGTCTTGAATGGCGTACCTGAAGACAAAAAAAATGGTTAACAATAAAACACAGTAAACAGTAAAGTATAAGAAACTGCATACCTGAAAAGCAAACATGATAAAACATAATAACAATAAAACATTGCAGAATAGAATGCAGTAAAAAAGAGCAGAACAATAGAGAGAGAATAGAGAGAGAGAAAACAATAAAACGACAACTATTTTTTTTTATTTTTTATATATATATATATATATATTTTTTACACTTTTTTTTGTAACTAACTTTTATAACTGTAACTGGTTCCAGGTTCGGGTCTCTCAAAATGCGATGGTATCTTGGGAGACCCTGTGAAAGTGTGCCTAGTCTGTGCAATGCTGTACCCTACGCTAATACTCAACTAGTGAATGGTAGCGTTCAAAACATTCACCAATGCAAAGACCAGGATTGTCAGGACAGGAGGGACAATAATAGTGGGTGTCACGCCTATATCAGCGCTTGCTGCAGACACAACATCTTTTTTGGGGGGTTCGTTGGGTAGGGGTACTCGGGAGGACATATAAATGCCTCTCATGCAGCCGACTGCATTTGGTTGGGGATGTGAATGGGGGAAGTACAGGCGCCGCAGAAGTGGTGGGTTCCCAATTAGGATTGGTGAATGCAGCAGGAAGGGCTCTATGGGCACGACGGGCCTGTGTTTGTCTTCTTGGTGGCAGCGGGACACTACTTGTGCTTGCCACCTCACCAGCTTGAACTGCACTTATGGGACTCGCCACGTCACCAAGTGTTACTGCAGTGCTGGTTTGACTATGACCGGGGTGTACTAGGCCGCTGGCGCTTGCCAGTTCACCAAAACACTACCAAAAAAACTGTTAGCGATCGCAGGAATCAGACCTGACTCTGCGAACGCTGCAGTTATGCGTTTAGTGTTTTGGAAGTGTCAGTGATCGATCGATACTGCACTTGGGTGGGCTGGGCTGGGCCGGGTGGAGGGGCAAAACGCAGGTGCTAGCAGGTATTTGGGCTGATCCCGCTAACACTGCGTTTTTGGGAACCCTAAACTGCTGGGGACGCTAGTATAGATCTGATCGGATCAGATATTGATCCGTTCAGATACTATACCACTAAGGGAGGTGTACGCTGCGTGCGTGGGTGTTAGCGGTACTGGCGCTAACCTGACGCTGCCTGGGGCTGGTGCTTGCCAGTTCACCAAAATACTACCAAAAAAACTGTTAGCGATCGCAGGGATCAGGCCTGATTCTGCGAACGCTGCAGTTGTGTTTAGTGTTCTGTAAGTGACAGTGATCAATCGATACTGCATTTGGGTGGGCTGAGCTGGGCCGGGCGGAGGGGCAAAACGCAGGTGCTAGCAGGTATCTGGGCTGATCCCGCTAACACTGCGTTTTTGGGAACCCTAAACTGCTGGGGACGCTAGTATAGATCTGATCGGATCAGATATTGATCCGTTCAGATACTATACCACTAAGGGAGGTGAATGCTGCGTGCATGGGTGTTAGCGGTACTGGCGCTAATCTGATGCTGCCTGGGGCGACGCATATCACCGCCGGGCGATCAGGGGACTAAACCTTTATTCGGTAATAAACGACGGGTCCCCTGACACTAAAAAAAATAAACGAACTAACCAGCGTCACCCGTAACGGTTATACGGTGATCAGTGGTGAAAGGGTTAACTAGGGGGCAATCAAGGGTTTAAAACCTTTATTGGGTAGTATATGGGGGTCCCTGACGCTATAAAACGCTGACGGCGAACCAAAATATTTACGTCCCTAACTAGTGTCACCAGTGACACTAATACAGCGATCAGAAAAATGATTGCTTAGTGACACTGGCGACAGGGGGTGATCAAGGGGTTAAAACTTTATTAGGGGGTGTTAGGAGGGTACCCTAGACCTAAAGGGGGGCTAACACTTACTGCCCTAACACACTAACTGTCACAAACTGACACCATGCAGTAATCAGAAAATAAAAACTGCTTGGTGTCAGTGTGACGGGGGGGAGGGGTGATTAGGGGGTGATTAGGGGGTGATCGGGGGGGGTCGGGGGGTAAAGGGGGGTGTAAAGTGTGCCTGGCATATTCTACTGTGTGTGTTGTGCAACTCACTCAGATGTCTTCTGTCCTCGGCGCCGGAACGGAAACTGCCGAGCCGAGGAGAGATGACATCACATCCCCTGCCTCTGTGTACTACACAGAGGCAGGGGAAGATTCTGATTGGCTGGGAGCGATCGTGAGGGGGGGGGGGGGGGCCACGAATGGATGGCATCCCCATCATCTCTGATCACTGCCAGACCAAACGCAACCGCCTCGGGCACCGGGGGGGTCTGATCGGACCCCCCGCCCGCGGGAAGGCAATCGCGTACCAGGTATGTGATTTTGCCTGCCCGTGCCATTCTGCTGACGTACATCAGCATGAGGCGGTCGTCAAGTGGTTAAAAAGCTTAATATTTGAAGTTGAAGTCCCATCATTAGCTGAAAGAGGTGAACATTTTTTCAAAAGATTTTTTTTCTCAAAAATGATTTTTTTTTCAAAAATTTTTTTTTTTTTCAAATTAATTTTATTTTTCAAAAATGTTTTTTTTTTTTTCAAAAATGATTTTTATTTTATTTTTTTTCTTAAATGATTTTTTTTCAAAAATTATTTTTTTTCAAAAATGTTTTTTTTTTCAAAAATGTTTTTTTTTTCAAAAATGTTTTTTTTTTTCAAAAATTATTTTTTTTTCAAAAATTATTTTTTTTAATGATTTTTTTTTCAAAAATTATTTTTTTTCTTAAAAAAAAAATATTTTTTTTATGGGGTGATCATAATGTTTTGGCTGATCATGGGGGGGTCATAATGTTAGCTTTTGTCACCTCCCACTCTAGTTTTGAACAGTTATGCTATGCAAGAACACTTAACTAGAAAAGCTACAATTTCTGGGGAAATTGTGAAAAGTGTTCTTGCCTCTACAACTGGAGTGGGCGGAGTAACTGGGTAGAGTGGCTTGAGTAACTGTTGTGTGGTTGGAGTGGCTGGAGTGAAAAGTGTTAAAAAGCTTAATATCTTAAAAAGTATAAATAGTAGTAAAAAAGTTGAAGTCATCCCATCATTAGCTGAAAGAGCTGAACATTTTTTTCAAAAATGATTTTTTTTTTTTTCAAAAATTATTATTTTTTTTTTTCATGGGGTGGTCATAATGTTTTGGCTGGTGATAATGTTTTGGCTGATCATGGGGTGGTCATAATATTTTGGCTGATCATGTTGTGGTCATAACGCTTTGGCTGATCATGGGGTGGACATAATGTTTTGGTTGATCATGGGGTTGTCAGCTTTTGTCACCTCCCACTCTAGTTTTGAACATTTCGCCATTCATTCCTAGTCCCATCATTCGCTGAAAGAGCTGAACATTTTTTTCAAAAGTTGTTTTTTTTTTTTCAAAAAATTTTTTTTCAAAAATGAATTTTTTTTTTTTTTTTGTGCAAAAATATTTTTTTTTCATGGGTCATAATGTTTTGGCTGATCATGGGGTGGTCATAATGTTTTGGCTGATCATGGGGTTGTCAGCTTTTGTCACTTCCCACTCTAGTTTTGAACATTTCGCCATTCATTCCTATGGGACCAATTTTGCCGCAAAAACAACGATATTTCGTGAACCATTTGGCGAAACGTTCCACAAAGTAATAGCACACCAATTAAATGACATTGAGGCCGGATTCACACTGGTATATTTCAGCTTTTCACAAAGTTCCACAAGCTAATAGCACACCAATTAAATGATATTAAACATTTCGCCATTCATTCCTATGGGACCAATTTTCCGTAAAAACTACGATATTTCTTGAAAATTTCAGCGAAACGTTCCACAAAGTAATAGCACACCAATCGGGAACAATCCTCACGTTTTGGTATATTACTGTCTATGTAGTTTAAAAGCTGTGGGAGGGGTTAGGGTGGTATGATCATGGGGTTGTCAGCTTTTGTCACCTCCCACTCTAGTTTTGAACATTTCGCCAATCATTCCTATAGGACCAATTTCGCCGCAAAAACAACCTAATTATGAGCAAATGTAAATGTTATTTTTCGGTATATTACTTGTCTATGTAGTGTAAAAACTGTGGGAGGAGTTAGGGTGGTAAATTTGGCTATAATAATAATAATATATATGTGAGATAACAGTAAGTGATCTTGCTATGCAAGAACACTTAACTATAAAAGCTACAACTTCTGGGGAAATTGTGTGAAATGTTCTTGCCTCCACCAGTAGTCTACAAGCATTATCAAGCCTAGCAGATGAAGGTATGACCACATGCATTTGGGGGGTCTCAGCATCTTGTGTTTACAAACACTGTTTCCTAGCAACGCTCATGCCCTGTATGAAGCATAACTTCATAACCACTGCTCAATACACAGGATCATGATAGCTGTAATAACTGTGCAGTACTTCAAACGGTCGTATTTTAAAAACTAAATCCTACAGCAAAGAGTTTTATATTGTGAGAATCACAAGACCCAGACCTAGATTTTGATGCATAGTATGTTTCTGAAATATTAAAAATGAAGGCACAGTCGCAGTTTAGATATTGCCCTTCAAATTTGAAGTGGCTAGAGTGTAGTTTCAATGAATGTCAATGGACGGCGTGAGTTGCAAACAAATGGTCATATTGTGAAAACTATCAGGATATGGCTTAGCTGTGGACATGTTTAGTGGCAGCAGGGATAGCTGAACGTTTTGATATAAGATTTGTGTAGGTGGGCTTGAAAATGAGGGAGTGGCGGCAGTTTAGAAATCATGTCCTGATTTTTCAGTTTTTGTCACCTCCCACTCTAGTTTTGAACATTTCCCCATTCATTCCTATGGGACCAATTTTGCCGCAAAAACGACAACGTTCGTTCAACAAACAATGTTCAGCGAAACGTTCCACAAAGTAATAGCACACCAATCGGGAACAATCCGCATGTTTCGGTATATTGTCTATGTAGTGTAAAAACTGTGGGAGGAGTTAGGGTGGTAAATTTGGCTATAGTAATATATATGTGAGAACAGTAAGTGATCTTGCTATGCAAGAACACTTACCGTATATACTCGAGTATAAGTCAAATTTTTCAGCCCTTTTTTTTGGGCTGAAAGTGTCTCTTCGACTTATACTCGAGTCACCGCCGTCTGTCTGCGTGATCAGCATGTCATGCAGGCGGCCGGCGTGTGATGATAGTCTTCGGCGGCTATTCCAGCTTTCAAAAGCCGCGCCTCCTGCTCGTCTGTGATGGGTTGAACAGCTGTCAGTGTACAGCCTATCACGGACATTCTCTCATCCTCGTCCGTGGTATGAGAATGAGAGAATGTCTGTGATAGGCAGCGGTCAGCCTATCACAGACGAGGAGGAGGCGCGGCTTTTGAACTGTGGAATGGCCGCCGAACACTATCATCACACGCCGGCCACCGCTTGAGGATGGAGATCGCCACAGGGAGGCTGCACAGGACACAGGTAGGCTGCACATGCACACAGGACACATGCACACAGGACACATGCACACAGGAACACAGGACACACATGGACAGGACACAGGGACACAGGAACACAGGACACACATGTACAGGACACATGCACAGGGTACAGGTAGGCTGCACAGGACACAGGGAGGCAGGCAGTTGCAGATGGGCATTGTTGACCCTCTGCATTTCTCACCCTCGTCTTATACTCGGGTCAATACATTTTCCCAGTTTTTTGTGGTAAATTAGGGGCCTCGACTTATACTCGGGACGACTTATACTCGAGTATATACGGTAACTATAAAAGCTACAATTTCTGGGGAAATTGTGTGAAATATTCTTGCCTCCACCAGTAGTCTACAAGCATTATCAAGTCTAGCAGATGAAGGTATGACCACATGCATTTGGGGGGTCTCAGCATCTTGTGTTTACAACCACTGTTTCCTAGCAACGCTCATGCCCTGTTTATGCTTCATAACCACTGCTCAATACACAGGATCCTGATAGCTGTAATAACTGTGCAGTAATTCAAACGGTCGTATTTTAAAAACTATAAATCCTACAGCGAAGAGCTTTATAATGTGAGAATCACAAGACCCAGACCTAGATTTTGATGCATAGTATGTCTCTGAAATATTAAAAATTAAGGCACGGTCGCAGTTTAGATATTGCCCTTCAAATTTAAAGGGGCTAGAGTGTAGTTTCAATGAATGTCAATGGACGGCGTGAGTTGCAAACAAATGGTCTTATTGTGAAAACTATCAGGACTATGGCTTAGCCGTGTACATGTTTAGTGGCAGCAGGGATAGCTGAATGTTTTGATATAAGATTTGTGTAGGTGGGCTTGAAAATGAGGGAGTGGCGGCAGTTTAGATATAATGTCCTGATTTTTCAGCTTTTGTCACCTCCCACTCTAGTTTTGAACATTTCCCCATTCATTTCTATGGGACCAATTTCGCCGCAAAAACGATGATATTTCGTGAACCAACGTTCCACAAAGTAATAGCACACCAATCGGGAACAATCCGCATGTTTTGGTGTATTACTTGTCGTGTAAAAACTGTGGGAGGAGTTAGGGTGGTAAATTTGGCTATAATAATAATATATATGTGAGATAACAGTAAGTGGTCTTGCTATGCACTTAAACACTTAATAATTGCCGACCGCAATACATATATATATATATATAAGTATATAAGTTGCGGTTTGCAAGTCGTTTACCGAGATTATGGCTGAAGATATCAGCTATAACCCCTGGTATGTTTTTTTTTTTTTTTTTTCAGCAGACGGCCGGCTTTCTCGTGAAACTGATCCAAGCGGCTCATGAGGGGGCTGGTTTCTGAAGCTGCAGGAGGGGACATCCCCTTCCTCCTGCCGCTCGCCGGTGCTTGCTGGGCTTACTATTACCGCCTGTTAGCCCTAAAATGATCCGGTGGTGCGGCTGTCTGCTCCAATAGGCAGTGGCATCTCCAGGTTTCATATTTAGGGGGGCACATGGGGGGACAGGGACAAAAGTAGGGGAGCAACTATAAAATGCTATTATATATATATATATATATATATATATATATATATATATATATATATCCTGGGGCCCTTTTCTAAGATCCCACAACTGGCCCTTTCACATGTTCTGCAGTGAGCTCCCTTTCTACTGTATTGGGGTGGTAGAAAACAAGAGATATATGTCACCAGCATACCAAGAAAATATAAGGGTCCAAAGCAGTGGGAGAACTATCAGGGTTGCAAAGGTTGTCTTGCCACCGGGCCCTGGTGTTCTGCCACTGTGGGGTTCCCCAGCCTCCTCTTGCTGTCCTGCCCCTGCTATTGACAGCACTGGTCTGGCATCTTTTGGAATTTACAGGCTGGTTCTCCTGTCCTAAGGACGGGAAAAATCAGTCTGTTTTTTCAGTAACTGAGAGTCCTGGTGGAGTCCTTCCTGTAACTCGCTCTTCTCCCTGCCAATGAGGATGCAGGGGAAGGAGCAGATCGGGTGGCTGTGGTTGTGTGAGCGCTGGCATAATGCAGTGTCAGCAAGCAGAGGGGGGGGAGGAAACACCTGCAGGAGCTGACTGGGGATGCTCTCCCTCTCAATAGAGACTGTTACTCCAGCGGTGGCCCGAGTAAGATGTGGCGCATCCGCTATGAATGCAAACAAAAAAGACAAAAAAAAGTTTTTTTTTTAATTGGGGGGGGGGGGACATGGTGGGGCACAGCATAATGTTGGCGGGGGGGGGGGGGGTTCAGGGCCCCCTCTGGCCCCCCCCTAGTGACGCCATTGCCAATAACACGCTTTGATCAACTCTATGGCCTTGGAGGACCAGAGCGACGCCACAAAGTCACTTCCAGTCCAGGCTGGAAGAAAAAAAAAATCGAAAGATCAAACCATTTTTTTTTTTATCTTTTGCTTCTAAAGGTAAAGAAGAGATCTGGGGTCTTTTTGACCTGTAATCCTTATTTCTATTATAAGGGATGTGTACATTCCTTGTAATAGGAATAAAAGTGACCCAAAAAAATAACATTTAAAATGAACAGTGTAAAAATAAAAAGTAAAATAAATAATATTAGAAAAAAAATTGAAAGCACCCCAATCTCTCCGTACTTACGCGCAAAAGCGAACGCATGCGTAAGTCGTGCATACACGGTATTCTAACCACACATGTGAAGTACCGCCGCAAATGTAAGAGCCCTTTCACACTGGGGCGGTTTGCAGGCGCTATTGCGCTAATAGCGCCTGCAAACCGACCCGAAAGTGCCGCTGCTGTGTATCCAGTGTGAAAGCCCCGAGGGCTTTCACACTGGAGCGATGTGCTGGCAGGACGGTAAAAAAAGTCCTGCCAGCAGCATCTTCGGAGCGGTGAAGGAGCGGTGTGTATACCGCTCCTTTACCGCTCCTGCCCATTGAAATCAATGGGACGGCGCAGCTATACCGCCGGCAAAGCGCCTCTTCTCGGCCGCTAGCGGGGGGTAAAACCGCCCCGCTAGCGGCCGCATACCGACGGTAAAGCGCCGCTAATAATAGCAGCGTTTTACCGCCGACGCTGCCCCCCCGCCCCAGTGTGAAAGGGCTCTTAGAGCAAGAGCTATGATTCTAGTGCTAGACCTTCTCTGTAACTCTAAACAGGTAACCTGTAAAGGCTTTTTAAAGTGTTTCCTATGGAGATTTTTAGGTACTGTAGTTTGTCGCCATTCCACGAGCATGCGCAATTTTATAGCGTGACATATTAGGTATCTATTTAACATCATCTTTCACATTATACAAAAAAAGGGAAACTACTGTGTTTTTGTTCTTTTTTAACTCATTAAAGTGAATTTTTTCCAAAAAAATTGCGTTTGCAAAACCTCTGCGCAAATACCATGTGACATAAATTACAATGGTCGCCATTTTATTTCCTAGGGTCTCTGTTAAAAAAAGTATAACGGGGGTTATAAGTACAGTCATTTTCTAGTAAAAAATACTGATTTAAACTTGTAAGCAAAAAGTGCCAGAAAAAGCCGGATCTTCAAGTGGATAAGGGTGATGCTCTGATCTTGGGAGGCAGCCCAGGACACAGGCTCATTTGGACACAGAACCTAGATGCGGGACTGTCCTTGCAAATTCAAGAAAGGATGGCATCTATACTGTAGTGGTGAATATGCTGGTAAGTCCATTTCTGAGATGCTGTAGCCATCTTGTATGGCATCAACTCTTCTTTCACAGCCAGCATTGCATAGATCATACATCTTCCTCATTCTCACGATTTGTGAAACAGCCGAACCGCTTGATCACGTCTGCATGTTTAATGTCTTCCCGTTTGCGTAAATAAATACGTTTGCCTAAAAAAAGCCCATTCACATCTATGGGGAGGCAGCGGATGCAAGGACACTGCTGCTCGTTCCAATTTGACAGGCATGGGGTTGAGCGCCTGTGAACTCAGACAGTGTGTCTAAACTCTTACAGAAATGTAGTTGTTGGTGCTGCTATTTGCATCTCTGGAGATGCTGGCTGCCCTGTCCTTACCAGCGTAAATACACCTGGCCTATACCTCCAGAGCTTCCATGCTGCTCTTTTTCCAACTCCTGCAGAACCTCGAGGCTCGGCTGGTTTCCACCGTTAGTCAGGTGCATGTTATAGGAAGATCGGCTTGCCTCTATTTGTGCGGCTTAGCTGTCAAAACAGACTGCTGTTTATTTTAATGCTTCTTCAAAACTCAGTTTGTTGCAAAGACAGCGATGGCCCACAGAAATCCGCAGAGCATACACAGCTGCAATTTACATAGCTATATTAAGTCCCCGTGGCATATAAAAATTATTCCTTCTGAAATAGAAAGGTAAAACCCTTCTATATTTGGTTTTATGTCTTTTACTGTAAATATGGTACTAGCTTGGGGGAAAAAAAAATATTGTCATTTTCAAGAAACTAGTGGTGAGATGATTTGAGCTTTATGACATGGAGCATTATCCTGCTGGAAGTCACCATCAGTAGATGGGTACACTGTAGTCATAAAGAGGTGGACATGGTCAGCAACAATACTCAGGTAGGCCGTGGTGTTTAAACAATGCTCAATTGGAACTAAGGGGCCCAAAGTGTGCCAAGAAAATATCCCCCACACTATTACACCACCACCACCAGCCTGAACTGTTGATACATGGCAGGATGGATCCATGCTTTCATGTTGTTTATACCAAATTCTGACCCGACCATCTGAATGTCTCAGCTGAAATTGAGACTCGTCAGACCAGGCAACGTTTTTCCAATCTTATATTGTCCAATTTTGGTGATCCTGTCGAATTGTAGCCTCGGTTTCCTGTTCTTAGCTGACAGGAGTGTCACCAATGTGGTCTTCTGCTGCTTTAGCTCATCTTAAAGAAAAAAGAAAGCTGGGAACCTGTAGGATAGGTGGATGGTGTCGCCCAACATGAGGGCAGTGTAACACAGCAAATAACCATAGAAACGAAAAAAACAAAAAATTGTGTGCACCCAAAAGGCTACCTCCTCACATTTATTAATCATATGCAAAAATAGTACATATAAAAACAGCACAGACCATGTAACGAACACTTCCCAGTACTATCCCTCCCCACCTCCCTCCCAGGAAACCCTACAAACCCCACCAATTCCCTCACCCCCAAGACCTATGAACTGCCTCACCGGGATCTCCCCAAGGAGCTGAAAATTTGCAGCTATGCCGCTAACCCCTCACAGAGATGAAACAAACCCCTGGTGACTACTCCTGCAAAGATAGTTACTTAAAGCAGAGTTCCACCCACTTTTGAGAGGTGGTCTTAAATGGAAGACCACCTCTCCACCTCTCGTTTTTGGCTAGTTACATTTTTTTTTTTAACCTACCTTTTTATGAAGTACAGCCTGTACTTCCGATCTATCCAGTCCGCGGCCCAGGATGTTGTATCCTCTTTATCGGCAACACCCCCCCCCCCCCATGTCTTCTGGGACATGTGTGTGTCCCAGAAGACAGCCGGCCATTCACTTTTTTTTTTTTTTGCCACATCAGCGAAATATTTTTCCAGGAATCATGTTTCATTTTTAGATTTCAAACATTGTCCCTTCACTTCTTCACATCATAGTGGCAACTTTTAACCTTATTATGCAAAAACTTTAACACAGGAAGTACCCTTATAATGAGGTCTTCCCTACCGGTAACTCACCCCCCCTCCCATCCCGTCCCCATCCCCACTACACCCCACCCTCCAACTCCCCTACAGTATTCCCTTCCCCTCTACCATTCCTTATCTTTGCTCCTCCTGTCTTCTCGGGTGATCCCTCACCACCCTCTACCTCATTTGCCACAATCTAGCATGTTCCTCCACCCTTCAGCCCCATAACTCGGCCGCTCTTAGGGAATCTCTGAACTCCACCCACTCCCTTCACTTCAACTCGAAGGACTCCATTTTCGTCCCTTCGCTAATCCTAAGATATTCTAGGCTGTGGAATTTGTTGATCTTATTGAACCATTCTCTCATGTTTGGTCTTCCTTTCTTATACCAGTACATAGGTATGAGGCTCTTAGCCGCATCAATGAGCTGTGGTACTAACGATTTCAGGTATGTCTTGCTGGGTGTTTCGCTCTTATGAAATAAGCATTCCCAAGGATCGTCCTGGATATCCCTGTTGGTGATCTCTTTTATTATCTCCCTTACCTCCCCACAGAATTTTCTAATTTCTGGGCATAGCCACCAGATATGTGCCGTTGACCCTATTTCTTTGCATCCCCTCCAACACAGTTGTGAGATTTCCTTCTGGCATTTATGTTCACGATCAGGTGTCATGTACATTCTCGCCAAACATTTAAAGTTCAACTCCAGTATTTTACAGTTAACCGACATAGCACTCATAATCTTCAGGATCTGCCAGGCTTCAGGGTCTGTGACCCTGCAGTCCAACTCCTCCTCCCACTTCCTCATGTACGATGGAACCTCCTTGTTCCCTAACTCCACTAGAACTTTATAGGTCTTTGAAAACCCCCCCTCCTTTTTTTATCCGTACAGATTTTCTCCAGCAGACGTAAGTTGTCCACCGACCTTATTGGCTGTGGGAGTGAGACTATAAAGTGGCATAGTTGGTTATACCGCCATGGATCTATGACTAGCAAACTTTCCCTTTCTTTAAGTTCTTGGAATGTGCATATTTTGTCCTGGTCCATCACGTCTTTGAGCTGGGCATTATCCTCCAGTATCCACTTTCCAAACCACTCCTCCTTCCCTGGTGCAAAGTAATCTGAGTCCTTAAGAGGTATTAGTGGTGAGTTAAACCCCCATCCCTCCCTTTTGTGCAATGAGTCCCAAATTTAAAGTGCGTGTCTGGTAATGTGCTGTGTTCCGGTGCTAAGTTTTCTTAAATGGGGAGGGATCCATACTATCCTTTTTAACGAACTATCACTAATTGTGTTTTCCATTTTTACCCAGTGTTTATCTTTGTTATTAGTCACCCAGTCTATTACCCCTGCTAAGGCAATTGCCTCATAATACTTTTTAATATCTGGTGCTCCCCACCCTCCCTTACCCTTTTCTTTAGATAGCTGTGCAAAATTTAAGCAAGGTTTTTTCCCTCTCCAGATAAATTTTAGAAACATCGTGTGTAAACTCCTGAGGAATACTTGTGGAAGCGCCACCGGGAGCATCTGCATTTTGTATGTGATTTTAGGTAGTATTACCATTTTATAGATATTCTGCCGGCCCAGGATAACTGTCCGTGTGATATTCTGTTTAGCTCTTGCTTTATTTAGTTTAGAAGGGGCATAAAGTTCGCCTGGAATAGAGCCGCTTTAGTTGTAGCTATTTTAACCCTTAAATATTTAAGTTCTTTTTTATCCCAAATAAATGGGAAACATTTTTGGTATGCCTTGTCTCTGAGTTTACCCCCATTGATATCCAAAACCTCTGATTTAGTCTGGTTAACCCTGAAGAGCTTCTCATAGTCTGTTAATGTGGAAATAATATTTGGGAGGGATATCCTCGGATGCGTAACGTATAGCAGGATATCGTCCGCGTAGGCGGCCAATTTGTACTCATCTGTGCCAATCCTACACCCGCTAATGTCAGGGTTTTGCCTGATCCTGGAGAGTAGTGGTTCAGGTGCCAGTATGAAGAGCAACGGAGAGAGTGGACACCCCTGTCTCGTGCCATTGGACATTTCAAATGGCTCCGAGAGTAGTCCGTTAATCTCACTCTCGTTGGTCGGGAGTACAAAGCCTTTACCCATCCTAGGGCTCTTTGCCTAATTCCTATCTCCTCCAGGGTACACATCATGAAGCCCCAGTCTACTGTCGAACGTTATTTCAGCGTCTATGGACAGAAGTAGACCTGGGGCTCCACTCTCTTTGATTTTCTGTGTGACTAAAAGCGTTTTGATACTATTGTCGCGTCCCTCTCTACCCGGGATGAACCCAACCTGGTCAGGGTGTATGATGTTTTTGATAATTTGTATCAGTCTATCCGCCAGCACTTTTGCGAATAATTTCGTGTCAACGTTTACAAGCGAGATGGGTCTGTAGCTGGAACACTGTGTACTGTCTTTGTCCTCTTTGAGGATAATCGCTATGTTAGCCTCCAGAGCTTCTCTCCTCATTTCCCCTTTGTCCCCAATTTCATTCATATATGAACACAAATTGGGAATTAAGTAATCCTGATATTTTTTATAGTAGAGGACTGTCAGACCATCAGGACCTGGGCTCTTGCCGACTGGCATTTCCTTAAGGGCTCTTCTTAATTCCTCCTCTGTTATGGGGGCCTCTAAGATGTGTTGGTCAGTTTCCGGGATTTTGGGGATATCGCTTTCTCTAAGGTAACTTTTGATTTTCACATTTTTTTGTTCCCTCACTTCCTGGGTGTCCTTTTTGTTGATGGCGTACAACTCCCTGTAATCCCGGAAAATTTCCGCTATCTCGCTATCTTTAAATCTGATGTCGCCTACCTTTGATTTTATATTATCGATGTAATTGGAGGATTTCTTCTTCCTCAGAGCCTTAGCCAAGAATCTCCCTGGTCTATTACCCCTATGTATCTTTCTTTTTTCACAATGTTATAAGTTTTTTGGGTTTCTTGTTCTATTAGAGACCGCATAGGCTCTCTCCTCCTTAGCCGGCCATTCACAAACAGTAGGAAATGGGCAGTGAAGCCGCAAGGCTCCACTGCCTGTTTCCCTTAATTAGAATGGCGGCGCCTGCACCCGATCCGATGGACGGATCGGCCTCGGGGTTCTGACATCGCAGGATCCCTGGACAGGTAATTGTCCTTATTAAAAGTCAGCAGGTACAGTAATTGTAGCTGCTGACTTTAAAAAAAAAAAAAAATAATAATTTGCGGGTGGAACACCGCTTTAAACAATGGGGATTCACACATCCACCCAAGCAGCTGAGAAGAGAGCACTGCACTTTAAAGCCACTATGGGCGAATGCAGTGCAATCTGACAGATGGCTGCACCTTGGGGATGGATGGAAAGTCTGATTAATGAAATTTAGGCTCCGCTGTTGGATATTTTCTATTTTTCGGGCTATTCTCTGTAAACCCAAGAGACGGGCCGGGGGGGGGGGGGGGCAGCAACCAGCATCTCAGCTTGTCTAAGAGCTCACACTTTACTCACAGCTTGTGAGCCTCACTTTACTTCCTTGACACAGGTGCTGATTTCCCACTGCTGCGTTTCAAGCCTCTCCTGCCTGGGGCTTAACCCCTTCGGGACCAGTGTCCTGGCAGTTGGGGTTTGGAGTTTCTTTCCACCCAAATTTTTTTCAAACCTCAGAAAATCTGGGTCCCTAATAAGAATGTATCAACTAAGAGAGCGCTTACAGTCAGTCCTCTTTTTCAGTCAAAACCCTTTACCCCGTATGGATGAGAACCCCTGAGTACTCAGCCCAGTCTTTAACCACTTCAGCCCCAGAAGGATTTACCCCCTTCCTGACCAGAGCATTTTTTTTGCCATTCGGCACTGCGTCGATTTAACTGACAATTGCGCGGTCGTGCGATGTTGCACCCAATCAAAATTTCACATCCTTTTTTTTACCACAAATAGAGCTTTCTTTTGGTGGTATTTGATCACCTCTGCGGTTTTTATTTATTGTGCTATAAACAAAAAAAGAGAGACAATTTTGAAAAAAAACGCAATATTTTTTACTTTTTGCTATAATAAATATCCCAAAAAAATATATAAAAAAACTAATTTCTTCCTCAGTTTAGGCCGATATTTATTCTTCTACATATTTTTGGTAAAAAAAAATCACCATAAGCGTATATTGATTGGTTTGCACAAAAGTTATAGCGTCTGCAAAATAGGGGATAGATTTATGGCATTTTTTAATTAATTTTTTTTTATTAGTAATGGCGGCGATCTGCTATTTTTATCGTGACTGTGACATTGCGGCGGAGACATTGGACACTTTTGACACTATTTTGGGACCGGTGACATTTATACAGCGATCTGTGCTATAAAAATGCACTGATTACTGTGTAAATGACACTGGCAGGGAAGGGGTTAATCACTAGGGGGTGATCAAGGGGTTTAAATGTGTTCCCTCAGTGTGTTCTAACTGTGGGGGGTATGGGCTCACTAGAACATGACAGAGATCAATCCTCCCGATGACAGGGAGGAGTAGATCCCTGTCAGTTCACTAGGCAGAACGGGGATATGCCTTGTTTATGTTTATGCTTGTGTGTCACGATCGCGGGCCACCGGCAGACATCGAGTCCGCGGGCACGCTAACGTGGCGTGCGCGCCCCACTAGCCCACGATTTAAAGGGGACGTACAGGTACGCCCATTTGCGCAGCCGTGCCATTGTGCCGAAGTATATCGTCGTGCGCTGGACGCAAGCGGTAAAACTGTTCCCCTTAGGCCCCATTCACACCTGAAGGGGAAAAAAAAATCAATTATTCTCTATTGAGATGGTTCACATCTCCACTCCAAAACGCTTGAAGCCAGAAGCTCCAAAACGCCTGAAGCTCAAACAAGTTCTGGAACTTGTTTTTTAGGCAGATTTGGGCGTTTTTCGGCTTTTTACATTGGTGACCCTTTGACCTGTACAACATTGCGGCAAAAACGCGGCAAAAATTGCGTTTAAAATCGTGAGACTTTCTGCCTGAAAACGCTTTGCTCAGGTGTGAATGGGGCCTTGAAGGGACCACAACTCAAATACTGGTGCAATATACCTGCCATCATGGACACACTCCCAATATCCTGTACATAATATACACACATTATATACTGTAACTGTGTGTGTACATACAGTATATAAAAAAGATTACAGATTCTTTTTTTTAAATTTTTGTTGGGGTTTAAAAGACATCTCTACTGCACAGCAGAAGATAATCAGTGTATAATGACTTGCGGAAAGTCTATCTACTAAAAGCTGAGCGAAGGCTTTGATTTTAGCTTTTATCATAAGGAAATCTGCAGCCTTGGATACATTAGTGTTTTAAAGATTTGCAGCCACTGTGCAATTCAATTAAACCCTGGAGACCTTTGTCAAACTTATTTCCCTTGCCAGCTCTTCCATTTACTTTTATACGAAGTCAGCACTGATATCTTCCCACTCTTCTAATCAGGCTTGTGCCAGGAAGTATGCATCATTTTTGTTCAATATATGATATGAGAGTAACTGAGTAGGAAATACACAGGCATGCCGTTGGAAGCATGAAGTCAAACTCCATATTTGTTGATGGAAAATAACCTTCCAGGTGAGCTATTAAGCTATATACAATACTTGAATTTTAAAGAACATTACTGCAGATTGTTACTTGCTTTCATTCTGTAGATATTGAGGCAGGTCACTCCAGCTTACTCACATTAATAGTGTTAAGTTAAAGGTTCTTGTTTTACCATAATCAGGTTTGGTCCGAGTGCTGTAGTAAAAAACACTGCAATCTAGGGTGACCTATAGCTCCCAACTGTCCCTGTTTTCGAGGGACTGTCCCCGATTTGGAGCAATGTCCCTCTGTTCCTCTTTCCTCCTCATTTGTCCCTCATTTTGGTCTGATCTATATATTTGTATGTAAAATGCACTTTTTATCTATCAAAAAGTGTTCCCCAGTGCTAAACCTTTCATCTGATTTCTAAATTGCTGCATTTGTAAATTCCAAAAGCCAATATATAAAGGAATAGTAGTGGTAAAAAAAGCACTTGTGGGTTTACCCAATCTTGTTTTTTTTGTACAATTCTCCTTTAAGGGGGCGTGGCAAGGGGGGGTGTCCTATCCCTGCATACTTTTGCTAATAGGTGTCCCTCATTCCCATCTCAAAAAGTTGGGAGGTATGGTGACCACATTTCCAAACTGCCATTCAGGGACACCTCCCCGGCAACACCCCTGGATCATGACGTGCGGCACCTGGGAAGTCATGTGATGCAGGGCGTAGCGTGCGTAGCAGCGTGCAGATGACACTCTCTGCGGATGCTCTGCGCTCCCCTATCTCTCTGACACACATTTATTTTTAGACAAACATTCCAGCCACAGAGTTTTCACACACACATGTGGCTGAGGGCATGGCTCCCTGGGGGGCTTCCCTGCAATACGAGGCTGCCAGAGGCCAGATAGAGGAGGAGGGGGTCGAGAAATCAATTATCAGAATCCTTTAGTGTCCCTTCATTCTCTGTGTGTCTCCTTTATTAGTGTCCCCTCAGTTCTCTCTTTCTCCTTTATTAGTGTCCCCTCAGTTCTCTGTGTGTCTCCTTTATTAGTGTCCCCTCAGTTCTCTCTGTCTCCTTCATCAATGTCTTCTCAGTTCCCTGTATGTGACCTTTATTAATGTTCCTTCGGTTCCCTGTGTCACCTTCATTACTGTCCCCTCAGTTCCCTGTCACCTTTTATTAATGGCCCCTCAGTTCCCTGTGTCATATTCATTACTGTCCCCCAGTTTCCTGTGTCACCTTCATTACTGTCCCCCAGTTTCCTGTGTCACCTTCATTACTGTCCCCCAGTTTCCTGTGTCACCTTCACTACTGTCCCCCAGTTTCCTGTGTCACCTTCATTACTGTCCCACAGTTTCCTGTGTCACCTTAATTACTATTCCCTCAGTTCCCTGTGTCACCTGCTTCATTACTATACCAGTGAATGAAATCCCTCAGTCAGGCGGGAGGAGGAGAGAAGTCGGGCAACCAATCTGAGCAGTGCAGCAGCAGTGAAGACGATCACACCAGCCAGTCCCTGCTGCAAGGCACTCCCTCTCTCTGCATACCGCCAGAGTCAGACTGGAGAAGGAGGGGGTGGGTAGAGACTGGAGCCAAGCAGCACTAGGCGCTCGGCTTCACTCTGAGTCTGTGATGACACTGGTTGCTAGATGCCAGGCGGGGGTGGCCCTAGCAACCAGTTCGGCATTGTAGCTGGTAGGGTGGCTGTGTCCTCTATTTCATTCCAGGACACTGTATTGTCTCAAAATGAAGGTGCCCGGGACCCAGGACAGACATGCCTATTGCGGAACAGTACCGGGCAATGCGGGACAGTCCCGGGCAATCCGGGACATGTGGGCACCCTACTGCAATCCCTTTAGGGCCCTTCTCACCAGCAGCTGAGTTACTGGCACTAGTGTGTGGTGAGAAGGCTGAGGTGCTGACACATTTGACTTTAAATCTCCAGGCTCCTGACTTTGCACTTTAAGTGACTCCCATGTGGCCCATGTTGGCTGTATTTTATACCTTTTGTGTTTGCTTACCTTTCTGGTGTCTTCAGGTTGGTCATATTGCGCCACAGGGTCCTTTTCATCCGCCCCTCTTCTCTGGGCTGGGCGGTCCTTACTTGAAGTGGTTCTAAAGGCTCTAATGGCTCCTCTCCACATTAGTTCACCCCAAGCGATCTCCCGGGGGGTTACCTTGCGGGCGAGCTCCTGAGTCATTCGTTTTGCGTCCATAGAAGCCGAATGTATGACTCGGCCCCGCCCCCCGGCACATGGGTCATTGGATTTGATTGACAGCAGCGAGAGCCAATGGCTACGCTGCTATCAATCCATCCAATCAGGACCAGAGACACCGGCTTTTGCTGGTGTGCTCGTCCCCAGGAAGTGATAGAGGGGGTACAGGTAAGTAAAACGGGGGCTCGAGGGTGCTGCAGCATTACAGGAGGTTTTTCCTTGAAGGTTTACAACCCCTTTAAAGCTTGTAGGGTGAGTTTTCATTCTGCTCTGACTGTCCTATGAGGCTGCAGGACCATCTGTCTGGACAGTGCAGATTGGCCCTGTACTGATCACATGCACTCTCAAGAAAAACAAAAAACCCCCTCTAACAATGCACACCAAACTGAGCATGTGCAGCTTGCCCCCTAGCCTCTGGTCAGGAGCTGGATTGGGGACTGTGGAAAAAGGGGAGGATCAGAGAAGACAAGATCGAACAGCCTTTTTGCACAATGTGCAGGATTAACCCCTTAGGTTCCACCGTGAGTATAACAAGCATGATTTACTGCATTTAGTAACGCTTTAAGTTTATTGTTTTATTGTAGAGAACAGAGGAGCGTGAGAACGTTGCTGGCAGGGGCGTTGCTAGGGGGTGGCTTTTGGGGCTATAGCCCCGAATCTGGGGCCAATAGCCCCGAGTCTCTGCAGGGGTCCCCAAAGGGGAGGGGAGGCTCTCTGGGGACCCTTATGTAAGTGGGGATCTCTGTGGGGACCCTGATGCAAGGGAGAGGCTCTCTGGGACCCTGATTTAAGGAGGAGGCTCTCTGGGGACCCTAATGTAAGGGGGGCCTCTGGGAACCCTGATGTAAATGGGGGGGCCCTCTGGGTACCCTGATGAAAGGGGGAGGCTCTCTGAGGATTCTGATGTAAGGGGGAGGCTCTCTGGGGACCCTGATGTAAGGGGGCTCTCTGGGGATCCTGATGTAAGTGGGGGGCTCTCTGGGGATATATACACACACACGTATATTACTGTATATACATGTGTATGCCCGCCCAAGCATATGACTTTCTTTACGACGCTGCTATGGGCTCTAGCCCCAGATCTTTTGTAGACCTAGCAACGCCCCTGGTTGCTGGTAAAACAGAAGTGTAAATTCCAAGGAGTGAGCGTGTTGATGGAGTCTTCAGAAATACAAGAAGCCAGATTTAAATCCTTTCATGTTCTTTTGCAGATTTAGATCTGGCCCACCGATAACTGAAATATCAGCCTGTGGATAAACTGGCCTTTTAAAATATTACGACTGCTAGGGGGTCACCATTCCATGGCTGCCTGTGCGTTGGATCTAATTGACTTTGGCCAAGCAAGGAACATGACACCCACCCACACAATGTTTATATAATTCACATCGCATGCGTTAACTTTTCATATGTTCCCCCTGAATCTTTATAAGAAAATAAACACAGTAATTCGGGGTAAAAATAGCGTATGACGAACGCTGTGTTTTTGTTCTGGAATTGCTAATTGACACAAGTGGACCCAAGCTATACTTTATTTCCCAGCATGTTTTTATATTTATGGTAGACGTGGGTGTTTTCTGCTCAGCTTCTATAAAATCACTTAGCAGTGAAACCGAGCAAACAGCAAACACTTTACAGGGACTTACACAGCACGATTTATTTCCTGTACTCCCGTCTGTTACATTGTAGCCAGATATCTCTAAGGACTACAGAATCCATTATGCTATGGAGGAAAGGGGTCTGTTTGGAGTCCTGCCCTATGCGAACAAAGCTGCCGCTCCATAGATGCAGTGAGTGAGCGTTGTTACCGAAGGCAGGAAGGGTGTTCCTGG
Organism: Lithobates clamitans; assembly: GCA_037952925.1. Classification (NCBI taxonomy): domain Eukaryota; kingdom Metazoa; phylum Chordata; class Amphibia; order Anura; family Ranidae; genus Lithobates; species Lithobates clamitans. The sequence goes on from JBBGZY010001502.1 coordinate 247,487, forward strand.
AAATAAAAAAGAAAACAAGCACAGCCACCATAGCTAAGGACAGGTAAGCGGCAACATATTTAAATTCTGTTGGGTTTAGATATGATTTTAAAGTGGAGGTCAGCCCACCCCTGCAAAAATGAAAAGACGGGTTATCCCCCCACCCCCACCCCCCCCGAAAGGTGCCAAATGCGGCACCGGAGGGGGGGAGGAGACAAATAAGCGGAAGTTCCACTTTTGGGTGGAACTCCGCTTTAAGAAAGAGAGTTGCCTTTGGAATCAATTGGCTGAGCAGCAGCAGTTTAACCACTCCCGGAGCGCCCACCCTCATTATACGTCGGTACTTTGAAGAGGAGAACCGTTGTTATGGCAGCAGCTAACTGCCATAACCCCGGTATCCTCTTGTTCGGCCGGCGGTCCGCTTTCAGATAAAAGTGGTCTCTGCGGCGGATTCGCCGCCGCATGTTTCATCGTAGTATCACATTATGTGACACTTACCTGCAAATGAAGCCCGCGTCGTACCCGCTGCAGGCCACATCCATCTTCGCCCGTCTTCCTTCCGGGGCCGTGGGAGCCACCGGTCACGGCACACGCTCCTGAAGAAACGGCACGGGCGGCCGTTCCTTCAGAGCACACGCGCCAATGACATCGGCGCAGTATACAGCAGATATCTCCTAAACGGCGCAGTACCTATAGGTAAGCCTTATTCTAGACTAACCTATAGGTACAAATTACACAGGGAGCTTTACAACCTCTTTAAGTAATTTTTTGTCCTCATTTTGATTAGGATGATCAGAGTGATTTCTGTGAAATTTTGTTAAAAAACAAACAAAAAAAACTCCCAGTTTCACTCACTGGGCTACCATGGTGAAATTTGTTTGAAAAGCATATATATATATATAGATATAGATATAGATATAGATATAGATCGTTAGATATAGATATAGATCGATAGATATATAGATATATATATATAGATATATATAGATATATTTATATATAGATATAGATATAGATATAAAGATATAGATATATATATAAAGATATATATATAATTTTTTCATTTTTTTTAAAGGGTGTTTTTGATGAAAAGGGTTTAGTTATAGTAGTTCAGTTTACTTAATTTAGTGTTGCTTATGAATTTTGAACCTTTTTTTGGTACGTGATCATTATGTGTGCACTGACGCTTCATTTTCTTTTTAATATTGCTTTTTTTATGTCTATTTTTTGTTTTTTTCTTTCTGCGGAAAAGGTAAAATAATGAGGAGTAAGAACGGATGCAAGAGGGTGGAAAGGACTTTCAGTAATTCTCATTTTTAAAGCACATTCCACCCTTAAAAACAACCTTCATTTTGTTCTCTGTATTGCCCCTGTGCTTTACACCAAAATGGTAAAATTTCAACAAAATTTTATGATTTTTACTGTTATTTCATGGACATTCACAGGAATTAAAATACAGTTCACTCATCTCTAATTTAAACCTTCTCGAATAAAGAAACTCAAGTTGAAAGCTTGTCCTGAATGAGCTCAATTATTTGCCCTGTTGCCCTTTTAGACTGTTGGACGTATTGTCTTCTTTGTGGCTCTGTGCCTAGATTTGTAATCTATAACAGAAGAAACCACCAAAACGTCTTGTGTTTTCGGTGTCTGAACAAACCAAGCCTTGATATCTACTATCAACCTAGCTCGGCCGGCAGCATTTGGCTTTGCATGATTACAGGTCTCTAAATTACACTGTATGAGCACAAAGCAAACACATTTCATAAGTCAAATCTGCGAGCTAGCAAAGGGGATCTCATTTGAAAGGAAATGTTGGTATATTTTCAGTAACATTTTCTATTATTGTAAGATTTACCTAAAAGGATAAGTGGAGCCAAAGCTTTTTTGGCTTTAGTTCTGCTATGGATCAAATGAACGCAGTTAGTTCTGCACTCTTGGGACCTGTTTTCAGCGGACAGTGGACTAAAGGCCTCTGTTGGCTGACATCACAGACCCGGTCCAGGCTCTGAAAAGATCTCGATCATATGGTCAGGATCCACCCAGATGCCTGGTCCAGCAGCTGGCTTAGCCTCTCAGCGAGCTGCTGAGAGCCTGAGCCAGCTGCCACCGCCTCCTTTACAGCCTGGCGCTCAGGTGAGCACTGGAGGGGCAGAGCAGAGAGCCAGTGATTGATAGCCATCGTCTCTCTGCAGGCTGAAGACTGAGGGCTGAGTGATCAGCAGTGTTTAATTGCTCAGCTCTTGGTCTTAGAGGCAGCAAGGGACAGCTGCAGCTGGGATTGGTGTTGCAGCCATCTAGGTATGTATGATTGTTTATTTCTTTAATATCCCATACTTCTCTTTTAAAGCCGTTACCTTAATAGTCACCCCCACTCCAGTGTCCAGGAGCTCCCTGTCGGCCGCTGACATCTTTAGCTGGTCTTCTTCTGAGTTTTGATCTTTGCCCCTTATGCAAAGTTTATTAGACTTCTGCACAACAGAAAATTTTGTTTAGTTTCGGTTAGTTGTCATTCGTAAAATACATAATTTCGTTCTGTTATATTCGTTATGTTACGTTAATACGTTTTCGGATAATTTGTTATTTGTGTAGAGTGTCGATATTTGTTATAATGAATCTCGAATCATGTCAAATTCATTCGTTTATATGCGCTATAATTTCTTTCTTATTCGTTGAAATTCGATATTTATGTATGTATATATATTCGTGATAATGATTCGTAGTTTGAAAAGCCGTTTGTTTATTGAATCTTTTAACACACACAATGACAATATCTCTTCTCCTCTGCTCAAATACAATACAACACCCTTCTCACGCAGTTCTCAGGAATGCACTTTGCCAGTAATCCAACCTCCAGCACAAAATGAATCAGCTGATTGGACTGTAAGATTTACTTTGAGTTGACCTTTTGTTTCATTAGATCTTTAACGAATTACCGAATCATGTCGAATTCATTTGTTATATTCACTATAATTTCTTTCGTATTAGTTGAAATTCGTTATTTTTCTAAGATGCAAAATTCGGCCGGATTTCGATTCGTTACGAAATGAATTGCACAAGCCTAAAGTTTTTTCATCTCAGTAGAAGTCTAAATTGTATATTGAGTTACGCATACACATGCCTGGTGTTGTGGTGCCTTTCTGTTGTCATGCATTGCCAGCCCATTTTTGATAAAATGGTTGCCTTAATGCAACACATGTTAACGTTTTTGCAGTAGCACACTGCAATGGAATGACATAGTGTAAAGGCGGGCCTTAATATTTCGAATCGGCACTGTTACCAACAATACGCATTGAAATAACAAGGTCCCCTTTACACAGTCTGTTGGCCATGTGATGTGTAGACTATCAGGTCTTAGTTGGGGGCTTCCGAAAATGGCAGGCAATGCGTGCTTTCCATATGTTTTAAGAAACTTCCAGCTCATTAAATCTCTGCTGCTATTTTTTATATTTGAAATCTATTCAAAGCAACTCAGATGTTAAAAAAGTTGGACGTTTTCATTGTTAAAACAATGATCATGCCATATATTTAAAACATATAAATATTTGCCCAGTAATTGATTTTAATGTAAAGAATAAGAACACTTTCGAAGGGCATTATGGAAACATTTCCTCACTCTTTCCCCCCTCCCACTGTGCTGATCTAACCAACCCCACCCTTCTTTGCTGTATACTCACACAGTTCTGTATACTCCACTGGTGTTCCGTTGCAATGTTTACCCATGGCTGGTGCATCTTCAACTTCCTGCTGCCTGCACATGTGGAGTAGAACCCCTATAGACTCATCTGTCTCCCAGAGCCATAGATGTCTAATGCCGCGTACACACGACCGGACTTTCCGGCAGAAAAGGTTAGACGGAATGAATCCGTCGGACATTCCGATCATGTGTGGGCTTCATCGGACCTTTTCTGCCGAAAAATCTGACGGACCTCAGAAATGGAACATGTTTCAAATCTTTCCGACGGACTCAATTCCTATCGAAAAAAGGTTTGTCTGTATGCTAGCCCGACGGACCAAAAATGACGCAAGGGCAGCTATTGGCTACTGGCTATTGAACTTCCTTTTCTAGTCAGGTCGTACGCCATCACGTTCGAAACAATCGGACTTTGGTGGGATCGTGTGTAGGCAAGTCCGTTTCGTCGGAACTCCGTCAAAAGTCCTTCGGAGTTCAATCCGACAAGAAGTCCGCTCGTGTATACGCGGCATGAGGGGTTTTACTGTGCATGCGACAGAAGCTAAATCCAACATTTATTGAGAGCACTGCCAATTTCCTTTAAACTCCGGTGATCCCTACACATACCCACAATCAGCTGGCATATCAAGTCTCCCATCACTAATAAGGGATTTGTGGCTCTCTTCAATAGATCATGTGACATATAGAAGCTACAAATTACCGTATTTATCGACGTATAAAGCCGCGTACACACAAGCGGAATGTCCGACAGAAAAAGTCCAACGGAAGCTTTTCATCATCTATTCTGATCGTGTGTAGGCCTCATCGGACGTCCTTCTTCGAAAATTCTGACGGACTTAGAAATAGAACATGTTCTAAATATTTCCAACAGAACCAATTCCTATTGGGAAAACCGATCGTCTGTATGCTGTTCCATTGGACTAAAAACAACACATGCTTTGAAGCAAGTACGAGACGGAAGCTACTGGCTATTGAACTTCCTTTTTCTAGTTCCATCATACGTGTTGTACGTGACAACGTTCTTGATGGTCGGACTTTGGGTTGACCGTGTGTAGGCAAGACAGCTTGAATGGAATTCCCTCAGAGTTCCGTCGGAGAAACCTTCGGAGTTTATTCTGACGGCAAAACTGGTCGTGTGTACGTGGCGTTACACGCACCTTAACTTTAAGAAGGAAATTTCAGAAAAAAACCTTATATTTTAAAATAAGGGTGAGTGCTCTGCAGCCTGACCAGTGCCCATCAATGCAGCCTGATCTATGCCCTGCAGTGCTCTGCAGCCTCTAATGTGCCCATTATTGCAGCCTGTTTAGTGCCCATCTGCAGCCTCTAGCATGCCCATCTGCAGCCTCTAATGTGGCCATTTTTGCAGCCTGTTTAGTGCCCATCTGCAGGCTCTAACATGCCCATCTGTAGCCTCTAATGTGCCCATTTTTGCAGACTGTTTAGTGCCCGTCTGCAGCCTCTAACATACCTATCTGCAGCCTCTAACATGCCCATCATTGCAGCCTGTTTAGTGCCCATCTGCAGCCTCTAGCATGCCCATCATTACAGCCTGTTTAGTACACATCTGCAGACTCGCCTTTGCCGATGATTGCAGCCACGCCAGTGCTGGATGACACAGATCCGCGATCTCCTGTGTATACGGCGCTCAGTCACTCACAGTCCTGCCCGGCTCATATGATGGACAGAACAGTGGTCCAATGCCGGGCCAGGGGGGGCGGGACTGTGTGTGACTGAGCACCGGATACACAGGAGATCGCAGCTGTGTGTAATCCAGCGGCGCTCGTCTCCTCCTTCCACTCCGAGGCAGCAGGGATCGGCATATAACACGCACACACAATTTCCCCCTGATTTTCAGGGGAAAAAAGTGCATTATTATAAGACAAAAAGAGGGAAATTTGGGACTTTAAATGAAGTGGTTGACTCGTGCAGATGAATATGGTCAAGTTTAATTATTAGAAAAAAAAGGTATATAAATACATAACAATAGTGTAATTCATATATATATATATATATATATATAGGTCAATGGATAAATGTTACCATATTTGTACATATGCATAAAAGTAGCACCATCATATTCATAATTATTCATGTATACATGGTCGGCACATAGAAATGGTATATTGCATGGTCAATTCACATATCAAATGGCAGCATTTTTATAGATACCCTACAACATCCGCCCCTGAAGAAGTGTTTTTACACAGAAACGCATCAGGCTCTAAGGATGTAGCTATGTGCTTTATTAGGATATATATCTGGACACATCATCAATTTTTTTAATCTATTGAATTACCAATTATGCTGCCATTTGATATGTGAATCTCACGTAGCTCAAATCTGCACAACAACTTTTCACTCATACTACTACTGACTCTCATCTTCTCTCTGTGCTCTCACTTCCTGTCCCACATGCCTCCACTTCACTTTCCACTGCAGCTAAGCCTACCTCTTCACTCGCTGTTCCTGTTTTGATACAGGAACATCAGTTTAAAAGCTTATGAATTAAAAAGAAAATACATTTAAATATAAACAACTGTTGCAACAAACCAATAAAATGTAAAGGACTGTTGCAACAAACTGAATATACAGTATCTCACAAAAGTGAGTACACCCCTGACATTTTTGTAAATATTTTATTCTATCTTTTCATGTGACAACACTGAAGAAATGACACTTTGCTACAATGTAAAGTAGTGAGTGTACAGCATCTTCAAACATCTTCAAAGTTGTGGGCATGTTCTGTAAATTAACCAGTTGCCGACCGCCTCACGATGATATACGTCGGCAGAATGGCACGGGCAGGCAGAATCACGTACCTGTACGTGATCTGCCTCCCGTGGGCGGGGGGTCCGATCGGACCCCCCCCGGTGCCTGAGGCGGTCGGCATTTCTCCCCCGGCGATCGGAGGTGAGGGGGAGGCCATCCATTCGTGGCTCCCCCCTCCCGATCGCTCCTGGCCAATGAAATCATTCCTCTGCTGCTGTATAGTAAACAGCAGCAGAGGAAGTGATGTCATCTCTCCTCGGCTCAGTATTTTCCGTTCCAGCGTCGAGGAGAGAAGACATCTGAGTGAGTGCACAACACACACACAGTAGAACATGCCAGGCACACATTACACCCCCTATTACACACCATCACCCCCCGATCACCCCCTAATCACACACCCCCTGTCACACTGACACCAAGCAGTTTTGTTTTTTTTTTTTTTTTTTTCTGATTACTGCATTGGTGTCAGTTCATGACAGTGTGGTAGGGCAGTTAGTATTAGCCCCCTTTAGGTCTAGGGTACCCCCCTAACACCCCCTAATAAAGTTTTAACCCCTTGATCACCCCCTGTCGCCAGTGTCACTAAGCGATCATTTTTCTGATCGCTGTATTAGTGTCACTGGTGACACTAGTTAGGGAGGTAAATATATAGGTTCGCCGTCAGCGTTTTATAGCGTCAGGGACCCCCATATACTACCTAATAAATGTTTTAACCCCTTGATTGCCTCATAGTTAACCCTTTCACCAGTGATCACCATATAACTGTTACGGGTGACGCTGGTTAGTTCGTTTATTTTTTATAGTGTCAGGGCACCCGTCGTTTATTACCTAATAAAGGTTTAGCCCCCTGATCGCCCGGCGGTGATATGCGTCGCCCCAGGCAGCGTCAGATTAGCACCAGTACCGCTAACACCCACGCACGCAGCATACGCCTCCCTTAGTGGTAAAGTATCTGAACGGATCAATATCTGATCCGATCAGATCTCTACTAGCGTCCCCAGCAGTTTAGGGTTCCCAAAAACGCAGTGTTAGCGGGATCAGCCCAGATACCCGCTGGCACCTGCGTTTTGCCCCTCCGCCCGGCCCAGCTCAGCCCACCCAAGTGCAGTATCGATCGATCACTGTCACTTACAAAACACTAAACGCATAACTGCAGCGTTCGCAGAGTCAGGCCTGATCCCTGCGATCCCTAACAGTTTTTTTGGTAGCGTTTTGGTGAACTGGCAAGCACCAGCCCCAAGCAGCGTCAGGTTAGCACCAGTACCGCTAACGCCCACGCACGCACCGTACACCTCCCTTAGTGGTATAGTATCTGAACGGATTAATATCTGATCCGATCAGATCTATACTAGCGTCCCCAGCAGTTTAGGGTTCCCAAAAACGCAGTGTTAGCGGGATCAGCCCAGATACCTGCTAGCACCTGCGTTTTGCCCCTCCGCCCGGCCCAGCCCACCCAAGTGCAGTATCGATCGATCACTGTCACTTACAAAACACTAAACACATAACTGCAGCATTCGCAGAGTCAGGTCTGATCCCTGCGATCGCTAACAGTTTTTTTGGTAGCGTTTTGGTGAACTGGCAAGCACCAGCGGCGTAGTACACCCCGGTCGTAGTCAAACCAGCACTGCAGTAACACTTGGTGACGTGGCGAGTCCCATAAGTGCAGTTCAAGCTGGTGAGGTGGCAAGCACAAGTAGTGTCCCGCTGCCACCAAAAAGACAAACACAGGCCCAATCCTAATAATTGGGAACCCACCGCTTCTGCAGCGCCCGTACTTCCCCCATTCACATCCCCAACCAAATGCAGTCGGCTGCATGAGAGGCATTTTCTTTATGTCCTCCCGAGTACCCCTACCCAACGAACCCCCCCAAAAAAGATGTTGTGTCTACAGCAAGCGCGGATATAGGCATGACACCCGCTATTATTGTCCCTCATGTCCTGACAATCCTGGTCTTTGCATTGGTGAATGTTTTGAACGCTACCATGCACTATGTATATAGGCAATAATGAATCAATTAAATTAGATAAATATATAAATACACAATTATAAATATATAAATATATAAAGTGTCTCTTCAGTATTGCAGCAGCGCTGTGCACCCCAATTAAACAGGGTCTCTTTCTTAATCTATTTCAGAAAGTTCAAACATGGATCTGATAGCCAGAGTCCCACCAATAAATAATCAAGATGTATTCTGTGAGGGTAGTAATCCTTTCACCAAGCGATACACCACGTGCTGGGGTCCCCAATGAAAACTCACTCACCAGAAATCAGATCAATAAAAGCCTTGATTAATAGTAGTAAATCTGCCTCAATATCCAAAGCGACCACCAGATGTCAGTATTATTCCCAGTAGTTCCAATAGGATATGTAGAAGAAACAAAAATGCTCACATAGCGTGATACTGCTAAACATCTTTATTTGAACCATCCAAACATCCCCTTAAAACCATGCGTACCAAAATTTAATAAACATTGAGCAAAGATAACAAAGTGCACTGTGCCTGATTGCGTCCTCCAGTCGTGAAAACCTGTCAGGAGCACTCCCTGTGTGTAACCACAGTCACACGCTTCCTGGTTCCTCGGTTGGTGGAGCACATGCGTCACTTCCTGTGCGACACGTCCCTTCCTACTACTAGTGCTAGCACCTACTAGTGCTACCATGCACTAGTTGAGTATTAGCGTAGGGTACAGCATTGCACAGACTAGGCACACTTTCACAGGGTCTCCCAAGATGCCATCGCATTTTGAGAGACCCGAACCTGGAACCGGTTACAGTTACGAAAGTTAGTTACAAAAAAAAAGTGTGAAAAAAAAAAAAAAATATATAAAATAAAAAAAAATTTCTCTAGTCTCTCTCTATTGTTCTGCTCTTTTTTACTGTATTCTATTCTGCAATGTTTTCTTGTTATAATGTTTTACCTCGTTTGCTTTTCAGGTATGCAATTTTTTATACTTTACCGTTTACTGTGTTTTATTGTTAACCATTTTTTTGTCTTCAGGTACGCAATTCACGAGATTAAGTGGTTATACCAGAATGATGCCTGCAGGTTTAGGTATCATCTTGGTATCATTCTTTTCAGCCAGCGGTCGGCTTTCATTTTAAAGCAATCCTAGTGGCTAATTAGCCTCTAAACTGCTTTTACAAGCTGGCCATAGAGCTGATCAGAGACCAGAGTGGCTCCAAACATCTCTATGGCCTAAGAAACCGGAAGCTACGAGCATTTCATGACTTAGTTTTCGCCGGATGTAAACAGCGCCATTGGGAAATTGGGAAAGCATTTTATCACACCGATCTTGGTGTGGTCAGATGCTTTGAGGGCAGAGGAGAGATCTAGGGTCTAATAGACCCCAATTTTTTCAAAAAAGAGTACCTGTCACTACCTATTGCTATCATAGGGGATATTTACATTCCCTGAGATAACAATAAAAACGATAAAAAAAAAAAATGAAAGGAACAGTTTAAAAATAAAGGAAAAAAAAAAGAAAAGCACCCCTGTTCCCCCCTGCTCTCACGCTAAGGCGAACGCAAGCGTCGGTCTGGCGTAAACAGCAATTGCACCATGCATGTGAGGTATCACCGTGAAGGTCAGATCAAGGGCAGTAATTTTAGCAGTAGACCTCCTCTGTAAATCTAAAGTGGTAACCTGTAAAGGCTTTTAAAAATGTACTTAGTTTGTCGCCACTGCACGTTTGTGCGCAATTATAAAGCATGTCATGTTTGGTATCCATGTACTCGGCCTAAGATCATCTTTTTTATTTCATCAAACATTTGGGCAATATAGTGTGCTTTTGCGTTAACATTTAAAAAAGTGTGTTTTTTCCCCAAAAAAAGCGTTTGAAAAATCGCTGCGCAAATACTGTGTGGAAAAATGCCAGGACAGTTCAAACCCCCCCCAAATGACCCCATTTTGGAAAGTAGACACCCCAAGCTATTTGCTGAGGCATGTCAAGTCCATGGAATATTTTATATTGTGACACAAATTGCGGGAAAAAGACAAATTTTGCTCAAACATGCCATGGGAATATGTGAAATTACACCCCAAAATACATTCTGTTGCTTCTGAGTACTGGGATATCACATTTGTGAGACTTTTTGGGAGCCTAGCCGCGTACGGGACCCCGAAAACCAAGCACCACCTTCAAGATTTTTAAGGGCGTAAATTTTTAATTTCACTCTTCACTGCCTATCACAGTTTCGAAGGCCATGGAATGCCCAGGTGGCACAACCCCCCCCCCCAAAATGACCCTATTTTGGAAAGTAGATACCCCAAGCTATTTGCTGAGAGGTAAAGTGAGTATTTTGCAGACCTCACTTTTTGTCACAAAGTTTTGAAAATTGAAAAAAGAAAAAAAAATTGTTTTTCTTGTCTTTCTTCATTTTCAAAAACAAATGAGAGCTGCAAAATACTCACCATGCCTCTCAGCAAATAGCTTGGGGTGTCTACTTTCCAAAATAAGGTCATTTGTGGGGGGTTTGTGCCACCTGGGCATTCCATGGCCTCCGAAACTGTGACAGGCAGTGAAGAGTGAAATCAAAAATTTACGCCCTTAGAAATCCTGAAGGCGGTGATTGGTTTTCGGGGTCCTGTACGCGGCTAGGCTCCCAAAAAGTCCCACACATGTGGTATCCCCATACTCAGGAGAAGCAGCTAAATGTATTTTGGGGTGCAATTACACATATGCCCATGGCCTGTGTGAGCAATATATCATTTAGTGACAACTTTGTGCAAAAAAAAAATTGTCACTTTCCTGCAACTTGTGTCAAAATATAAAATATTCCATGGACTCAACATGCCTCTCAGCAAATAGCTTGGGGTGTCTACTTTCCAAAATGGGGTCATTTGGCGGGGGTTTTGTGCCATCTGGGCATTTTATGGCCTTCAAAACTGTGATAGGCAGTGAGGAGTTAAATTAAAAATTTACGCCCTTAGAAATCCTGAAGGCGGTGATTGGTTTTCGGGGCCCCGTACGCGACTGGGCTCCCGAAAAGTCCCACACATGTGATATCCCCATACTCAGGAGAAGCAGCTGAATGTATTTTGGGGTGCAATTCTACATATGCCCATGGCCTGTGTGAGCAATATATCATATAGTGACAACTTTTTGTAATTTTTTTTTTTTTTTCATTCAATCACTTGGGACAAAAAAAATTTATATTCAATAGGCTCAACATGCCTCTCAGCAATTTCCTTGGGGTGTCTACTTTCCAAAATGGGGTCATTTGGGGGGGTTTTGTACTGCCCTGCCATTTTAGCACCTCAAGAAATGACATAAGCAGTCATAAACTAAAAGCTGTGTAAATTCCAGAAAATGTACCCTAGTTTGTAGACGCTATAACTTTTGCGCAAACCAATAAATATACGCTTATTGACATTTTTTTTACCAAAGACATGTGGCCGAATACATTTTGGCCTAAATGTTTGACTAAAATTGAGTTTATTGGATTTTTTTTATAACAAAAATTAGAAAATATCATTTTTTTTTCGAATTTTTCAGAGGTGATCAAATACCATCAAAAGAAAGCTCTATTTGTGGGAAGAAAAGGACGCAAATTTCATTTGGGTACAGCATTGTATGACTGCGCAATTAGCAGTTAAAGCGACGCAGTGCCAAATTGTAAAAAGTGCTCTGGTCAGGAAGGGGGTAAATCCTTCCGGGGCTGAAGTGGTTAAATGATGCAAATCCTCAAACAATCCATGTTAATTCCAGGTTGTGTGGCAACAAAATACGAAAAATGCCAAGGGGGTTGAATACTTTTGCAAAGCACTGTATAACAGTGTAAATTTGCTGTCCCCTCAAAATAACTCAACACACAGCCATTAATGTCTAAACCACTGGCAACATATGTGAGTACACCCCTAAGTGAAAATGTCCTAATTGGGCCCAATTAGCCATTTTTCCTCCCTGGTGTCATGTGACTCATTAGTGTTACAAGGTCTCAGGTGTGAATAGGGAGCAGGTGTGTTAAATTTGGTGTTCTCACTCTCTTACTGGTCACTGGAAATTCAACATGGCACCTCATGGCAAAGAACTCTCTGAGGATCTTAAAAAAGAATTGTTGCTCTACATAAAGATGGCCTAGGCTATAAGAAGATTGCCAAGACCCTGAAACTGAGCTGCAGCACGGTGGCCAAGACCATACAACAGTTTAACAGGACAGGTTCCACTCAGAACAGGCCTCGCCATGGTCGATCAAAGAAGTTGAGTGCACGTGTTCAGCATCATATCCAGAGGTTGTCTTTGGGAAATAGACGTATGAGTGCTGCCAGCATTGCTGAAGAGGTTGAAGGGGTGTGTGGTCAGCCTCTCTGTGCTCAGACCATACGCTGCAGCATGTCATCATCTTCTAAAGATGATGCACAAGAAAGCCTGCAAACAGTTTGCTGAAAACAAGCAGACTAAGGACATGGATTACTGGAACCATGTGCTGTGGTCTGATGAGACCAAGATAAACTTGTTTGGTTCAGATGGTGTCAAGCGTGTGTGGCGGCAACCAGGTGAGGAGAACAAAGACAAGTGTGTCTTGCCTACAGTCAAGCATGGTGGCGGGAGTGTCATGGTCTTGGGCTCCATGAGTGCTGCCCGCACTGGGGAGCCACAATTCATTGAGAAAACCATGAATGCCAACATGTACTGTGTCATACTGAAGCAGAGCATGATCCCCTCCCTTCGGAGACTGGGCCGTAGGGCAGTGATCCAACATAACGACCCCAAACACACCCCCAAGGCAACCACTGCCTTGCTAAAGAAGCTGAGGGTAAAGGTAATGGACTGGCCAAGCATGTCTCCAGACCTAAACCCATTGAGCATCTGTGGGGCATCCTCAAACGGAAGGTGGAGGAGCGCAAGGTCTCTAACATCCACCAGCTCTGTGATATTGTCATGGAGGAGTCGAAGAGGACTCCAGAGGCAACCTGTGACGCTCTGGTAAACTCCGTGCCCAAGTGGGTTAAGGCAGTCCTGGAAAATAATGGTGGCCACACAAAATATTGACACTTTGGCCCAATTTGGACATTTTCACTTAATGGTGTACTCACTATTATTGCCAGGGGTTTAGACATTAACCGCTTGCCGACCAGCTGCTGCAGTTGCACTGCGGCAACATAGCCCGGCTGAGCGAATCGCCGTCATGTTACGTCGCTTCTATTTGTGGCCACTAGGGGCATGCGTGCACCGCCCACTGCTCGCCCCCGGAGCCGATGCGAGTCGGGCTCCCACGATCGCTCGTGACACTGTGTAAACACAGTGATCCCAGTTCTCTGAGGGGAAAAGAGACTGATCGTGTGTTCATTCAAAGTATGAACACCAATCTATCTCTTCCCCTAGCTAGTCCCATCCCCCCTTCAGTTAGAACACACACTAGGGAAAACAGTTAACCTCTTAATCGCCCCCTAGTGTTAACCCCTTCACTGCCAGTGACATTTTTACAGTAATCAATGCATAGCACTGATCGCTGTATAAATGCCAATGGTCACAAAAATATGTCAAAATTGTCCGATGTGTCCACCAAAATGTTGCAGTCAGGATAAAAATCGCAGATCGCCGCCATTACTAGCAAAAAAAAAAAAAAATAAAAATGCTATAAATCTATCCCCTATTTTGTAGATGCTATAACTTTTGTGCAAATCAATCAATATACACTTATCGTGAATTTTTTCACCAAAAAATATGTAGAAGAATACATATCGGCCTAAACTGAGAAAAAATTTGCTTTTTAAAAAAAAAAAATGGGGATATTTATTACAGCAAAAAGTACAAAATATTGTGTTTTTTTTTTCAAAATTGTCGCTCTTTTTTTTGTTTATAGCGCAAAAAATAAAAACCGCAGAGGCGATCAAATACCACCAAAAGAAAGTTCTATTTGTGGGGAAAAAAAGGACATCAATTTAGTTTGGGTACAGTGTCGCACAACTGCGCAATTGTCAGTTAAAGTGACGCAGTGCCGAAGAGAGAGAGATATAGTTGTATTAAAAATAATAGACGTGTGTTTAAAAAAGTGAGTAAAGCCCAAAATCCTTATGGTAGCTTTTATTTCCATATGCACAAATGCATTGGGAACATTGCACAGTCTTTTCCAAATCAAAACATGAAGAAAAATGTTTCAAATTTGTTATTACTGTACTAAAAGTGAAGAAAAAGGAATACTAGGCTTTTCCAAAAAAAAAGCAATGTCTTCATTTTTTTTACAAACTCAAACATTTACTGTATAAACTGAAAAATGCTTGAAGATTTAGCTTTCCTGTGAATCACTGGACTAATATTTAGTTGTATAAGCATTGTTTCTAAGAAATGCTTCACATCTGTGTTGCATGGAGTCAATCAACTTCTGGCACCTGTGAACAGGTATTCCAGCCCAGGATAATTGCACTACATTCCACAATTCCTGCATTTCTTGGTTTTACCTCAGAAACAGCATTTTTTATGTCACCCTGCAAGTTTTCTGTTTGATTAACCACTTCCTGCCCGGCCTATAGCAAAATGACGGCTGGGCGGTGGTTCAGTTATCCTGACTGGGCGTCACATGAGGTCCTGCAGGATGACAGCCGCCGCGCGCCCGTGGGGGTGCGCATTGCGGCGATCGGTGGTGCAGTGTGTCAATCTGACACACCGCTACACCGATCTCGGTAAAGAGCCTCCAGCGGAGGCTCTTTACCACGTGATCAGCTGTGTCCAATCATGACTGATCACAATGTAAACAGGAAGAACCGTCGATCGGCATTTCCTCACTCACGTCTGACAGACACGAGTAGAGGAGAGCCGATCGGCGGCTCTCCTGACAGGGGGGGGGGGTCTGTGCTGATTGTTTATCAGTGCAGACCCCCCCGAATCCCACCCAGGACCACCATCATGCCGCCCAGGACCACCAGGATGGCCATCCACACTGGACCACCAGGTATGCCCCCTTAGAGAAATGCAAATCTGTGCCAAGGCAGCTGCCAATCAGTGTCCAGGCAGCTGCCAGTCAGTGCACACTCACAATGCATACCACTACCAGTGCCACCAGAGATGCCTATCAGTGCCACGTATCAATGCCCATCAGTGCCCAGTGCCGCCTATCAGTGCCACCATAAGTACCCATCTTTGCAGCCTTTCAGTGCCCAGTGTCGCCTATCAGTGCTCACCAGTGCCACCCTTGAGTGCCCATCAGTGCTGCCTATCAATGCCCATCAGTGCTGCATATCGGTGCCACCCATCAGTGCCGCCTACTAGTGCCCATCAGTGTCGCATATCAATGCTCATCGTCGGTGCCTGTTAGTGTCCGTCAGTGCCCGTTCATTGGTGCCACCTCATCGGTGCCACCTTATCAGTGCCCATCAGTGAAGGAGAAAACTTACTTATTTGTGTATATATGTATTTTTATATGAGCATTGCTTACCTTTTGAAACCTGGAGTCATAATAAAAGTAGGGGTTTCAGTTGCATACATTAGCATATACATATTGATGCTTCACAGTGCCACTGGGCATGTGCTCTGGGTTTTGTTCTAAGTCATTATTAATAATTTGTTTGTATCTTTTAGGTTATTCATGGAAGAAAAACATTGACACGTGTAGAATGATCTAAATTCCTGCACTATTACTACTGGGAATCATCGTGCAAGACCAAGTGAAATCACCTGGAGTTTTGGAAAGAAACATAAAACACTATTATTTCCTTCTGTTGTAAATCTTGCCTACAACCAGTTTCATACAATATTGCATGGAAGTACTGATTGTGAGATATCTGAAATTGTCTGTTGAGAGAATAACGAGATGATGAATTATCGGTTGCACATTCCTCTGCATATTCTCCTCAACCTCATGGGGTAAATATTTACCTCCAGCAGCATTTAAAAAAAATGTTGGAATCTGACCTAAATGATTTCATGAGAATCCTAGGTCTCATCTTCGTGTCTACTGGAAAAATGGGACATTATTTTGCAATGTAACATGCCATATAAACCTGAGGGTAAAGAGAAGAACTGGTTTTATTTTCTGGATCTGGAAAACTGAGAGCCTGTGATATGATGCACTGTGTCCGCTGTCACTTCCGATTAAGCCATCACAAAAGGACAGTATGGATCCCACCACTATTATGCGTCGTGGCCTTCGTGATCTACTTCAATTACTTCTGTCCAGACTACTCTAATCCAGTGGAGGTTGTAGAAGAGTTTAATAATCATGTGTGTATGTGTGGATTTTGTAAGCCAAGTAAGCTAAAGACGCCATGGTTCGCAAAACGATTCAATGCATCTGTACAACCTCTACTAGCAAGTAAGGATCAAGTGATTCCGGCTCACGTTCTAAAATGGTGGTTGGTGAGTAAAATAGAAAAATATCTAATTTATTGACCTGTGTGTAACTAGATGGTCATGTTGTAGAAACTAAAGTGTTGTAGCCCAACAAAGGGGCCTACAGAGATGTAAACACACATGCAAGATAATGGCACTGCAACCCAATATTGCAATCAGGGCTGGCTAGTGCTCTCTGTTTCCACTCGCCGTGCCTGACTTGCGGTCTCCACCCAACAACACAAGAGTCCTTCCATGTAAATAAAGTCCGCAGCCAGGTGAAGATAAATAAAATTTCTCTTTATTTCATCCAAGGAGTAGAGTACACATGTTCCAAACAGATTTAACAATAAAGTGTTGGCTCTGTTTGGAACATGTGTACTCTACTCCTTGAATGAAATAAAGAGAAATTTTATTCATCCTCACCTAGTTGCTGACCTAATCTACATGGAAGGTCTACAAAGATACAATCTCAAAATTGTTTGCAGTTTCTTTGTTTACTAAAACCAAACCTAAACTCAAAGTGAAGATTTGCTATTTTATGGGGGGACATCGAGAATTGCTAATTGTGCCTAAACAGTACCCTGAAAATGTACCATTTGTCTGAAATTCAGTTAAAATTCCTGTACCATATCTGCAGCATGAAGTCACTTTAGGTGCTGCTGCCTCTGACTGCTAGTATTATAGGATTTGCAGTGAGACATGGTGATAAGACTACAGTGTGGCACACTGTTCTCCTTGCTGGAGTGAAAACTGTATCTGAGGACCCGCAGCGCAAGCATCCCACTGCTTCTGTTTTATATATTTTGTACATGTGTGCTTTCGCCGCCTCCTCTACTGCTGCTTGATCATTACCCCACCCATCTTCAGGTCATCAGAGGGTAGGTCTGACATGAGGGAGCAAAACCATCTGCACAGTGGCGGCCGGTGGTAATTTCTTTTTTGGAGGGGGGGGGCGGCAAGCAGTGCACAGCCAGCCACCCCCCCTGTCGGTCAGTCAGTGTCACCCGGCGGCTGCAACACTTGGGCTTCCCTCTGGGCGACCGGCTTCTATATCTCCTTTCCTCACATCTCCAGTGGCAGGTCTCCTCCCCCCGGAGGCCAGCGTAGCTTCCCTCTGGGCGACAGACGGGTGGCTTCTTCCCCTGTGTCTCCTCTCCTTGCATCTCCTCCCTCCTCCTCCTCCCGACGGCCAGCATAGCTTCTCCTTTCAGTCAATCGTGAAACGGGTTTCAAGACCTGCTTGCTGATTGACCGGGAGGAGAATCCGTGTGAAAATAGCGAATATTCATTCGCTATTGTCACACAACTGGGTGGGCTCAGATTACAGTGCTCTACGCTCCGAGCCCACCCTATTTTGAAGCCTATTAGAGCCTCTGGCTCTAATCACGTGCTTCAAAGAAACCCCCCCCCATTGCAATCCATGGTCCAGCGTCCCTGTGTAAAGATCAGGGGGCCAGATGCAAAGATGGTGGGGTGGCGCCTGTGCGCTCCCTGTGGATGGGCCGCCACTGCTTCTGCTCTACCAAGATGGCCAGGGACATAGGGACACAGTGTGGCACAAAGGCTTGGTAAATCCGTAATGGGGACAGAATCCACTGCAGGGGGTCTACAGGCAATACTGCAGACTAGTCCTTTAACCTTGTACTTCCATTTTTTAACAGTCTCCAAAGTTCAGCTCTTCTTTATGTCAGCGAACAGGCCAATTCGTCCAAATTTTTTTTTAAGAGCCGAACATTACAAACCCCTAACTTGTCTGCAAAGTAGCTTTTAAAAGTGTCAGAAATGTTCCCTTAATGGACAATAACTTGCACATTTTCCATTATGTACCAAACAATATCACTGAACTAATTGCACTGTTAGATAAATAATTACATAAGAAATGGTGCTCTTTTAAATAGTCATAAATCATAGTAACTGTAAAATCAATATTTATTTTGATATATACAAAAGGTTTCCCACAGTTCTGCCCTAGGACGATATACTCTTCGCACTCGACATTGAGTGCCAGTTTCCTGCATAGCTCAGCTCACATTCTCCTTCATTTGAAACAATGGAAACTTTTCAGCCTGTGCACTTGGTCCTCGTTAGACCAACTCCAGGCTATATCTACAAATGATCTTAAAGCTTTATCCTCGACCCCCTATCCTATAATATATACAGTCAGGTCCATAAATATTGGGACATCGACACAATTCTAATCTTTTTAGCTCTATACAGTATACCTCCACAATGGATTTGAAATAAAACAAATAAGATATGCTTTAACTGCAGATTTTCAGCTTTAATTTGAGGGTATTTACATCCAAATCAGATGAACGGTGTAGGAATTACAACAGTTTGTATATGTGCCTCCCACTTTTTAAGGGACCAAAAGCAATGGGACAGATTAACAATCATCCATCAAACTTTCACTTTTTAATACTTGGTTGCAAATCCTTTGCAGTCAATTACAGCCTGAAGTCTGGAACGCATAGACATCACCAGACGCTGGGTTTCATCCTTGGTGATGCTCTGCCAGGCCTCCACTGCAACTGTCTTCAGTTCCTGCTTGTTCTTGGGGCATTTTCCCTTCAGTTTTGTCTTCAGCAAGTGAAATGCATGCTCAATCGGATTCAGGTCAGGTGATTGACTTGGCCATTGCATAACATTCCACTTCTTTCCTTAAAAAACTTTTTGGTTGCTTTCGCAGTATGCTTCGGGTCATTGTCCATCTGCACTCTGAAGCGCCATCCAATGAGTTCTGAAGCATTTTGCTTAATATGAGCAGATAATATTGCCCGAAACACTTCAGAATTCATCCTGCTGCTTTTGTCAGCAGTCACATCATCAATAAATACAAGAGAACCAGTTCCATTGGCAGCCATACATGCCCACGCCATGACACTACCACCACCATGCTTCACTGATGAGGTGGTATGCTTTGGATCATGAGCAGTTCCTTTCCTTCTCCATACTCTTCTCTTCCCATCACTCTGGTACAAGTTGATCTTGGTCTCATCTGTCCATAGGATGTTGTTCCAGAACTGTGAAGGCTTTTTTAGATGTTTGGCAAACTCTAATCTGGCCTTCCTGTTTTTGAGGCTCACCAATGGTTTACATCTTGTGGTGAACCCTCTGTATTCACTCTGGTGAAGTCTTCTCTTGATTATTGACTTTGACACACATACACCTACCTCCTGGTCCTGGAGAGTGTTCTTGATCTGGCCAACTGTTGTGAAGGGTGTTTTCCTCACCAGGGAAAGAATTATTTGGTTATCCACCACAGTTTTTTTCTGTGGTCTTCCGGGTCTTTTGGTGTTGCTGAGCTCACCAGTGCATTCTTTCTTTTTAAGGATGTTCCAAACAGTTGATTTGGCCACCCCTAATGTTTTTGCTATCTCTCTAATGGGTTTGTTTTGTTTTTTTAGCCTAATGATGGCTTGCTTCACTGATAGTTACAGCTCTTGACAGCAACAGATTGCAAATGCAGATTCCAAATGCAAATAGCACACTTGAAATGAACTCTGGACCTTTTATCTGCTCCTTGTAAATGGGATAATGAGGGAATAACACACACCTGGCCATGGAACAGCTGAGCAGCCAATTGTCCCATTACTTTTGGTCCCTTAAAAAGTGGGAGGCACATATACAAACTGTTGTAATTCCTACACCGTTCACTTGATTTGGATGTAAATACCCTCAAATTTAAGCCGAAAGTCTGCAGTTAAAGCGCATCTTGTTCATTTCATTTCAAACCTATTGTGGTGGTGTATAGAGCCAAAAAGATCAGAATTGTGACGATGTCCCAGCATTTATGGGCCTGACTGTATATAGACACAGGGCTGCTCCTGTACCGGGCCAGAGCCTCATCAATTCAAAAGGGGGTCCTGGCACCTGCTGAACAGGAATGCCAACTGTACTGCCTTATTGCAGATTCTTGTGGCTCACCCTGCAGCACTGCTGGCTTCTCCTACTTTTTCTCCCTCCGACTGCACTGCAGGAGTATCAGTATCTATGCCCCCACCCCCTGCTGTCTAGGCCCCCCCATTGTGCCACCCCCCCCCCCCCCCCCCCTTCAGAGAGTGTTTGACAGGCATCTAGTCCATGGCATTTTTGGCATGGCATGTTGCAAGATAGGGTCCCTGCTTATATTGCTTTATGGCAGCTATATATTGATCACCACCAAGTTTTAATTCATCCTTATTGGAACCCTGCTATCCTAATTTTATATTTTATTTTTTTCTGCTCATGATTATCTAGGCTTTACCTACTGAAACCCCCGTGATCCCCTTTCCCCCTCCTCTTTTTAACCCCTTCCCCGTGATTCGTGATATATTATGTTGTTGGTATATGTGGGAACCGGTGCTCCAATGCTCCAATATGTTGTTTTTTCTCTTCTCTCATTAAACATTGAAACTCCATGCTCTTCAGGCTGCATGTTGTTACACCACCCTTGAAACCTAAATTGTGTTTTGGATTTGTTCTGCTTATGCACCGCAGCCTTAGGGCCACAAGTGTTTCTAAAGGCAGAAAGTTTTTTAAAATATTGCATTTAAGTTGAAAACTTTCTGCAGCAAACCCCCCCCCCCCCCCTATACTCACCTGAGCCCGCTCGCGATCCAGCGATGTGCACAAGAGCAGGGAGAGCTCTCTCTCCTTCTTCATTGGCTCCCTTCTCCCTAAAGCCAGTGAGGGAGCTCTGTGTGTCTTATGGACACTTACTATCGATCATGCACCAATTCCCCCAAAGCAAGTGACTTCCTACGGTGATACTCGGTAGAAGGGAGGAGCAAGGAGCGCCAGTAGGGGACCCCAGAGGAGAGGGATCGGGGCTGCTGTGTGCCAAACCATTACACAAAGCAGGTAAGTATAACATGTTTGTTATTTGTACAAAAACTAAGACTCAAACTTTTGCAATCAATTTCATTGCCATTGAAATTGCAGGTTTCTCAATAAAAACCTTATACCAAGAAAAATTTGAAATTTCAAAGAAACCTGCTAGACAACCTGCCTGAAGAGCTGCAGTGTGGGTGTGTTGCCCACTAATGTAGTGTTGTGTTGCAATGCCATTCAAATGAATGCCAACCTATTGCAAGCGGTAAAACACTTAAATAGCCATAAATTACCATAACATATCAGTGTATATAGGCACTTACAGTATTAGTGAAATTGTGGTTAATCAAAAAGAATAAATGTTTTGCAAGCACTTTCTTCTTACAGATGAGAAACTGGATTTCTCAATCCATATTGCTGTTGTGCGTAAATGGAGATTTGAAGAATTTATTTGCAGAACTAAAACTAGTGTGACTCAAGAAACTGGGCCACAGGAATATAGGGAGTGATTTTCTAATAGTGTGTGTGCAATACGAATTCAGCCTCCTCGTTAGCCTTTGTAATGTTGTTTGGGATCAGCCGCCTTTTTTAGTGTATATTATATTTTATGTCATGCAGAGTCTCCAAGGAAAAAACAATGCAAGTGACATTCCTGGAATACTTGGTCAGATGTTCAAGGTTATACCCAATGGGAATCCATATGAAGAAGTGTATAACAGACCATGTCGAACCTGTGCTGTTGTGGGGAATTCCGGTAACCTTAAGGGATCACGCCACGGGAAAAAAATAGATTCCCATAAACTTATTATCAGGTAACAATGCCACATTGTTATTGGACTTGCCGAGTGGCTAAACTTTTTTTTTAAATATTTATCTGAAGTTTTGTTCCTTAGTAACCTACCATCCAAATTGCTGATTCTTGAAATGAACGAAATTCAATATATGGAAAAACAGATAAGAGAAGAAGGATATATAAAAAAACCAAAGGCCAGAAATATGGCAGAAATGGGATTAATTTCGATCCTCAACAAGAATGATAGAATATCTATAAATGGAAGGGAACAGGTGGCCTTTAAGGGGGTATGGGGGGTAGGGAGGGGGGAGGTAGAAAGATAGGAGGCGAGGGAAGGGTCTTTTTTGAGAGTAATGTGAGGTGATAGGTTAGTGAATGATTAGGAATATGTAAGGGTAATAGGAAATGAATGCAGAATATTAATAATATGGCGGGGGGTTCCCCTTAATATCCATACCAGACCTGAAGGGCCTGGTATGAAATTTAGGGGGACCCCCACGCCATTTTTTTTTAAATTTTGGTTCGGGGTTCCCCTGTGGGGAATCCCCATGCCGTTTTTATCAATGAACTTTTATGTGTACCCTGAGGAAGTATGTCAGCCTTCCCTGCCTCTGGGAGTCACCACCAGGCTCCTGCAAAGTTGGGGTAGGCACTACATCTTTAAATCTGAACTCCAGATAAATACACAATTGAAATGTACACTCACTGACCACTTCATTAGGTACACCTGTTTGATTGCTTGGTCACACAAATTGCTAATCAGCCAATCACATGGCAGCAACTTAATGCATTTAGGCATCTAGATGTAGTGAAGATGATCTGCTGAAATTCAAACTAGCATCAGAATGGGAAAGAAAGGGAATTTAAGTAACTTTGAACGTGGTATGGTTGTTGGTGCCAGATGGGCTGGTCTGAGTATTTCAAGAACTGCTGATCTACTGGGATTTTTACGCACAACCATCTCTAGGGTTTACCGAGATTGGTCCAAAAAAGAAAAAAACCCAGTTCGTGTGGACGAAAATGCCTTTTTGATATCAGAGGTCAGAGGAGAATGGGCAGACTGGTTGGAGATGATAGAAAGGCAACAGTAACTCAAATAGCCAAATTAAATAAACAAACATGTTGCGCTGTCACATATATGATAAGATGCCTTTCCAATTGATATGTAGAAGGCAAAAAAAGTCCACCAAAATGAAAATGTAAATGAAAATAAATGAAATATATGTCCAGAAAACCAGCAAAAGTACTTAAAGTGAGGAAAAAAAAGCAGACATCTCAAGTCTCCCGCGAGGTGCGGGAGACTCCTGCATTTCTGCGGCGGCTCCCAAACACACGCAATCGCCGATCTCCTGGGAATGATCGGTGTGGCGGGGAACAGCTGTGATCACCGATCTCCTTTGTATAGATTTTGAGCTGAATGCCGCTTCTCCTCTCCCTCCCACGGCTGTCAGCTAAAAATCTATACAGGGAGATCGGTGATCACAGCTGTCCCTCCTGCTGCACCGATCATTCCCAGGTGCTCTGTGTGCTCCTCCCCCACCCCCCTCCATGTCCTTATCCGCCCCCCCCTGTTCTCCTCCGGCCCCCACTCGTCCCCCGCAGCCGGCTCCCCTCCTCTCCCGCCGGGGGATCTAGTAATTGGACACTGTGAGCGAGATTGCTCCTGTGCCCTGTGATTACTGAGCAGAGTAAACTGTGTTTACTCTGCTCAGTTTATGAATGAACAGGAACCTCTGTCTCCTGATCATTCATATTTAGTGCTGAGAAAGGGACTGGGGAATGTGTCCTCAGTCACTTTGTCTGTCTCAAATGTGAGATGTCAGGGGTCAGTTTAGATCCCTGACATCTCA
This sequence comes from Lithobates clamitans, assembly GCA_037952925.1. Taxonomy (NCBI): domain Eukaryota; kingdom Metazoa; phylum Chordata; class Amphibia; order Anura; family Ranidae; genus Lithobates; species Lithobates clamitans. The sequence goes on from JBBGZY010001502.1 coordinate 271,659, forward strand.
CCAAAGCCCCCCCAAAAAATATTTTTAAAAAATTGTAAAAAAATTCTAAAAAATGAAAAAAATAAAATAAAAAACTACTGACACCACTTTCTCCTGCCCTACCAACACTGTCCACTGCCCCAACCCCCTCCCCCAAAAAAGTATTGTGAAAAAAAATGAAAAACAAATTAAATCGTAAAAAAATCAATTATTAAAAATAAAAAAACTACTGACACCATCCACATACCACCCACCCCCACCCCCTTCCCCAGAATCACTGCGAAAAAATATTGAAAAAGTGATTTAAAAAATATTTTGCCGCGGGGGGTGGGGGCGTTTGCGGGTGCGAAGCTCCACCTCCCTGAAATGAGTTTGCCACCTCCCTGAAAATGAGTTTCTGCAGGTTGGGATGTCTGAAGAAGTAGTGTCCTTTTCAACAGGGGCACCACCCAGTGCTCTCCAAAGGATAGACAGGGCAAATATAGCCTCCTACCAGATATTTAGACCTTTCAAGGTCTGTATGCGCATCAGTGAGTAATCACCCCTCACTTCGGGTATAAGCCGCCTTTGCTGTTCAGCCTGCATAATGGACCCCAATGATGCATATCCCCACATATAAATGTTCTTTGGGGAACCTCTATCATCGCTCCATAGCCGAGCCCTTCCCTCCTGGTGACACATTCTGCATGACTGACTCTCTGCCGGAAGTGTCTAAGGCATCCATGGGCTTTTCCGGTTTCCCAAGCCTCATTCTCCACTTGGCAGCAAAGTGGAGAACAAGGCTTGGGAAACCAGAAGAGCCATGAACGCCTTGGACACTTCCGGCAGAGATACAGTCAAGCAGAGTGTGTCACCAGGAGGGAAGGGCTTGGCTATGGAGCGATGATAGAGGTTCCCCAAAGAACATTTATATGTGGTGACATGCATCATTGGGGTCCATTATGCAGGCTGAACAGCAAAGGCGGCTTATACCCGAAGTGAGGGGTGATTACTCACTGATGCGCATACAGACCTTGAAAGGTCTAAATATCTGGTAAGAGGATATATTTGCCCTGTCTATCCTTTGGAGAGCACTGGGTGTTGTCCCTGTTGAAAATTGAAGGACACTTCTTTTCCTTCACTTTAAGGACTTTTGCTGGTTTTCTGGACATATATTGTATTTTTTTTTAAATTTACATTTCATTTTGGTGGACTTTTTTTGCCTTTTACATATCAGTTGGAAAGGCATCTTATCCCATATGTGACAGCACAACACGTTTGTTTAATTTGTTTATTCTAGTGTGTACATATTTGAGAGTGCTGCTGTTTTTGTCAATTTATACTCATTCATTTTGCACACTAAGCGCAATTTTCCTTATACCCAACTCAAATAACTACTCATTACAACCAAGGTATGCAGAATAACATCTCTGAATGCACAACACATCAAACCTTGAAGCACATGGGCTACAGCAGCAAAAGACCACACCGCATTGCATTACAGCTACTCTTTCCTACTCACCCATGGATTCATATTACCATGAATTTCATCATGGAGCTTGCTCTCTCTCAAGGTAATATAACTCTCATTATGGACTATTTCAGTAAGATGGCCCCTTTTGTTCAAGTTTTACGTATAATTTTCAGACTTATTTGATCTACGGTTGTTCTTGTGTCAACGGTCAACACCCCAGAGCATGTTCCTTTTCCAGCCTGTCCTTCTCTATAGCACAGGATGAATCCACCATACAGAAATTTGCTTACCCGGTGTTTTTCATATAGCCTTGCCTAAACCTCCTCATCAGCATACTGCTCCTTCTGCTCGTCCTTTGGTGGTAATTATTAGACAGGAAATATTTGAAGTGTGGGGAAGATCTTTGGCTCCTAAAGGATAAGGAATTCTTTACATTACTTGGCCCACTGGAAAGGATATGGATGGGAAGAGAGTGTCTGGGTACCAGTTGCCCACATACATGTGGATATATTCTGGTCAAAGCCTTTTATTGTTTACATCAGCCAAACTTGCTCCTAAGGATCCAGAGGCCCCCCACAAGTAAAGACTTACCTCTTATAATGGACTCTGTGCAGCTTCTCTGTTCTCAGTAATCCTGCATTTTATGCTGATCAGTCTACTTCCCAGAGGTCCTCTGACAACTTAGGTATTTGTGCTCCTCAGCATCCTATTTTGGGGTCATGAAGCTACCTCTCTGGCTAATCCTCTAGTAGCTCTATCCTCCCAGCTTGCCTCCTATTGATCCTACATCTGTGTGCACCAGAGTTATGCCCTGTGCCCGGCACTTCTTTTCCATTTGCCTCACTAGATGCCTTTGAATCGTGAATCTTGACATGCCTGTTATTTAACCCATGCCTGTTTACCAACCACATCTCTTCTCTCCCGCCTGGACCAACCCTTGCCTGTTTACTGATCATGTCCCTGCCTGCTGTCTGGACCAACCTATTGCCCTGCTCTAGCCAAGACATCAGTCCCAGCCATCTTTTGCGTCCCATCCGTCTCTATCTTCTTGAACCACAGGTACTCTTGTTCTACTTTTTTTCTGCCTCTACCTAGCCATAGGGTTGCCACCTGTCTGGGATTCACCCGGACAGTTCGGGATTCACCCGGACAGTTCGGGTTTGGACTCATGCGTCCGGGTTATTATTCAGACTGGACTATGGCTTCCCAGCAGGGTTGCTGGCTGCAGTTGTCCAAGCTGAGAGTGTTTGATAGACTCTTTCAAGCTGCCCAAAGCCAACACTAACAACCCCCCCCCCCCACACACACACAGATGGGAGAGGAGAGAGGGCTCGCTCTGCACCTCTTCCTCCTGCCCATACCCCTCTGTGTCTGCCCACACTCCAATCCCCAGGGCTGTGCCTCAGATACATCTAGATGAGAGGTCCTGACTGCCAAGGGGTGAGTGAGCTCACCATCCATCCCTGTAAGACTGAAGTCTCCCTCCTTCTCTCTCCGGCATCTGCGTGAGTACATTAAGGTAAATCAGGGTTCACAGAGCACCCCTTACATCAGAGTTCCCCTATTACATCAGAGGCCACAGTGTTCCCCCTTGCATCAGAGTTCACAGTGTTCCCCCTTGCATCAGAGTTCACAGTGTTCCCCCTTGCATCAGAGTTCACAGTGTTCCCCCTTACATCAGAGTTCACAGTGTTTCCCCTTACATCAGAGTTCTTTCCGTACATCAGAGTTCAGTGTTTCCCCTTACATCAGAGTTCTTTCCGTACATCAGAGTTCAGTGTTCCCCCTTACATCAGAGTTCTTTCCGTACATCAGAGTTCACATTGTTCCCCCTTACATCAGAGTTCTTTCCGTATATCAGAGTTCACAGTGTTCCCCCTTAAATCAGGGTTCCCAGAGCATCCCTTACGTTAGAGTCCCCTGAGTTCTCCCTTACATCAGAGTCTGCAGAGTCCCCTCTTACAGTGAAGGGGAACTCTGTGAGTTCAGATGTAAAAGGGGAACTCTGGACTCTGATGTAAAGAGGGACTCTTGTTATTAATTTCATATGGTTATAAATGTTATTTATTAGCAAAATATATGTATAAAAAAAGAAATTGCTGTGCGCCGTTAAAGTGTTGGGGTTTGACTTGAAGAAAAGGTGGCAACCCTACCTAGCCATAGAGTATAGCATTGTGTAATAAGTCTAGGGGCTTGCTTGTCTTAAGGAAATGGGATTTGCTAAAGGTGAAGATATACTAGGCAGCTATATCCTCTTACCACTTCTTAAAGCGCAAACATTACACTTAGCATTGGTAAAAGCTGTAACTGTCTCCTACAAACTTTGCCATCACTATAATTATGGTTGTCTACTGAAATCCAAATGTTAATTATGGAAAAGGTTTTTTTTATATCTCACAGCAGGGCGCACCCTTCCTGAATAGGTCACCAGATGTCGGAGAAGGAAAAATTACATAAAATTTAAAATAACATTGTTAATATTTGTACAATATTTTTGTCTCTAAGAATTTTTTTTTTTCATCTTAAAACTAACTTTGAACATAAATATGCTTTTTTTGAGTGTGTGAGGAAATCTGCTGTTAAAGTATTATGTCATTTAAAAAAGTAAAGTTTTGTAAACTCCAGAAAGAAAATTCTTTCTGATTTGTGAAATTGTAAATGAATTTGCTAGAGGTTTGCATACTGGAGATGCCTGCAGTTTTCTGTTGTAGCACACAGGAATCTAAAGATAAGGTTTCCTTTATGTTTATGTTTAGTATACATGCTTGTGGGCAGAATGAACAGTCTGAGTGGCAGTTCCATGAATGTCATCATGTTAAATATTTTTTTTTTCTGTTCAGCAGCTGTGGGAAAAAAAAGTTTCATCTAGGCTTGTCAATGCAATCTATGATTTCTGTACATGGGCTCAAAGCACAATAGAGTCTCATTTTGAACTAAAACAGGAACCAGATGCAGGACTCACATGGTTAATATAAACTAGGACTGGCAATGAAATGCAGAGCCTTAGTGGGCAATGGGTACCTGTTATGGAATAATTAATTGCGGTAGGGGTGGGGCACATAGCTCCCAACTGTCTTTGATCTTGAGGGACTGTCCCTGATTTGGAGCAATGTCCCTCATTCCTCCTCATTTGTCCCTCATTTTGGTCTGATCTATATAGTTGTATATAAAATGCACTTTTTATCTATCAAAAAGTGTTTTCCAGTGCTAAACCGTCATCTGATTTCTAAATTGCTGCATTTGTAATTTCCAAAAGCCAATATAAAGGAATAGTAATGGTAAAAAAAGCACTTGTGGGTTTAACCAATCTTGGTTTTTTTTGTACAATTCTCCTTTAAGGGGGTGTGGCAAGGGTGTGTCCTATGCCTGCATACTTTTGCTGATAGGGGTCCCTCATTCCCATCTCAAAAAGTTGGGAGGTATGGGGGGCCTGCCTGAGCTCTAAGTTAGAGCTAAATTCTAAGAATAAGTAAGTATGATTCCAGGGACTTATGCCTTTCTGGGTTGATAACTACAAGTACAGTATACACTCACCAGCCACTTTATTAGATACACCTTGCTAGTATCGGGTTGGACCCCCTTTTGTCTTCAGAACTGCCATAAAATTCTTCATGGCATAAATTCAACAAAGAGAAACATTCCTCAGAGATTTTGGTCCATAGTGACATGATAGCGTTACGCAGTTGCTCCAGATTTGTCGGGTGCACATCCATGATGCGACTCCCCCGTTTCACCACATCCCAAAGATGCTCTATTGGATGAGATCTGGTGACTGTGGAGGCCATTGGAGTACAGGGACCTCATTGTCATGTTCAAGAAACCAGTGGTGAGATGATTGGAGCTTTGTGACATGGTACATTATCCTGCTGGAAGGAGCCATCAGAAGATGGGTACAATTTAGTCATAAAGGGGTGGACATGGTCAGCCACAATACTCATGTAGGCCGTGGTGTTTAAATGATGCTCAATTGGTACTAAGGGACCCAAAGTGTGCCAAGAAAATATCCCCCACACCATTACACCACCACCAGCCTGAACCATTCATACAGGGCAGGATGGATCCATGCTTTCATGTTTACACCAAATTCTCACCCTACTGTCTGAATGTCTCAGCTGAAATTGAGACTCATCAGACCAGGCAACGTTTTTCCAATCTTCTATTGTCCAATTTTGGTGATCTTGTGCGAATTGTAGCTTCAGTTTCCTGTTCTTAGCTGACAAGAGTGGCACCTGGTGTGGTCTTCTGCTGCTGTAGCCCATCTGCCTCAAGGTTTGATGTGTTGTGCGTTCAGAGATGGTATTCTGCCTACCTTGGATGTAATGAGTGGTTATTTGAGTTACTGTTGCCTTTCTATCATCTCGAACCAGTTTGCCTATTCTCCTCTGACCGCTGACATCAACAAGGCATTTTCATCCACACAACTGCCGCTCGTTGGACATTTTCCCTTTTTTGGACCGTTCTCTGTAAATCATATAGATAGCTGTGCATGAAAATCCCAGTAGATCAGCAGCTTTTGAAATACTCAGACCAGCCCGTCTGGCACCATCAACCATGCCATGTTCAAAGTCACTTAAATCCCTTTCTTCCCCATTCTGATGCTGCTCTGTTTTAATTTCAGCAAGTCATCTTCACCACGTCTAGATGCCTAAATGCATTGAGTTGTTGCCGTGTGGTTGGCTGATTAGCAATTTGTGTTACCAAGCAATTGAACAGGTGTACCTAATAAAGTGGCCGGTGAGTGTATATAGACATCTCCTGGTACCAGCTGTTAGGAAGCGCTATTAGTTTAAGGTGTATGCAAAGCCAAACTTTTTTATTTACTTTTGGATGGAGTGAGGGAGTTTTAAAACTCCTGCCAGGTTTTTACTGCTGTACAGAGAGGGTCCTCTGCACATTTTAAAGCTAGGTTTTCATTACTATTCATGGTAATGCTGGGGAGAGCCACACTCACCAGTGACGCATCATCCGTGGGTGCAGGGTGTTCTCTGCACACGGGCCCCGAGGGGGTGGGGGGCCCACTGTGGTCTGACCCACCCTGCACCTAAGGATGGTAAAACTTGCACAGGTAAATTTGACAGTCGGGTATGATCGGTGTGGGGGTGGGGGGGTACAGTTACAAGCACCAATCTCCCTGAGCGGCTTTCAGTGAAGCCTCTTCACCTCTCCCTCCCCCCAGCTTTCAGCTGTTTTATTGAAAGCCACACAGGGAGATCGGTGCCTGTAACTGCCTCCACCACCGCACCGATCACCTCTGAATGTCCATCGGATTCCCCTTCTTCTCTGGGTCCCCCTTTGTGCTCCTCTGGTCCCCCTCTGTGCTTCTCGGCCACCCCCCTCCCCCCTCATCCCAGATCTGTCAGGATGGAAAGTGCAGGAAGGGGCTGGTAAATGTGTCATTTACCGACCCCTTCCTTCTTTGAGTGATCACTAACTCTGTCCATTCATTACTGATGCATTGTAAACTGTATTTCCTCTGCTTCAGTTTATGAATGAAAACAGGAGCCTCTGTCTCTTGTTCATTCATCTTCAGTGCAGCTGAGGCTGCAGAGAAAGGGGCTGGAGAATCTCAGTCTCTTTCTCTGTCCCAAAGCCCCCCAACAGAGCTTGATAAAAAAAAAAAGAATTGTAATAAATATTAATACATTTAATTATTTTATTTTTTATTACAATTACATTTTTTATTTTATTTTTTCAGTTTCCAAAATGCTTTTTGGGAGTCGGTGGATGGTGTCAGTAGAGCAATAGACAGTGTCAATTTTTTTATTTTATTTATTTTTACAATTTTATTTTTTTTATAATTTTTTTTAACAAAAATGTTGAGGGGGAGGGAGTTGGGGCAGTGGATGGTATCAGTAGGGCAGTGGACAGTATCAGGTATCAGTAGTTTTTGATTTTTACCAAAATTAAATTATCTTTTTTTGTTTGTTTTTCCATAATCCTATTATATTTATTTTATTTTTTATTACATTTATCTTATTTTTTATTACAAACGACTGACACCGTCAACTCCCAACCCCCCCCCCCAAAAAAAATAAATTGTAATTTTTGTAAAAATAAAAAACTACTGAAACTGTCCACTGCCCTACTGATGCCATCCACTGCCCCAACTCCCCCCCCCCCCCTTAAATTTTTTGTGAAAAAAATACAAAAATAAAATTTTAAAAATTAAATTAAAAAAAATAACTGGCTTTATTATTTTTTTATTATTTTCAAAACTGTCTCCCCAAAAACATTTTTAAAACTGAAAAAAAAATAATAAAAAATGATATTGTAAAAAAAATAAAATCCATCCGCTGCCCTACTGACACCATCCTACACATGCTACCCACTGCCATACACTCCACACTCTTCTCCTGCACATACTACCCACCTCTAGACACTCCGTGCTCCTCTCCTGTACATACTACCCACCTCTAAAGAAATATGGAACGGTAATTCTATGCATTAATTCTATGCATTAATAGTTCCACATCCAATATTAAAGCCAAGATAGAAAACCCCTATGGTGGACTTTTAAGCCACGCATAATTAGAGTAAGAGTATTTAAGTATATATAAGCACTCCCCTCCTGCACATACTACCCAGCGCCATATACTCTGCACTCCACTCAGGCACATACTACCCACCGCCGCAGACTCTACACTCCTCTCCAGCAAATACCACCCACCGCCATACACTCCACACCCCTCTCCTGCACATACTACCCACCGCCATACACTCCACACCCCTCTCCTGCACATACTACCCACCACTGTACACTCCGCACTGTACATTCTCTATTTAACATTACCACATTCTGCGCTATGCAAGTCATCTCGGAATCTATTTAACCACACCCTCTTTAAGGCATGCCCAATATTTAACGTAAACTCAGCACGCCACATTATTGACTTTGTCACTGCCTAGGGCCCACTTTTGATTTTGCACACGGGCCCACTGATTTCATGATACACCCCTGACACTCACCATTTGTCCTGATGACCCTTGTCTCCGGTACAGAACGAGATGGGAGATCCAAACTTTTGGGCTGCCATCACACCTTGACTTAAGGCAAAACATTAGCGTGGACAGGTCTGAAGCCAGCCTTGGAGTTGTCACAGGAACAGGAGGTGGGAACACAATTGAGACGCCTGTTCCAGTGACAACTGTCTAAAAAGGGATTTCCCTTTACTTTGGAGAGATTTTCCTCTTACTTCCTATTGTTCTCTGGGACAGGAAGTGATGAAAAAACTTCCTAATGCAAAAAAAACTCTGGCAGGGGTCTAAACAACTCCCTACTCTAAAGTTTTGCGTTCTACATATACTTTAATAGCTTTTTTCTATATCCACATGGAAACAATTTTTGGTTCGGGGTAGAACTGGGCACACCAAAGGTTTAGTGCCAATAGACTCCACTGTGTTAACCCTGCTAAATGTTATTATGCCTTTCCTAACCATCCGCTCTCTTTACATTTTTTAGAATGAACAGAGCTCTCACTTCCGGATTTGAAGAAGATGTGGGCTTCAGAACCACTCATCATTTTATGTATCCAGAAAGTGCTATGCACATTTCAAAAGGGGTCCATCTAGTTCTGGTGCCATTTAAACTGCAAGACCTTAGGTGGATTACCAGTGCCCTCTCCACAGGAGAGATCAAGTTGTACGTATCCAGTAATGAAATGATTGTTTGCTAAATGAGTTACATTGGGAATAAATGGACAGATTTAGGCCAGTCCTAGTTTTCTGTCTACAAGGGACAGAGCCTTGAAAAAAACAGCATGGTTTTATCCATATATAGGTATAGCTGAACAGATATGGAATCAGGGAGAGATTTATATACTATTTTTTTTACACTACATGGCAAAAAGTTTCTGTATACCTGACCATCCGTCATTACGCTTCATAACCCAAAGTATGTGGATACACTTCTAAATTATTGCATTCAATGTTTCTGAGCCATTTATTATCAATCAACTGTGTTTACTCTTTTTAAATCGTAATAGCAACAGAAACTACCCAAATGACCCTGATCAAAAGTTTACATACCCCAGTTCTTAATACTGTGTATTGCCCCCTTTAACATCAATGACAGCTTGAAGTCTTTTGTGGTATTTGTGGATGAGGCTCTTTATCTTCTCAGATGGTAAAGCTGCCCATTCCTCTTGGCAAAAAGCCTCCAGTTCCTGTAAATTCTTGGGCTGTCTTGCATGAACTGCACATTTAAGATCTCCCCAGAGTGGCTCAATTATATTGAGGTCAGGAGACTGAGATGGCCACTCCAGAACCTTCACTTTATTCTGCTGTAGCCAATGACAGATTGACTTGGCCTTGTGTTTTGGATCATTGTCATGTTGGAATTTCCAAGTACGTCCCATGCGCAGCTTCCTGGCTGATGAATGCAAATGTTCCTCTAGCATTTTTTGATAACATACTGCATTCATTTTGCCAACAATTTTGACCAAATTTCCTGTACCTTGGTAGCTCACACATCCCCAAATTATCAGCGATCCACCTCCGTGTTTCACAGTAGAAATGGTGTACATTTCATCATAGGCCTTGTTGACTCCTCTCCAAATGTAGAGTTTATGGTTGTGGCCAAAAAAAAAAAAATTTGGTCTCATCACTCCAAATGACTTTGTGCCAGAAGGTTTGAGGCTTGTCTCTGTGCCGTTTGGTGTATTGTAAGTGGGATACTTTGTGGCATTGCATAGTAATGGCTTTCTTCTGGCGAATCGACCATGCAGCCCATCTTTCTTCACGTGCCTCCCTTATTGTGCATCTTGAAACAGCCACACCACATGTTTTCAGAGAGTTCTGTATTTCCCCTGAAGGTATTTGTGGGTTTTTCTTTGCATCCTGAACAATTTTCCTGGCAGTTGTGGCTGAATTTTCAGTTGGTCTACCTGACCGTAGTTTATTTTCAACAGAACCCCTCAATTTCCACTTTTTAATTATAATTTGAACACTGCTGATTGGCATTCTCAATTCCTTGGATATCTTTTTATATCCCTTTCCTTTTTTTATACAGTTCAACTACCTTTTCCCACAGATCCTTTGACTATTCTTTTGCTTTCCCCCATGACTCAGAATCCAGAAACATCAGTGCAGCACTGGATGAAAGATGCAAGGGTCTGTGAGGAGTCCAGAAACTCATTGGCCTTTTATACACACACACTAATTACAAGCAAACAGATCACAGGTGAGGATGGTTACCTTTAATAGCCATTCAAACCCCTTTGTGTCAACTTGTGTGCATGTTATCAGGCCAAAATCACCAGGGTACGTAAACTTTCGATCAGGGTCATTTGGGTAGCTTCTGTTGCCATTATGATTTAAAAAGAGTAAAGACAGTTGATTGATAAAAAATGGCTTCAGCCAAACACTAACAAGTGAAAGAAATGTTTTTTGTGTTATCATTCATATTTTCTTAAAAATGGCCAAGAAATCATAAATTCTGCCAGGGTATGTAAACTTATGAGCACAACTATATATAGATATATATATCTATCTATATATAGATAGATATATCTATATACACAGTGGGTATGGAAAAGAATCACCCCCTTTAAAAAAAATCACATTTTGTTACTTTCAGCCTCAAATGAAGAGACAGACACGGTTTTTGTTTTATCAAGCTGTATTTACTAGTGCACCATCAAATGGTAACCATCAAATTTAACTGAACTTGAGCAGTTCTGCAAAGAAGTGTGGGCAAATACTGCAAAGTCTAAATGTGCAAAGTTAGTAGAAACATATCCCAACAGACTAAAGGCTGTAATTAAAGAAAAAGGTGGTCCAATTCAGTGATTTTGTGTTAACTTTTTTTTTTTCTGACATGTTGGTGTTATACCTTTCATTTGGATGGTATAAGTTGTACTAGTAAATACAGCTGGATAAAACAAAAACTGCGTCTGTCTTCATTTCAGGCTTCAAAGCAACAACATGTGATTATTTTAAGGGGGGGGGATTAGTATGTGTGTGTGTATGTGTGTATATATATATATATATATATATATATATATATATATATATATATATATATATATATATATATATATATATACACAGTGGGGACGGAAAGTATTCAGACCTCCTTACATTTTTCACTCTTAGTTATATTGCAGCCATTTGCTAAAATCATTTAAGTTCATTTTTTTCCTCATTAATGTACACACAGCACCCCATATTGACAGAAAAAGACAGAATTGTTGACATTTTTGCAGATTTATTAAAAAAGAAAAACTGAAATATCACATGATCCTAAGTATTCAGACCCTTTGCTGTGACACTCATATATTTAACTCAGGTGCTGTCCATTTCTTCTGATCATCCTTGAGATGGTTCTACACCTTCATTTGAGTCCAGCTGTGTTTGATTATACTGATTGGACTTGATTAGGAAAGCCACACACCTGTCTATATAAGACCTTACAGCTCACCGTGCATGTCAGAGCAAATGAGAATTATGAGGTCAAAGGAACTGCCTGAAGAGCTCAGAGACAGAAGTGTGGCAAGGCACAGATCTGGCCAAGGTTACAGAAAAAATTCTGCTGCACTTAAGGTTCCTAAGAGCACAGTGGCTTCCATAATCCTTAAATGGAAGATGTTTGGGATGACCAGAACCCTTCCTAGAGCTGGCTGTCTGGCCAAACTGAGCTATCGGGGGAGAAGAGCCTTGGTGAGAGAGGTAAAGAAGAACCCAAAGATCACTGTGGCTGAGCTCCAGAGATGCAGTCGGGAGATGGGAGAAAGTTGTAGAAAGTCAACCATCACTGCAGCCCTCCACCAGTCGGGGCTTTATGGCAGAGTGGCCCGACGGAAGCCTCTCCTCAGTGCAAGACACATGAAAGCCCGCATGGAGTTTGCTAAAAAAAACACCTGAAGGACTCCAAGATGGTGAGAAATAAGATTCTCTGGTCTGATGAGACCAAGATAGAACTTTTTGGCCTTAATTCTAAGTGGGGGTGTTTTTCCACTGCAGGGACAGGACGACTGGTTGCAATCGAGGGAAAGATGAATGCGGCCAAGTACAGGGATATCCTGGACGAAAACCTTCTCCAGAGTGCTCAGGACCTCAGACCGGCCCGAAGGTTTACCTTCCAACAAGACAATGACCCTAAGCACACAGCTAAAATAATGGAGTGGCTTCACAACAACTCCGTGACTGTTCTTGAATAGCCCAGCCAGAGCCCTGACTTAACCCAATTGAGCATCTCTGGAGAAACCTAAAAATGGCTGTCCACCAACGTTTACCATCCAACCTGACAGAACTGGAGAGGATCTGCAAGGAGGAATGGCAGAGGATCCCCAAATCCAGGTGTGAAAAACTTGTTGCATCTTTCCCAAAAAGACTCATGGCTGTATTAGATCAGAAGTGTGCTTCTACTAAATACTGAGCAAAGGGTCTGAATACTGTGAGCTGTAAGGTCTTATATAGACAGGTGTGTGGCTTTCCTAATCAAGTCCAATCAGTATAATCAAACACAGCTGGACTCAAATGAAGGTGTAGATCCATCTCAAGGATGATCAGAAGAAATGGACAGCACCTCAGCTAAATATGAGTGTCACAGCAAAGGGTCTGAATACTTAGGACCATGTGATATTTCAGTTTTTCTTTTTTAATAAATCTGCAAAAATGTCAACAATTCTGTGTTTTTCTGTCAGTATGGGGTGCTGTGTGTACATTAATGGGGGAAAAAAATGAACTTAAATGATTTTAGCAAATGGCGGCAATATAACAGAGTGAAAAATTTAAGGGGATCTGAATACTTTCCATCCCCACTGTGTATATATATATATATATATATATATATATATATATATATATATATATATATATATATATATATAAAACCTAAAGTATTTCATACATAGCAACCATTTTGTGCTGTAATCAGAGTATTATAGAGTCTGCTATTGCTGGCCTCCTTTTGAAATGTTTATTGCCAGGCTATTACACTGACTTTTTGGCTTCAGTGTTTATGGTTCACTGTCATGGAACATATAGGTATTTCAGGAAAGCTCTACAAACTTTAACAATTCTAATGTGCATGCTTGTAGGTTTGTAACGCAAAGTATTGGAGCCAGAGAGTCAGCAAGACGGCTATCAATTGCAGAGTTTCTATGAGGAAAGATTTCCTTAAGGCTAGGTTTCCACTGTTGTGACCCCAAAGTGCGACTTTGCAATGCGCTTTCTGAAGCAATGTCATGCGACCGGTGAGAACAATGCGAGAACAAGTCACACTAAAGTCAGAATAAAGTAGTGCAAAAATCTTTTTTGGAGTCGCTGCTTCACCTAGGGGGTTATCTGATGCGGGGAAGAGCCGCGAGAGCCGCCGGGGGACCCCAGAAGTCGAGGATCGGGGCCACACTGTGCAAAACGAGTTGCACAGTGGAGGTAAGTATGACGTTTGTTATTTAAAAAAAAAAAAAGGGTTTACAATTACTTTGAGGAATTTTTTATAGGAGTACAGCATTTGTAAATGTATGTATATGGTACAATAGAACAATCCATTCACCTTTGAGATATTATTGACTGGCATATAATTTACTGTTTTTCTTTCCAGTACATATACAAGGGTCAAGCAGTACATTCAAGCTGATAAAGACAAGGTGAGCCATGAAGAACTAAATAACAAGGCACTATAACAGGGCTTTGGCCATAGGGTTTAATTGGAGGGATCTCAGCACAAGTGAGAGATCTACTACATTGTATTTTTTTTTTTTTTTTTTTTTTAGAATGTGCAGGTTTTTAGGTATATTAAAAGATAGTTCTATACATTTTATTTACTCTTCTTTGGTATTTGTGTTTCTTCCTTTTTTGTGTGTATTTTACTATTATTTATATACTGTCACATCATTTTTTCATTTTGCTTTCTATAAATATAGAGATGTAAAATAATAAGGCTAATGAAGGGCTGCACAAAAACAGTTCCAGGGTAGTTATAGAGAGCTTCCATAATTCACAGGAGTCATTTAAAGCCAATTTGATCCTTTAACTGCTTGCCGACCAGCCGCCATCATTATACTGCGGCAGGTTGGCACAGCTCGCGAGAATTGCCATAGCTGTACCCCAGCCGCTTTAGGAGCAGTAGCAGGCTGGAGCCGATGCACGTGGCCAGCGGGCGCGATGTCCGCCGGGCCACCCACAATCATTTCACAGAGAGCCGGAACGGGGATCTGTCAATGTAAACAAACAGATCCCCGTTCTAATGCCCCGTACACACGGTCGGACTTTCTGACGTAAAATGTGCGATGGGAGCTTGTTGTCGGAAATTCCGACCGTGTGTAGGCTCCATCGGACAGTTTCCATCTGAATTTCCGTCGCACAAAATTTGAGATCTGGTTCTCAAATTTTCCAACAAAATCCATTTGCGTAAATTCCGATCGTGTGTACACAATTCCGACGCACAAAATTCCACGCATGCTCGGAATCAAGCAGAAGAGCCACACTGGCTATTGAACTTCATTTTTCTCGGCTTGTCATACGTGTTGTACGTCACCGCGTTCTCAAGCTTTGTGTGACCGTGTGTATGCAAGACAAGTTTGAGCCAACATCCATCGGAAAAAATCCATGGATTTTGTTGTCGGAATGTCCGATCAATGCCCGATCGTGTGTATGGGGCATAACAGGGAAGTAGAGAGAGATCGTTTGTTCCTAGTGATCAGGAACAATGATTTCTTTGTTCTCCCAGTCAGTCCACTCCCCCCCACAGTTAGAAACACCTCCCTAGGGAACACATATAACCCCTTGATCGCCCCCTAGTGTCAACCCCTTCCCTGCCAGTGACATTTGCACAGTAATCAGTGGCTATTTTTAGCTCTGATCACTGTATAAAGGTCAATGGTTCCAAAAAACTGTCAAAAGTGTCCGATCTGTCCGACGCAATGTCGTAGTCCTGCTAAAAATCGCTGATCACCGCCATTACTAGTAAAAAAAATAATAAAAATGCCATACATTTTTACGGTAATCAGTGTGTTTTTTCACTGATCGCTGTATGAATGCCAATGGTCCCAAAAATGTGTCAAAAGTGTCAGATGTGTCCGCCATAATGTCGCAGTCCCGATAAAAATCACAGATCGCCGCCATTACTAGTAAAAAAAAAAATTAATAATAAAAATGCCATAAAACTATGCTCTATTTTGTAGACGCTGTACCTTTTACGCAAACCAATCAATATACGCCTATTGAGAATTTTTTTTATACCAAAAATATGTAGAAGAATTCATATTGGCCTAAACTGATGAAGAATTTAGGTTTTTTTTAAACTTTTTGGATATTTATTATAGCAAAAAGTAAAAAAATATTGTTTTTTTTTCAAAATTGTCAATCTTTTTTTATTATAGCGCAACCGCAGAAGTGATCAAATGCCACCAAAAGAAAGCTCTATTTGTGGGGAAAAAAAGGACATAAATTTTGAGCGTGCAATTGTCAGTTAAAGTGACCCAGTGCCGTATCACAAAAATGACCTGGTCATTAAGGGGGTAAATCCTTCCGGGCTGAAGTGGTTAAGGCAATAGTAAACCGCACCAAATTATTATTTTTTTTAAACCCTGCAAGGTAAAGGCATAATGTGCTGGGTTATGCATCGTATACCAGCACATTATTAAATACTTATCTTAGAACTAAGCCCTCCACCACTGACAGACGCTTCCATCTTCACCCGGTCTTCCTTCCGGGTTCACATTCTCCGGCCGTCTGATTGACCGCGCCACAATGACATCACTCTCATGCATGCGCGTGGGAGTCACAAGACGCGGCACGGAGCTCTGAAGGGATGGCGCGGGTATACCGTCCCTTCAGAGTGCATGCGCCGGTGACATCACCAGCTGCATGTAATGTGAATTTCTTCTAAACCGTGCAAGTTTAGGAGATATTCACTGTACCTACAGGTAAGCGTTATTATAGGCTTACTTGTAGGTACAACTTTAAACAAGGGGTTTACTTCCACTTTGAAAACCACCAGAAAAAAAACTAAGTTTCGCCTTTTCATTGACTCCAAGAGGTTACACCCAAACAATGAAATTACACTGTAATTCTATGATTTTGACTACATTTATTACAAGAGGTGCAGGACACATAGATCAGCTGAATGTCAGGAGTCTTTCATATCAACTCTGAATTCAGGATTATAAAATTTAGCTGACTTAATCTAGATCAGTGGTCTCCAAACTGTGACCTGGGGGTCGGATGCTGCCCTCTGCTTGCTTTTATCTGGCCCTTGGGGTACTATTTCATTCACTGGCACCAACAATTGGACTTGTGTCCTCCCATTGACACTCACAATTGGGCATTTGTCCTCCCACTGCCACCAATGAAGGGGCATGATTCCTCCCAATGACGCCAACAATGGGGCATAATTCTGCCCAATGACACTAACAAGGGGGCACAATTCCTTCTAATGACACCAACACTGGGGCAGTATTCCTACCACTGACACGAACGATTGGGCATGGTTTACTCCCACTGACACCAAGACAATTTCTACAACCACTGGCTTTAGTCCGGCACCCCTACAGTCTGAAGGACAACATACTGGCCCCTTGTTTAAAAAGTTTGGAGACCCCTGATCTAGATCAATGGTCTCCAAACTGTGGCCCTTTGCTAGCCTTTATCCGACCCTTGAGGCAATATTCCTGCCATTGACACCAACAATGGGGCACTATTCCATCCACTGACACCAGCGATGGTGGCATAATTCCTTCCACTGACAACATAAATGGGGCAATATTCCTCCCAATGGCACCAGATCAGGCATTGTTTACTTCCACTGGGCACAGTCTGCCCCCCCTAATGTCTGAAGGACAGTAAACTGGCCCTTTCTTTAGTAAGTTTGGAGACCCCTGATCTAGATTGCAATGTAAACAAATGTCCAGAGTGTAACTATGTTTGTACATCTTTTATCCAGGGAAATGTAGGAAAATATTATAGAAATTTGACACTTCAATGCATGCTTTTATAGTAACCGCTGTGTTAAAATCAGTGTTTATTTTTTAGGTATTAATCTTTAATCCAGCTTTTTTCAAATACATCCATGATAATTGGACAAATCATCATGGGAGGTATCCATCTACTGGAATGCTGGCTGTCTTCTTTGCTCTACATATATGTGATGACGTGAGTATGTCCAATGACAGCATAGCTACATAATTATTAAAGGGGTCAAAAATCTCCATAGATATTTTAAATCTTAAAGTGATTGTAAAGTCAGAAGGTTTTTTCTATGTATTAAGATAAAAATCCTTCTGTGTGCATCAGCCCTCCTAATACTTACCTGAGCCCCATCTCTATCCAGCGATGTTGTAGGAGTGTCTCAGCTGCCCAAGACTCTCCCTCCTGATTGCCTATGACGGCATTGGAGCGCCATTGGCTCCCGCTACTGTCAATAAAATTCAGTGAGCCAATCAGGAAAGAGAGGGGGGCGGAGCCGGGCCGCGGCTCAGTATCTGAATGGAGTTGCGGCTTGGCTTGGGTGCCCCCATAGCAAGCTGTGGGGGCACTCAGGAGGGAGGGGCAAGGAGCTCCGAAGAGGGACCCGAGAAGCGGAAGATCTGGGCCAACTTGTGCCAAACCACTGCACCGAGCATTTTTAACCAAAACAAAAAATTGACTATATTATCACTTTAACGCCCAACTCCTCACATCTATTAATCCCTTTATAGTTCTGTACCCCTGCGTGGTACTATTTGTGATTATGTTCTGTGCTGGCAAAAGTAAGTGTCAAGTGTCCACACACAGAGATGTATCGCAGAAGGGGTGAGGCGTGTCTAACCAGGTCTAACAGTGCTGATTACTAAGAGCACTGGGACTAAAGCCGGCCATAGACGGTTCGAATCTCGGCCGGTTCAGCAGGATAGTTCAGTTTTGAACCATGTATGGGCAGGCTGAATGTACCCAAGTTGACCGATGGGTCAACTTGGGTACAACCAGATTGTCGGATTTTACAGGCAATTTTTGCTAGCGACTGTTATAGCTGCTAGCAATAATTACTGTATTCTCCCTGTGGGGACGGCTTCCCCCACCAGGAGTATACAATGGCTCCGCGGGAGGCATTCCCCCATCAACACTGACTGTGGTTGCAGGAAAGAAAATCGCTCCGTCTATGACCAGCCTAATGCCCTGTACACACGGTCGGACATTGATCGGACATTCTGACAACAAAATCCATGGATTCTTTCCAACGGATGTTGGCTCAAACTTGCCTTGCATACACACGGTCGCACAAAGTTGTCGGAAAATCCGATCGTTCTGAATGCGGTGACGTAAAACACGTACGTCGGGACTATAAACGGGGCAGTAGCCAATAGCTTTCGTCTCTTAATTTATTCTGAGCATGCATGGCACTTTGTGCGTTGGATTTTGTACACACGATCGGAATTTAACCAATCGGATTTTGTAGTCGGAAAATTTTATAGCAAGCTCTCAAACCTTGTGTGTCCGAAATTCCAATGGAAAAAGTCAGATGGAGCCCACACACGATCGGAATTTCCGACAACACAATCCGATCGCACTTTTTCCGTCGGAAAATCCGACCGTGTGTACAGGGCATAACACTGCTGACTACTGAAATGTCCAGCCATTGTTCTGTCTAAAATGTCACTTCGTGCAAAATACATACTACCTGAGACCCAGTCTGTTTGGACAGTATGGTAGGATGACTCAACAAGATCCGCAAGTGGTGTCAACTCACCAAAAAGACTCAGATTAAAATCCAGTGTAGTTTATTTTAGGCTGACATGTACAAAATGTTTTTTTTATAGCATTTCTTGCAGGTAAAAAGACATTCCTTATAAAAACCTCCTAATTATCTGAAAGTCCTTTACTTGAGAAAAGTGAAACTAAAGCTGGCCATAGATGGATCGAATTTCGGCTGGTTCAGCAGGGACTGGCCGAGATTGGACATGTATGGACAGGCTGGTTGTCCATCGATCAAATTCAGTACAACCAGCCTGTCAGATTTTTGGCATGCGATTACTCCCAGTGGCTATAGCGGCTAGCGGTAATCATTGAGTTCTCCCTGTTGGTAAGGCCCCCTGCCAGCAGAACACAATAGTGCTGCGGGAGGGATTCCTCCATCAATGACTGTGTTGTTAGTGGAATTGAGCGATTTTCCATGGGTTCCAGGAAAGAAAGTCAATTAATTTATGGCCTGCCTAACTGGAGAACATGGGGAGGCTGGGAGCATCAAGCTAGGAACTGATCCATGTAATACAAAATAGTGGTAGACAGGAAACCACACCAAATGCAAAAAACTTAAAATAATAAAGCTATAAAAATAGAAATTTCTCATTCAGTGTTTGTCTGACTGCATATCTATTCCTGTGACTTTTACTGAGCTTTAATGGTCCTTACTGGAATCCAAAACTGCAACTGATGTTCTCTGGTCCTTTGCTAATTTTTGGGGGTAAAAATGCTTGTATATTGGATTATGTTTAAACCCATTTATTAAGGCCTCATTCACACGGGCGTACTTAAGCGTACATCCGTGTGAAGGGCCGTCTTTGCCTGCACGGGATCCACAGGTGTTGGGGCATATTCCTGCGCACACAATTTCTGTATTTGGGGAAACGCACCCACGCCTCATTAATTTCTGACATGCTTTGCTGACTCCAAAGGATCTAGAGAAGGATGGTGGAGGGGAGCTCCAGTACACAGTTTGTGACTGACAGCCTCAGCTGTGCATGTTTCCCTATGAGATTGTGTTGAGGGGGGTGTGTCCCTTCGCTACACTCAGGTCTCAGATTCAGGGCCCGAGTAAGAGCCTCATGGGCCTGGTGCTGACAATTTTGGTGGGCCTTTTTATGGAAATAAATAAAATGAAAATGCAAAAAAAAAAAAAAATTAATATTTTAACAAATTTAATTAAATATGGAGAGGGGGAGGTGAGAGAGAGAGAGGGGGGGAGGATGGGGAGGTGAGAGAGGAGAAGGGTGTGAGAGAGAGAAGGGGTAAGAGAGAAAGGGAGGGAGTGAGCGAAAGAGAGAGGGGGTGAGAGAGAGAGGGGAGGGGGGTGAGAGAGAAATGGAGGGGGTGAGAGAGAGGGAGGGGGTGAGAGAGAGAGGGAGGGGGTGAGAGAGAGAGGGAGGGGGTGAGAGAGAGAGGGAGGGGGTGAGAGAGAGGGAGGGGGTGAGAGAGAGAGGGGAGGGGGGTGAGAGAGAAATGGAGGGGGTGAGAGAGAGGGAGGGGGTGAGAGAGAGAGGGAGGGGGTGAGAGAGAGAGGGAGGGGGTGAGAGAGAGAGGGAGGGGGTGAGAGAGAGGGAGGGGGTGAGAGAGAGGGAGGGGGTGAGAGAGGGAGGGGGTGAGAGAGGGAGGGGGTGAGAGAGGGAGAGGGGGTGAGAGAGGGAGGGGGGGTGAGAGAGGGAGGGGGGGGTGAGAGAGGGAGGGGGGGTGAGAGAGGGAGGGGGGGGTGAGAGAGGGAGGGGGGGGTGAGAGAGGGAGGGGGTGAGAGAGAGGGAGGGTGAGAGAGAGAGGGGGGGTGAGAGAGGGAGGGGGGGTGAGAGAGGGAGGGGGGGTGAGAGAGGGAGGGAGGGGTGAGAGAGGGAGGGGGGGGTGAGAGAGAGAGAGGAGGAGGGCGAGGGAGAGGGGGAGGGAGAGGGGGAGGGGGTGAGAGGGAGGGAGGGGGTGAGAGGGAGGGAGGGGGTGAGAGAGAGAGGCAGGGGGTGAGAGAGAGAGGGAGGGGGTGAGAGGGAGAGGTAAGAGGGGGAGGGGGTGAGAGAGGGAGGGGGGTGAGAGAGAGAGGGAGGGGGGTGAGAGAGAGGGTGCCTTTGCATAGCTGTACCAGGGTAGCAATGTGGTGTGCATATGTGAACTGTGGGTGGAGCAACATTATGGTAAGAGTGGGAGGGGCTTCCCTACACGTGATGCATGGGAATGTGCGCACTCTGTCACATCTGCATGATGTGAATGGAGCCTTACACTTACCAACCATGTAACAGGGATATTTACTATGAAAGACTCTTCTCTTCCTCTCTGTTAATCTCTGCATCTTTATCCACCTCCTCTCAGTACACCCGTGCATTCTACATCCCCCCCCTAACCTCTGCACCCCAAACCCCCTCATCTCTGCTTAACTGCACATGCCTCTGCTCATCTTTGCACCCCATTGCCCTCCAAACTGTAATCCCTTCCCTGTTTACCTCTAGACACTCACCCCCATATCCATCTGCTCACCTTTGCAGTATAGGCTGATGGCAGGCTCAGTGACTGTGGCAAGCAGAGCTTGTTGTACATCCCCAACGTTGGCAGCATTCAGCAAAGGTGATGAACCAGGGCTCAGAGAGATTGACATACCTATGAATGCTCTAAAAATTTACATATCAATGCTGCCGGAAATTTACATATCAATATATCAATCATGTGTATACTGCACACAGAGCAGGACTGGGCAGCATTAGTGACTCAATCACACTACTGGGCTGGTCCTATCTTAAAGCGGGGTTCCACTCAAATTTTTAACTTAATCTTACCCCCTTCAGTTAATTGCATAGATGTTCAAATGCCGCACTAAAATTTTTTTTTTATCGCTGTAATTACCTTTATATTGTGCTTTATTGTGGCACTTCCTGTCTCTCCTCTCCTGGGAGCTTAGTGTCAGGCTTCCCAAGATTCAGTGCGGGAACAATGATCATGCATGTGAACAAGCTGTGCATGAACAGCATTCACCACATCCAGGAAATCCATGCTTGTGGGCTTCACATGCCCACAAGCAAGATGGAAACAGCCAGCATCACATTCTTCAGTACGAAAACAGACAGAGGCGGAAATATTACACCCAAACTGTGAGTATTATTTTGGGATTAGCAAAGTGTCTCAATGACCTAAAAAAAAAAAAAGATTGGTAGCTGGACTCCCACTTTAAAGTGGTGTTCCGGCCGAAATTATACTTTTTAAATAAAAATACCCCTATAATACACAAGCTTAATGTATTCTAGTAAAGTTAGTCTGTAAACTAAGGTCTGTTTTGTTAGTTTATAGCAGTAGTTTGTTATTTTATAAACTTACAGCAGGCCGTGGCCATCTTAAGTGTGGGCATCTGAAGCCAGATTGTATTTCTTCCTGGATCTCATCCTTGCAGATCTCGCACATGCTCAGTGCAGCACAAGCAGTGTAATAGGTTTCAGGTCAGGTTTCCATAGCAACGGCAGTTTCAGAGGAAGTTGCCGCCCCTTCCCAGAAGGCATTGCAAACAGGAAATGATGCGATGGGCCGCGGCCAGGGAGGAGGAAGTGAAAAATGAATACAGCAGATATACAGTAAGTGCTGAGAAAAAAAAAAAAAAATTTCCAATTTGTTTACAGTGCACAGTTTAGTGAGGGATGGTGAAGAGTTGTAAAAGTGGGTGGAACTCCACTTTAAGGAAGGGGCCTGGAGCTGCAGCTCCAATAGCCCCTATGTTAATCCCGTCCTGCTCAAATTACACTCAGCTCTCCTTTCTGAGCTGTGCAGTGTGAGATATTAGATCCCCGCCCGCTGCTTTTCCTAGCTGAAAAAAATCCTTTGAGCTGTGTGACTTAGGAGGCTGTAGAGGAGACAGGGCTGCAGATAAACAGATGCAACCAATGTAGGTGGATTTGTGTATCACCTGAAGCTGTTCACTTCAGTGGGTAGATGTAAGACTTTACAACCACTTTAAAGTAAAAACGTTCCTGATATACAGGCACCAGGAGGTGACTGCTGTATGCTGACCGCACTGGATTATGTTTTTTTGCAGTTCCTTAGGACTTCTCTTTGTGCAGAGAGAGAGGGCACAGGCAGTTTTTAGCTTACAAGATTTCTGGCAGGCATTTTTAAGCCCTTATCGAATAGATATAACAAAACAATTTCACTGCTATATCTAAAGTGGACCTTTCTCGCCCAGCACTTCAAATCCCTGTTGCATGCAATTGGGAATGCTATTCATTGACTGAGGCTCTGGTGATGTAGGTAGGGCCTCACAGCTGCACAACTGCCCCCTGGGAGGGCTACGTCACCATTGCCTCCCTGGGAGGGCTACGTCACCATTGCCTCCCTGGGAGGGCTACGTCACCATTGCCTCCCTGGGAGGGCTACGTCACCATTGCCTCCCTGGGAGGGCTACGTCACCATTGCCTCCCTGGGAGGGCTACGTCACCATTGCCTCCCTGGGGATCTCCTCTGTATACTACAAAATCTCAGGGATCTCCTAATTACATATACTACAATACATCATCTGTGAGGGGGGGCCTCCTGGGGTCGGGGTGTGTGAAAACTATTCCGGCAAGTAAAGGAAGTTACTATCAAAGACAGTGAAGCTGTGAGCAGTACTTATTTTACTTTATTTTCTAGAATTCAGATCAAGGGGGAGTAAAAAGGAGAGATTCGTTATTAGGGTTAGCATTACATGATACTTAAATGATATATAATTTATATTTATATATAATTTATATATTATTATATTTATATATTATAATTTATACTATTAATAGTATAAATTTTGCATTCTTGGTCCTTCTGCATGATGCTCCATACCACCTTCTGCATACAGAATAAAAATAAATGAAGAATGTAGCATTGATAGTCTGACGCCATGGTTTGGCATAAAGCAGTATTCCCTATGTGGAGTTGTCACAAAAGTATGGAGATGGGGCTTAAAGGACAAGGACAAACACACCCCTTGGGTTCCGATATTTTTAAGAAGATTGCAATGGAATGAGGATGTTGTCGTCAAACAAAACCAACAAAACAGTTTACTGACTCTTCAATCTTTGCTTATTTAAAGTTTATTGCATTCTTTGTTTAACCGAGAATCCGAGTCACTGGCACAGTATTGGTATCAATATCAAATGAATATAAAGGTCACAATTTAATGCAATTGGAAGCAGAGGTCACAATGTTTGCAGTTGTTATTTGACAGTCTTGAACTAATTATGATGTTTTTTCTTCTTCCTCCTTAGATATCAGTGTTTGGTTTTGGTGCAGACAGGAATGGAAACTGGCACCACTACTGGGAAAAGAACAAATTTCCGGGGGCCTTCCGCTGGACCGGGGTGCACAATGCTGAGTTTGAGTCTGAACTCCTATCTATGTTAGCCAAAGAAGGAAAGTTAAAATTTTACAAGTGATGTATTTCTAAAGCCATAAGAGAAATCTGTGGGGGGTTTTTTTTGTACTTTGGTAATAAAAAAAATGCTGCTCATGATACATTTTGTGCTGATGTTGGTGTCTTATTTTACAACAGAGAAAAAATTAAAGTGGGGATGTTTTTTATAGTAGCATGTGAATGTAAGCTTCGAAGAGTTTAAGATCAGGCAACAAAAGATACCTGCCATTACATTTATTAGCCAAAAAAGCTAAAAACGCTTTTATGAGTTCAACTGCCAACTACCGCTTTCCTGTCCAATAGAACCACCCTAGTGGTTAGTATGGGTGCTCTCATTGGACAGGAAAATGGCAGTTAGTAGGCCTTATCCATAATGTAAGGGCAAGCTGGGTTCCATCATCAAAGCAGAGCTAAACCCATCAATTTAACTGTTTCCCAGAACAGTTACAATCAAGGCATGCTGTGAATGATAACGTGCTCTGAACTGAAATGTCTGGTGTCATAACTGTTCATATGTGCAGCACCATGGCAACTGCAAATCAGAAACTGAGATGGCAGCTTCATTGGCTGTAAAGGATAGCATAACATGAAATTAACCACTTGCTTACTGGGCACTTAAACCCCCCCTCCTATCCAGACCAATTTTCAGCTTTCAGCGCTGACGCACTTTGAATGACAATTGCGCAGTCATGCTACACTGTACTCAAATGAAATTTTTATCATTTTTTTCCAACAAATAGAGCTTTCTCTTGGTGATATTTGATCACTTTTGCGGTTTTTATCTTTTGTTAAAAAAAAAGTAAAAAGACCGAATTTAAAAAAAAAAAATATTTTTTTTTTATATTTTGTTATAAAATTTTAAAAAAGGTAATTTTTCTCCTTCATTGATGTACGCTGATAAGGCGGCAGTGATGGGCACCGATAGGTGGCAGTGATGGGCACTGATGTGTGGCAGTGATGGGCACTGATGGGTGGCAATCATGGGCACTGATCGGTTACACTGATAGGCAGATGAGTAATAAAAATGCAGCGCTAAATGTACAGTGCACATATATGTGACTACCAAACAAATATAAAGTGGTGAAAATTAATATATTATATGAAACAACTAGCTAGTCCATAGTCATGTGAGTGTCCAACTCAGTAGGTGTCATATAAGTATCCAACACAATGGGATGGTGGATGTATGGGTGGGCGTGAGGTTAATCTTGTATAAACCACAGGTATGGCGTCTCAAACTCCATAGGTGCCATATGAATCCCAGGGATGGTATTCTGATAATCGATATCCACAAGAGTACAGAAGAAGTAAATACTCTTACCGGAATAGATGGACACGTTTGCCGTACGGCTAGGTGTCATACAGGCTTACAGATCAGCGATCCCAATGGAGGCTTGACATATGTGGCAGGTTCCCCTGGTTCCTCTGTGGCAATCGGAAGGGAGATGAATGGTCCAGAACTCGGTGAGGGGGTCTCACCCGCAAAGATGTGGTGGAAAATGCAGCTTTCAATCAGCCAGCAAAGAGACATTTAAGGGGGAGTAAAAAAAACCCACATGGTGCTTGAATCCATATAAATAGGTTTATTCCAAACCAAACATGTCGGGTTGAAACTAGCTATTCTTCCTGGTACCACGCTATTTTTTTTATTCTCCATTTTGTACATTTCTCATATGTGATCACTTTTTATCCGGATTGTTACTTCTGTTTGGTTACTGCATATCATTACTGCTTACTGAGAGAGTACTACAGGAGATAACCAGAGACTGCAAATCTAATACGGGAGATGACCAGAGACTGCAAATGTAGTACAGGAGATGGCCAATGACTGCAAATCTAGTACAGGAGATGACCAGAGACTGCAAATCTAATACAGGAGATGACCAGAGACTGCAAATCTAACACAGGAGATGACCAGAGACTGCAAATCTAGTACAGGAGATGACCAGAGACTGCATATCTAGTACAGGAGATGACCAGAGACTGCAAATCTAGTACAAGAGATAACCAGAGACTGCAAATCCAATACAGGAGATAACCAGAGACTGCAAATCTAGCAAAGGAGATGACCAGAGACTGCAAATCTAATACAGGTGATAATCACAGATTGCAAATCTAGTACAGGAGATAACCAGAAACTGCAAATCTAATACAGGTGATGACCAGAGACTGCAAATCTAATACAGGAGATGACCAGAGACTGCAAATCTAATACAGGAGATGACCAGAGACTGCAAATCTAATACAGGAGATAACCAGAGACTGCAAATCTAATACAGGAGATAACCAGAGACTGCTAATCTAGTACAGGAGATAACCAGAGACTGCAGATCTAATACAGGAGATGAACAGAGACTGCAAATCTAACACAGGAGATGACCAGGGACTGCAAATCTAATACAGGAGATGACCAGGGACTGCGGATCTAATACAGGACATGACCAGAGACTGCGGATCTAATACAGGAGATAACCAGAGACCAGAGTACAGGAGGTGATCAACTAAGTAACCATTTTAAAATTTTACCTATCAGCAGTTTACAGCTATACTGTTCATAAACAGGTCAGGGCTAGGATAACAGTCAACAAGCAGTCTATGGGGAGAAGGACCTACTTAGCCAGCCAGGCTCACCACCCACTCTCATTGATTCAGGGATGGTGCCCTCAGGTCCAGGTGCAGGGCCTTCAGGTCCAGGTGCGAAGCCCTCAGGCGTCAAGGTACGGGGCCCTCAGACATCAAAGTGCGGGGCCCTCAGACATCAAGGTGCGGGGTCCTCGGACATCAAGGTGCGGGGCCCTCAGGGGTCCGGAGGCAGGGCTCGCAAAGGTCTGGGGGCTGGACTCGCAAAGGTCTGGGACGGGTTTCAAAGAGGTCTGGAGGCGAGGCTCTCAGCGCTCCTACTCCGATCTCCGCTCTGAGCATACAGGCTGAATGGGGCGGGGTCAGAGATGCAGTTGAGCTCCTGGCCCCATCCCTGCCCTGCTGGCCGGGGAATACAGCGATGTTTTTCTGTGCTCGGCGGAGTTATCAGGAGACCCATTTTAACCTGTGTGGGCCACCTTCTGTGTCTGTACCAAGGCCAAACGTTCCAGGGTATGTAAACTTTCATCAGGGCCATTTGGGTGATTTCTGTTATCATGATTTTAAAAGGAGCCAAAAAATGATGTGATAATAAATGGCTTTGTGTGATCACTATCCTTGGATAAAAGACAGTTTTGGCATGATTAGTCATATTTTCAATGCCAAAATTTCACAATTTCTGACAGGGTGTGCAAACTTTTGAGCACAACTGAATATTTACGGATTTTTTTTTTTGCTAGTAATAGCGGCGATCAGCGACTTATAGTGGGACTGCGATATTGCAGCAGACAAATCAGGCACCTAACTGACACTTTTTTGGGAACCAGTGACACCAATACAGTAATCTGTGCTAAAAATATGCACTGTCACTGTACTAATGACACTGGCAGGGAAGGGGTTAACATCTAGAGCGATCAAGGGATAAATGTGTGGCCAACATGTTTTACTGTGTACTGTGTGAGGTATTTTTACTGAGCAATGTGCTGTTTTTTACTTCCTGCTGAGCAGAAAGAAAGAAACAGCACATTGCTGCTGTCAGAAGAAAGCTCTGTGTTTGTTTACTGACACAGGTCTCTCTTCGGTAATCTCCAGAGCCGATTGTTGGGTGCCAGCGACCATTTAGCGGCCGGCACCCGCTGTTTGGTTCGCGCTGCAGACAATCGCAGCACAGCCGGGGCAAATACGGTAGCTGCTGACTTTTAATATAAGGACACTTACCTGCCCAAGGAGCCCACGATGTCGGCACCCCAAGCTGATCCGCCCATCGGCTCCGGGTGCAGGTGCCGGCATCTTCACTAAGGGAAACAGGAAGTGAGTCCTTGCGGCTTCACAGCCCGTTTCCTACTGCGCAAGCACCTTCTGAATGGTCCCGCTGTCTTCTGGGACCTGTGTGCCTCCCAGAAGGCAGCAGGGGAAGGAGAAGGGGCTGGAAATTGCGTAGATCGTCGCACAACGATTGCAGGGATCTTACCCGGAAGTAGGAGTGGGTACCTGGTTTTGACAGGTATCTGCTCCCCCGCCCCCCCCCAAAAGGTGCCAAATGTGGCAGTGGAGGGGTGGGGGAAGCAAACAAGCGGAGCTTCCCCTTTTTCGGTGGAGCTCCACTTTAACTCCTCAAAAGGAGAATCGATCTACAACGCTTCATCAACAGTCGCTCAGAGGAGAGCGATCTCCTCTAAGAATGCCTGAGAACTCAGCAGCAGTAATTTACTGCTGCTTGATAAACAGACACCTAAATTACAGAGCCCTGTTAAAAATTAAAAAAAAAAAAAAAAATCACAGAGCCCTGCAGTTTAAAGTAATGAGGAGAACCGAAGCACTCTGTAGTTTTAATATTTTATGCACACCTAGAAGCTAAAGATATTACCCAGAATCTAGAGAACACAGTTTAAAGCATGATAGGCAGCTCAATGGTAGAACTGCAGAAGAGCCAACAGCAGGCCGGCAACAGGCAGTCAATGGCGAGGCAATGGCTTAGCGTTGTCAGCCTGCAACAGGAAGTGCTGATACTGACAGGATCTCCAAGTAAGAAACTTTGTAACAATAAAAAATGTTTGCTTAAAGAGGAAGTAAACTTCCCTGGTTTATTTGTACCTATAGGTAAGGCTTACCTATAAGCAGGGGCGTTGCTAGGTCTACAAAAGATCTGGGGCTAGAGCCCATAGCAGCGTAGTAAAGAAAGTCATACCCTTGGGCGGGCATACACATGTATATACAGTAATATACGTGTGGGTGTATATATATCCCCGGAGAGCCCCCCGCTTACATCAGAGTCCTCAGAGAGCCCCCCCCTTCCATCAGGGTACCCAGAGAGGCCCCCTTACATTAGGGTCCCCAGAGAGCCTCCTAAATCTGGGTCCCTAGAGAGCCTAGGCCTTAAAATCAGGGTCCCCAGAGAGCCTCTCCCTTACATCAGAGTCCCCAGAGAGCCCCCCCACTTACATATGGGTTCCCAGAGAGCCCCCCCTCCCCTTGGGGACCCCTGCAGAGACTCGAGGCTATTGGCCTCAGATTCGGGGCTATAGCCCCAAAAGCCACCCCCTAGCAACGCCCCTGCCTATAAGTACTGTAAATATCTCCTAAACTTGCAATGTTTAGGAGATTCTTACTGTATACTCCGCCGATGATGTCATTGGTGCATGCGCTCTGAAGGAACGGGTGCCCTTGCCGTTTCTTAAGAGCCCTGGGCCGTGACCGGCGACGGGCGCGGGAGCGACATTACGCGCCTCCGGCCAGTCACGCAGAGATTCAACCAGCCTCCAACATGACAATGAGGACTTCGTTTGCAGGTAAGTTTCACATAATGTGTTAGTATGCGATTGCAGGTCAGCAAAATGAAAAAAAAAAAAAAAGAGGCAGCGTTTACTTCCTCTTTAAGAAAACTGTATAGAGTTACACATGATACCAAACATACATAAAACTAGTTTTGGGTTTACATACACTGTAATCCTTTTGCTGCCAGAGACATTTTTTTTATTTCTCTCTTACATACTAAAAGGAACAATGTTTTTACATGAAAATGCACTTAAAGCCCCAAAACATTATATATTTACTAAAGGCTGAAACCCTGTGGAATAAAATGGGGGTAGTTGCAATTTTTTATGTCACGTTATATTTTCACTACTGTATTTGAAATCTATATCAGAAAAAACACACTCAATTTTAAGTGATGGTTCTAGAATTATTGCTTTTCCTGTGGCATGCATGATGATAACTAATACAACCCCTGGCAAAAATTATGGAATCACCAGTCCCTGAGGATGTTCCTTCAGTTGTTTATTGTTGTAGAAAAAAAGCAGATCACAGACATGGCCAAAAACTAAAGGCATTTCAAATGGCAACTTTCTGGCTTTAAGAAACACTAAAAGAAATCAAGAAACATAATTGTGGTGGTCAGTAACAGTTAGATTTATAGAACAAGCACAGGGAATAAATTATAGAATCACTCAACTCTGAGGAAAAAATGATGGAATTATGAAAAACAAACAAAATAACACTCCAACACATCACTAGTACTTTGTTGCACCACCTCCAGCTTTTATAACTGCTTGCAGTCTCTGAGGCATTGACTTAATGAGTGATAAACAGTACTCTTCATCAATCTGCCTCCAGCCTTCTCTGATTGCTGTTGCCAAATCACCTTTGCAGGTTGGAGCCTTGTCATGGACCATTTTCTTTAACTTCCACCACAGATTTTCAATTGGATTGAGATCCGGACTGTTTGCAGGCCATGACATTGACCTTATGTTTCTTTCTTCAAGGAATTTTTTCAAAGTTTTTGCTCTATGGCAAGATGCATTATCATCTTGATAAATGATTTCATCATCCCCAAACATCCTTTCAATAGATGGGATAAGAAAAGTGTCCAAAATTTCAACGTTAACCTGTGCATTTATTGAAGATTTAATGACAGCCATCTCCCCAGTGCCTTTACCTGACATGCAGCTCCATATCATAATTGACTGTGTAAATTTGCATGTTTTCTTCAGACAGTCGTCTGCATAAATCTCATTGGAACGGCACCACACAAAAGTTCCAGCATCATCACCTTGCCCAATGCAGATTGGAGATTCATCACTGAATATGACTTTCATCCAATCATCCACAGTCCACGATTGCCTTTCCTTAGCCCATTGTAACCTTGTTTTTTTGTGTTTAGGTATTAGAGATGCTTTCTTTTAGCTTTTCTGTATGTAAATCCCATTTCCTTTAGGCGGTTTCTTACATTTCGGTCACAGATGTTGACTCCATTTTCCTCCCATTTGTTCCTCATTTGTTTTGTTGTACATTTTCTGTTTTCAAGGCATATTGCTTTAAGTTTTCTGTCTTGATGCTTTGATGTCTTCCTTGGTCTACCAGTATGCTTGCCTTTAACCACCTTCCCATGTTGTTTGTATTTGGTCCATGTTTTAGACACAGCCGACTGTGAACAACCAACATCTTGTGCAACACTGCGTGATGATTTACCCTCTTTACCTACATACTAACAAGCAGATTTAATCTGATGCAGGTGTTCGTGATTGTAATGAAAATTTACAGGGTGATTCCATAATTTTTTCCTCAGAGTTGAGTGATTCCATAATTTATTCCCTGTGCTTGTTCTATAAATCTAACTGTTACTGGCCACCACAATTATTTTTCTTGATTTCTTTTAGTGTTTCTTAAAGCCAGAAAGTTGCCGATTGAAATGCCTTTAGTTTTTGGCCATGTCTGTGATCTGCTTTTTTTCTACAACAATAAACAACTGAAGGAACATCCTCAGGGACTGGTGATTCCATAATTTTTGCCAGGGGTTGTATAAACTACATCATCTTTTTGTAGGTGTATGCACCCAACACACGTTTGCATTCAGAACATAGCTCCCAACTGTCCTTGATTTTGAGGGACTGTCCCTGATTTTAAGCAATGTCCCTCATTACTCCTCATTTATCCCTCATTTTGGTTTGATCTATATAGATGTATATAAAATGCACTTTTTATCTATCAAAAAGTGTTACCCAGCGCTAAACCTTTCATCTGATTTCTAAATTGCTGCATTTGTAAATTCCAAAAGCCAATATAAAGGAATAGTAGTGGTAAAAAAAGCACTTGTGGGTTTAACCAATCTTGTTTTTTTTGTACAATTCTCCTTTAAGTGGGTGTGGCAGTGGGTGTGTCCAATGCCTGCATACTTTTGCTGATAGGTGTCCCTCATTCCCATCTCAAAAAGTTGGGAGGTATGCATTCATATGGGTGCCAAAGAACTACAGGTTGGAGGGGCAGATGTAGAAGTGTACAGGTTAGCTGGCAATCAGATGAGAAAAAAACGTAAACAAACTCTGAGCTGCTATAGTGGCCAGGAGTTTGTTTATATGCCAGTGCTGCCACCACCATAATAGTTAATTTATTAATAAAGATTGCAATAGGTGCACAGAAGTCACTTCATTCGAATTGCCTGTACCAGCATAGCCTTAACCATCAGATGCCTAGGGGTTGATTTACTAAAAGCAAAAAGAATGTGCACTTTGCAAGTGCAGTAGCTTCAAAGCTCAGTAAATGAGGAAGCTCGTCTTGCTTCCATCACATAATCATGTGCAAGCAAAAATGCTGTTTTTTTTTTTTTAATTTCCTTCTTGTGATTGGGTATTCTTTGCAAAGCTTGCTCTCATTTACTAAGCTGTGGCGCAACTGCAATTGCAAAGTGCACAGTCTATTTGCCTTTAGTAAATCAACCCCCAACTGTCTACAAGTGACAAATTGCTCTATTCCCTGGTTTACTGCAGGAAAATGTGGCTTGTAGTTTGCCCCCCCCCCCCCCCCCCCCGGACATCCCCCAGGCCTTAGGCTCCTGCCTACGTTGCCTTGTGTCTTTTGCTATAGTGGGACTTTAACACCGTTATGCGATTTCAGGAAGGGAAGGGGGGAGACGAAACAGGGTTGATTTACTAAAACTGGAAAGTGCAAAATCTGGTACAGCTGTGCAGGGTAGCCAATCGGCTTCTACCTTAAGCTTGTTCAATTATGATTTGACAATAAAACCTGGGAGCTGATTGGTTTCTGTGCAGAGCTGCTCAAGATTTTGCATTCTCCAGTTTTAGTAAATCAGCCCCAATATGCTGGTAGCTTGAGGCCATTAAGTCAGCAGGGCGGTAACTGACAAATTTTAGGTGAACTGTTATCTTTGACTCTGGGAACCATGAATTGGTATCAGACAAAATAAAGCTAAATTTCAATGCCATATGGACTAGTGCTCTTTATGTTTTGGCTTGAAAGACTGCCACTGAAAAAGTACGTTTAAATTACAAGCTACATTCCCTACGTTAATTTACAGCTGCCTTTTAACACCCTCTTCACTAGTGCATTGCGATAATGCATGCACATAGCTCCCAACTGTCCCTGATTTCGTGGGACTGTCCCTGATGTGGAGCAATGTCCCTCTGTCCCTCATTCCTCCTCATTTGTCCCTCATTTGACTGGTTTGATCTATATAGTTGTGCATAAAATGCACTTATTATCTATCAAAAAGTGTTTTCCAGAGCTAAACCTTTCATCTGATTTCTAAATTTCTGCATTTGTAAATTTCAAAAGCCAATATAAAGGAATAGTAGTGGTAAAAAAAGCACTTGTGGGTTTTTTTTGTACAATTCTCCTTTTAAGGGGGCGTGGCAAGGGGTGTGTCCTATGCCTGCATACTTTTGCTGATAGGTGTCCCTCATTCCCATCTCAAAAATGGGAGGTATGCATGTTAAAGTGGGGTTCCACCCAAAAAAAAAAAAACTACATGAAAAATAAAAAAAAAAAATACAAAAAAAACATTTGGATATTTTTTTTTTTACTTACCTCTAAATGCCTGTTGCTAGGTGGTCCCTCGTAGTCTGCCTCTTCCAGTGCCTGGGCTGGTGACATCACTTCCCCCTCGGCACAGGAAGGGCTCAGCTCTGCTCCCTCCCTCCTGTCAATCATCTGGGACCCATTACAGGTCCCAGGTGACTGAGCGGCCAATCACGGCGCGCGGCGCCGCTCGCGCATGCGCAGTGGGTGCCAGGCTGTGAAGCCACAGCCCGGCGCCCACAGTTGCAATGCCGACACCGCTGAACGGAGGGGGAAACGAGCGGGGCTTCGATCCCCCCGCATCGCTGGACCCTGGGACAGGTAAGTGTCCAATTAAAAGTCAGCAGCTGCAGTATTTGTAGCTGCTGACTTTTAATTTTTTTTTTTTTTTACTGGACCCCCCTGGGTGGAACTCCTCTTTAACATGTAATGCGTAGGCCTACTCACACTTGTCTGTTTTGCTGCATAAAAATGCATTTTAAGAAGAAATCCCATTCTGTCCTATAGGGGTGGGTCACAGGTTGCAGTTTAGTGAATAAAAAGTGAAACTAAACGGGTGCAGTCACGCCTACAATGTGTGTGTATAACCATGCGTGCTGGAACACGCATAGAACATTATGAATATAAAAAAAGCCTCTAGGCTGCCAACACACCATAACACACTACAATCAGACATTCGCTTTTAAAGCAGTTCACCACAATACACAAATGGTTTGCATCTGTGTGCGCTGCAATGTAAGTGCATTGTGTGGCGCTGTCTAGGTGTTTGTTGTATGCATTGCAGTACTACAACACTCTAATGTGAACAGGGTCTGAATAGTGTCCCTATTTCTGCAGCATGCTGTATTGCATATCAACAAAATTAACAATTTACAAATAGAAATGCATTTGAAAATACGTGTCATATGTTACCAGCTCAGCTTACTCTCATTAATAATTTATAAATACAATACTCAGGCATAAAAACTCATTAAAATTATAATATGGCAGCCACCCAGTGTCTGACTGTACCGCTCATACCATAAAGAAATACAAACTCAAGAACTGAGAATTACAGGGAGCCCATAGGAAAGAAATAAGCAATCGTTTTCCCATCAATCAAATGTTCATTTTCCTTGTTTCACCTATGTCAAAGTGTCCGAAGTGTGGTCACCTCAAGCCCAATCTGGTTCTATATTATATATGGTGAATCGCTGGATATAATGTACCCCAGGTCCCCTTATTGCTATTATTTAGTCAAACTTGTTCTCTATATTTGTGGGAGAAGTCAGCTGGAGGCGCAGAGTGACTTAGGCCTCTTGCACGTGTTACTCTTCTAATCTTTCAGACGTAATTGCAGGCGTTTTTTTTTTTTTTTTTTAAGTATCTGCGTTTGCGCATTTTCACATGCGCAATTTCGCACAAATTTATCCTCGCATTCCCATTCTGTACAATACGCAAATGGAAATGTGCACACGTATTTGTGCGCACTTGCGCGTATTTGCATGCATGAAGCATAAATTACTATAAATTACTGACCAAAAATGCAGGTTTTTCTATTTTTTTTTTCTAACTGAACAATGCACAGCGCTTGTTTGCACGCCTGTGTGCATAGGCACATTACAATTAAGGGCTGTATTTTAGCTCAGTAAAAAAAAAAAAAAAACCTGTTCTGAGCTTTTTCAAGCTGCAGTGTGCAAGAGGCCTAATTTGTTTCCTAACGGCGAGCAGATACATCATGGAGTCCTGGATTTCCCCCATATCCCCAACATTGCGGGAGGTAATAAGTGACCTTAGGCATTGTGTGTGTAGTAAGAATTTTCCTGCGCTACCCAATTGGAAAAAGAAACAAGACAAAGGATAAAAGCTGGAGCGTACGTATGCGACTGGACAGCTGCACACACCAAAAAGGGCCAAGCATAAACCCAAAATCAAACAGAAATGAAAGGGGGGGGGGGGGGGTGCTGCGCTAACCAGAAAAATGCTGTAAATCTCCATATGTGATCAATTCATATATGTTGAATACCCATAGCGCATAAAATCGCATACAAAATAAATAAATCACATCACAAACCTTATGAAATCATGATAATCAACATCATGTGTTAGTGAAAAGAAATGTGTAAAGACATCTTCATGTGAATATCTCTAAAATACATTAAATACATATAAAAAATAAAAAAATTTTGACCTTAGGCATTTGTTCCCCTTTGCAATATTAAATGCGGAATTGTAAAAGGGAACACGCACTTCATGTTTTTTTTAATTGGTGGAGACTTAACTTTGAAAAAACTCTGGATAGTGTAGAAATAGTACATTCCCCCTATCCAAAGACACTATAGTTATTTCCATAGGTTCTTATATTAGAGTATATGTGCCAGGGGCAGCCTGTGCATTGTGGGCTCACGGGCTCCGCCCCCCCCATCCATGCGCCAGGCCCCTTTCAGGACGTCGGACACATGGATTCCTATAGCGGGGGTGGGAGGGGGTGGTACTTTTTGAAGCACCTGATTAGAGCCAGAGGCTCTAATAGGCTTCAAAATAGGGTGGGCTCGGAGCGCAGAGAGTGCGCCCTGATCCCACCAAATTGTGTGACGATAGCGAATTAATTTGAGCTATTTTAACACTAGCGCTCCTCCCCGCCAATCAGGGAGGCAGGTCGTCAGACCTGTTTCCCGATTGGCCAAAGCGCCAGGGCATCCTATTGGATGCCTGGCGCTTAGGAAGAGGTCGCACAGAGGAGACACTAAAACGGACATCAGGACTGGCTGTAAGTGCCGGACCACCTGTGGGGGGGGGGTGTTGTCAGAGAGCCGCGAGCGCGGGGGGGGCATCAGAGCTGTGAGCGGGGGGGCTGTCAGAGCCACTGGGGGGTCGGTGGGCACAGTGGCTGCATATGATGGGCACAAGTGGCTGCATTTGATGGGCACAAGTGGCTGCATATGAGGGGCACAGTGGCTGCGTTTGATGGGCACAATGGCTGCATGTGATGGGCACAAGTGGCTGCATTTAATGGGCACAAGTGGCTGCATTTGATGGGCACAAGTGGCTGCATTTGATGGGCACAAGTGGCTGCATATGATGGGCACAAGTGGCTGCATATACTGGGCACAAGTGGCTGCATATACTGGGCACAAGTGGCTGCATATAATGGGCACAAGTGGCTGCATATACTGGGCACAAGTGGCTGCATTTGATGGGCACAAGTGGCTGCATTTGATGGGCACAAGTGGCTGCATATGATGGGCACAAGTGGCTGCATATACTGGGCACAAGTGGCTGCATATACTGGGCACAAGTGGCTGCATATAATGGGCACAAGTGGCTGCATATACTGGGCACAAGTGGCTGCATTTGACGGGCACAAGTGGCTGCATATGATGGGCACAAGTGGCTGCATATGATGGGCACAGTGGCTGCGGTTGATGGGCAAAATGGCTGCATATGATGGGCACAAGTGGCTTCATTTGATGGGCACAAGTGGCTGCATATGATGGGCACAAGTGGCTGCATTTGATGGGCACATTGAGGCTGCAATTGATGGGGGGGGGGGGGGGTTCAGTATTTTTCAGTTTGTTTGCACCCCCCCCCCTAAAAATTTGAGCACCAGCCATCACTGGTATGTGCTTTTTTAGGTCCACACTGTTGTACACCAATAACCTCCTAATGGAGTTATATAGTCACAGCATACATTTTGATTTTATAACATCAGCATTGTAATTACAATACAAACCATAGTATTATTACCAACCTAATATAAGCTTACTTGACAAATATCCTTTCATGTTGTGAGTTCTGCCTTTCTGCTGGAAATCCCTTTCCACAACTTCCTGGATTCCCGACATGCTTTGCAGCTTCTCCTCTGCTGCTTACTCCCAATATCCCATGGTGCCTTGCTGCCTGCTAGCAGTGATCTCTGTTCAGACCTATTCTCCAGAAACTCCTTCTCCTGTAGTTTAGAAGGCAGGTGTTTAGTCAGATTAGGCGACCCGTCAGAATTTGTAACAGAAGTGACGTTTCGTCGCCGCCATCTTGCTACACCCCGCACTCCTCCACAGTAAGGATGCAGTGAGAAGGCGGCAAGCAGACATCTTGTTACACCCACCAGAGTCTTGCATGTCACACTTATTTTTAACAGTAAACAGAGCTTATATAGGGAAATATGGTATTTAAAAATCCATCTGACTCTTTAGATTTTTTTAGAATTTTTAAAAGCAGCGGCAAGCCTGCTGATCGCACAGGTTTGTTAAACTGACAGAAAACCGCTGCTTTGAAAAATCAACATCAAAACAGTCTGAGGGATTTGAAAATACTGAATTTCACTGTATAAGCTGAGTTTACTGTTAAAAATAAGTGTGAAATGCAAGACGCCGGTAGGTGTAACAAGATGTCCACTTGCCGCCTTCTCACTGTATCCTTACTGTGGTCGAGTGCAGGATGTACCAAGATGTCGGCGATGGAACGCCACTTCCGTTACAAATTCTGATGGGTCGCCTAATCTGACGAAACACAGGCTCTGTGAAATGTGTGACACAGCAGTGCCTACCCACAGGGCATAGTGACTACGTGTCACAGAATTCAAGGAAGTAAATGTGTGGGGATCTTCACAAAGTCAGTTTCCAAACTTCAAGATCTTTCAGATTAAAAGGAGAAGGCTAGAAATAATTTAAATACAGCATAATGTGGAATTAAGTATATACGATTTTACATTTTGACCATTAATACACTTTACGTTTTGTTT
Organism: Lithobates clamitans; assembly: GCA_037952925.1. Lineage (NCBI taxonomy): Eukaryota > Metazoa > Chordata > Amphibia > Anura > Ranidae > Lithobates > Lithobates clamitans. The sequence goes on from JBBGZY010001502.1 coordinate 310,236, forward strand.
TGTATTGTATTGTGTTGTGTTCTTTATTTTCTACTTGTTTTTGTCATTTTATGCTCACTTTTGCTTTCAGTTATTGTAAAATATGAAAAATTGTTAATTTCACAAACATGTATTGCCGAAATAATAATAAAGTGATTCCTACACTCTCCTCTTAACGTGGTTGTAAACCCCAGTCATGGAATTTGGCAAAGCACATATATCTGCAGTGTTTACTTCTCTCTCTCCAAAGTTCTAAGTGTAATTTCTCTCTGGTGCTCCGTTGCCCTGTTATCAGCATGAGTCACTTCTGACAAGTCCTCCGACACATGACATAACATGAGCTACAAATTTGTGCCGTGGAGGGTGCTTAACATGGAGCTTGTGTCGGGGAGGGTGCTTAACCACTTGCCCCCTTAATGACGATACGGCACTGTGTCGCTTTAACTGACAATTGCGCGGCCGTGTGACGCTATATGCAAACAAAATTGACGTCCTTCTTTTCCCACAAATAGAGCTTTCTTTTGGTGGTATTTGATCACCTCTGCGGTTTTTATTTTTTGCGCTATAAACAAAAAAAAGACCGACAATTTTGAAAAAAAAAATTTTTTTTTACTTTCTGCTATAATACATATCCAAAAAAATATATCAAAAAAGAATGTATTCATCAGTTTAGGCCGATGTATATTCTTTTACAAAAAATTGCAATAGGCATATATTGATTGGTTTGCACAAAAGTTTAGCGTCTACAAACTATGGGATGGATTTAGGGACTTTAATTTTTTTAATTGTTTTTACTGGTGATGGCGGCGATCTGTGATTTTTAGTGAGACTGCGACATTGCGGCGGACAAATCTGACCCCAAATTACACTTTTTGGGGACCAGTGACAGTACATTGATCAGTGCTAAAAAAAAAAATGCACTGATCAATGTAAAAATTACACTGGCAGTGAAGGGGTTAACACTAGGGGGAGATCAAGGGGTTAAATGTGTTCCCTGGGTGTGTTCTAACTGTAGGGGGGATGGGCTTACTGCTACATGACAGAGATCACAATTCCCGATCACTGGGAACAATAGATCCCTGTCATGTCACTAGGCAGAATGGGGAAATGCCTTGTTTACATTGGCAGATCCCGTTCTGCCTCTCCTCGCAGCGATCGCGGGCCGCTGGGGGACAAAGAGTCTGTGGGACCCGCGGGCACGCTCCCGTGGCGCTCGCTATCCTGCTTTTATGGAATGATGTACAGGTATGTCAGTTTGCACAGGAGAGCCGACCTGCCACAGTATATCTGTGTGAGCAGGTCAGCAAGTGGTTAAAACGGAGGGCCAGCCAAAAAAAAACATTTTTAGAAGTCAGCAGCTACAAACACTGTAGCTGCTGATTTTTAATAAGCACATTAAGGCATACCTGTAGGTGCTTAGAGATATTTACGAAAAAGCCGAGCGTCGATGACTACGGCGCATGCGCCAATTTTAATTTTAATTAATTTTTTACTAGTAATGGCGGTGATCTGCGATTTTAGCAGTACTGCGACATTGCGGCGGACAGATTGGACACTTTTGACACATTTTTGGGACCAGTGACATTTATACACACACAAATCCCCATTCTGGCTCTCGTGCCCGCGATCGCGGGTGGCTGGCCATACGCATCAGGTCCCCCTCCCTGCAGCGGGTGCCTTCGGACGCTCTTAAAGGGGACAACGTACCCATACGTTGTTTTGCGGGAACATGCCACTTTGCCGACGTGTATCGGCGTGAGCCTGTCAGCAAGTGGTTAATATAATATCTGCCAGCCCTGTCAAGATCCTTGTTCAGGCACTTCCTTGTTATAGGGGACAACGTCCCTGTTCTTGTCTCCCAATTGTGCTCCTGTATTGTGGCCCTGTTCCAAGGTCTTTTTGATGGAGACTACAAGTAACAGTTGCAATAAACATCAGGTAGGCACTGATCACTGTTGTTGCCATCAGTTAACCCACCCTAAGCAATGGCATGCAGCCTTTGCTGGAGTGTGCATTTAGACTGGAAATGGCTGCAAAGTGGCTGCGGGAGCACTGAGGCACAACAAAAAATAAAAAAGGTAAAAACCACATTTTAATAAATAAAAATTGCAACTATTTATGGTACACAGTGCTTTAGGAAATTAAAAGTAATTTGTTGGAATACATTGTTCATATATTTTGTGCAACAACTGCATCAGCCAGTAGATGGCAGTGTTTACACGTTTTTAGCTGCATCTATGGTTAAAGAGGAGCTCCAGTATCCTATGTAAAAATGAAAAGTCAGCAGCTAAAAAAACTGTAACTGCTGACTTTTAATAAATAGTTACTCACCTGTCCCAGGATCCAGCGCCGTGCAGGGCCCAGCCATTGTAACCCTGAGTCCCCTCTCCCCGTTGATGGCATCTTTATTATGGGCACCTGGCTGTGAAGCTGCAAGCTGTCTGTGGCTAGTGTTTTTTTGCTGTGTTTTAGTTTTATCTTACAGTAGTGGGTGGTCGTGGGGCGGTAAAACTTGCAGCTCAGCTGCCTGTTTTTACTGCCCCCAGACCGTCTGTATGAAAGTGATTTTTGTAAATTCCCTTCAATTCATTATTATATTGTTTCATTGTCTTTACAATTTTGCTAATATGTGCATCAAAGCTCTACATATGAATGAAATAGTAAATACAATGACATCACCTAAAGAAACCTTACAAGTTAAAAAAAAATATATATCTTTAAATAAATGTGTTCCTATAAACCCTAATCAGCCATAATTAACTCCTTCCTCTATGATTTTTCACTTTTTGTTTTTTTTTAATTTTTTTTTTCTTTAGTATTAATATTTTTTTTTTGCTTGTGTTTGTTCCTTTTTCAATGTTCAGTAAATAAAATTAAAAAAAAACTCTTTCCTTTGTAAATCACTGTACCATCTGTCATTTTACACAGCAAAAATTATAATATATATATATATATATATATATATATATATATATGAGGATTCTTCAAAAGGTTTCCGCATTTTTTAAAATCCTTTTATTAGGAATTTCAAGAATAAATTGCATCACTTTTCTACACCTTCCTTTGCGATGCATTTTTTTCCCAGTGTCATACCAATTTTTTAATGCCATCAGCAAAACTCCTCCCGCCCTCACCTTTCCAATGAAAACTTTTTGAAGACCCCCTCATACTTACACCCCAGAGCACAAACACACATGTGTGTATATCAGCAGAGCAGTGGACGGCGTCAGTAGAGCAGAAATTGATGTCAGTAGGGCAATGAACCGTGTCAGTAGTTTTTTAAAATTTTTATAATTTTTTTATAATATCATTTTTTAAATTCTTTTTTACATTTTTTTTTCTTTTTGCAGCCCTTGTAAGGCTTGTATGGGGTTTTGGTGAAATATCAAGAGTCTAAACAGACCCCTGATATCTGGGAAGTGCTTTTCTGAGCGGCTTCCTGTTCATTCACAAACAGAATCATAGTAAACATGGTTTACTATGCTTCAGTTAAGAATGAACACAGGAGCGATTAGTATGGATTACTCACTGTGTTTATTCAGAAAAGGAAGGGGCCAATAAATGAAATATTTACCGGCCCCTTTCCCGCGCTCTCCATCCTGAAACATCACCTGCAGCAGGCAAGAGAGAAGAGCTAGCAGCACTGCATGGGGGAGACAGGGGGCACCAAGAAGCAGGGGGAATCGGCACTGCACGGGGTGATTAGGGTGTGCCCAGGCACACTTGGCACACCCTGTGCACACGCCTATGACTTGTGTATATAAAACAGAGTCCATATAGTTCATCAATGGGTGTATGTTAGTCCATAGTTCCAATAAATTGCAAACCTAGTGGCTGCTGGATCTTAGTGGAGCTAGAAGGGACTCTGGAGATAAAAGGAAGAAGAGGAGCAGCACCATCTAAGTGTAGCAAAAAAAAAAATACAGGTAAAAGAAGAGGTCTCTGAGATACCTGGAAGTGCTGGAAGTCACCAGCGCCACCGGAGCCATTGGCATCACTCCAGAAGCAACATAGCACCCGATACAGAGTGGAAGACCACTAATATACAGAGTACTCTTTTACTTCAGTCACCTTGTAAACAGTGGCAGTTGGTGCTAAAAATGTTTGGGGGGGGCAAACAAACCCCTCCGGGTCCGCACTCACCCCACAAACAAACCCCTCTGGGTCCGCACTCACCCCACAAACAGACCCCTCCGGGTCCGCACTCACCCCACAAACAAACCCCTCCAGGTCCGCACTCACCCCACAAACGGAACCCTCCGGGTCCACACTCACCCCACAAACAAACCCCTCCGGGTCCGCACTCACCCCACAAACAAACCCCTCCGGGTCCACACTCACCCCACAAACAAACCCCTCCAGGTCCGCACTCACCCCACAAACAAACCCCTCTGGGTCCACACTCACCCCACAAACAAACCCCTCTGGGTCCGCACTCACCCCACAAACAAACCCCTCCAGGTCCGCACTCACCACACAAACGGAACCCTCCGGGTCCGCACTCACCCCACAAACAAACCCCTCCAGGTCCGCACTCACCCCACAAACAAACTCCTCTGGGTCCGCACTCACCCCACAAACAAACCCCTCCGGGTCCACACTCACCCCACAAACAAACCCCTCCGGGTCCGCACTCACCCCACAAACAAACCCCTCCGGGTCCACACTCACCCCACAAACAAACCCCTCCGGGTCCGCACTCACCCCACAAACAAACCCCTCCGGGTCCGCACTCACCCCACAAACAAACCCCTCCGGGTCCGCACTCACCCCACAAACAAACCCCTCCAGGTCCGCACTCACCCCACAAACAAACTCCTCTGGGTCCGCACTCACCCCACAAACAAACCCCTCCGGGTCCGCACTCACCCCACAAACAAACCCCTCCAGGTCCGCACTCACCCCACAAACGGAACCCTGTTACCCGGCGCCACGGCTTCTCCGGCTTCCACTAGGCTAACCCAGGCTTCTTTAGATCAGCCTCCTGTCCTGATTGGCTGGGACGAGAAGATGGAAACCGATGGCGAATATTGATTCGCTAATATTAGAAGTTACAAGTGGGAGTATTTGGGGCGCACTGCTCTGCGCTCGAGGACAACCTTTTACCGGCCAATTAGAGCCTCGGGCTCTAATCACGTGCTTGTAAAAAAAAAATAACAGACCTCGTAGAAAGCTATTAGTCTGGTGCCCCGCATGCAAACTGGGGGGGTGGCTCCACTGCGCCCCTTATGGACCGGTCGCCACTGCTTGTGAGAGTGTCTTTTCTTTTACCTGTATTAAAGTATTTTATTGCGACACTTAGATGACGCTGCTCCTCTTCTTCCTTCTTCATTTTTTTTTTTAACTAAATGCCAGTTCACACCATAGAAACGCAGTATGGATACGTTCCAGATGCTGTTCTGCACGTGTGTTTTTTACGCGTTTTTGATGCATTCCAGTGCATTTTTCCCCCTCTTTTTTCTTAAACTTAAATAAGGAGATGTGTGTTCCAGTGTGTTTTTGGTGCATTCCAATGCGTTTGTGATGCTTTTTACAGCATTCCAGTACAGTCCAGTGCAGGAAAAATGCAGCATGTTCTACTTTTTTTTGTTTCTGGAACTGCAAGCACTGGTGTGAACTACGTCATTAACTGCTTGCCGACCAGCCGCCGCAGTTTTAATGCGGCAGAATGGCAAGGCTGGGCGAAACGACGTTATGTAACGTCGCTTCGCCCTGTGGCCACACGGGGGGTGCGCGCGCCTGCTGCTCGCCCCCGGAGCCGATGCGAGTGCTTGCCGGTCGCGATCACCGCCGGGCTCCCGCAATCGCTGCTGACACACTGAGAACCGGGATCTGTGTGTGTAAACACACTTCTCTGAGGGGAGAAGAGACAGATCATCTGTTCATACAAAGTATGAACAGTGATTTGTCATCTCCCCTACACAGTCCCCTCCCCCCTTCAGTTAGAACAAAATGAACCCCTTGATCGCCCCCTAGTGGTTAACCCCTTCCCTGCCAGTGACATTTTTACAGTAATCAGTGTATTTTTTCACTGATCGCTGTATAAATGCCAATGGTCCCAAAAATGTGTCAAAAGTGTCCGATGTGTCCGCCATAATGTCGCAGTCCCGATATAAATCACAGATCACCGCCATTACTAGTAAAAAAAAAAAATTAATAATAAAAATGCCACAAAACTATGCTCTATTTTGTAGATGATATAACTTTTGCGCAAACCAATCAATATACACTTATTGCGATTTTTTTTTTACCAATAATATGTAGAGGAATACATATCGGCCTAAACTGAGAAAGAAATTTATTATTTTATATATTTTTTGGGGACATTTTTTATAGCAAAAAGTAAAAAATATTGCTTTTTTTTCAAAATTGTTGCTTTTTTGTTGTTGTTTGTTTATAGCGCAAAAAAAAAAAAAAAAACGCAGAGGTGATCAATTACCACCAAAAGAAAGCTCTATTTGTGGGGGAAAAAAAGGACGTCAACTTTGTTTGGGTACAACGTCGCACGACCGTGCAATTGTCAGTTAAAACAACGCAGTGCCGAATCGCAAAAAGTGCTCTGGTCAGGAAGGGGGTAAAATCTTCCCGGGCTGAAGTGGTTAAAGACCATATAATGTACTTTCCATGCGTTTTTGATGAAAAAAAAAAAAACGCACTGGACTGCATGTGGTGTGAACTGGCCCTAAATCGGTACCTGTAGAAATAGAATATATATATGTTTTTTTTACCTTTTTATATCACTATAGTTTCCATAGAAAATAAAATAGCCGTTAGCCTTGGCGGCCACCCAGTACTATCTTCAACAGCCAAAATAATAGTCTCAACTGAACAAGTCACAAAACTTTTTTTTTTTTTTTTTAACAGCAAGTTTGGCAGGTGTAATGTAACTTTTAGCCGCAAGGTGGGGCGCTGACGCAATCCGCTCTTCACGCAGCAGGGTCTCGGCGCTAGATCGCGCATGCGCAAGCTCCGAGGGCCGTATCGCGCCCCTATTCGCTCTTCACTCAGCCAATGAGTTTAGGACGTATCGCAAATGGACCCGGAAGTGCTGAGGTGACTGACTGGACTTCCGGTTGGGGAAGATGGAGACTTTACACCGGCTTCGGCAGTTTGATGCCTATCCCAAGACTCTGGAGGACTTCCGAGTGAAGACATGCGGCGGGGCTGTAGGTGAGTGAGGGCGGGGGGGACCGTGCGCTGACCGACACCTTACCCACAATCCTCTGGGCTGCCAGGTGTCCTCCTTTCCCAGGGACAGGCATGGCTCCTGAGTGTGTACTGCACTGTACATGGGGGGAGGGGAGGAGTGTACAGAGGACTCTACATGACAACCTGACCACCTACAGTCACTACTTACCTGTGTGTACTCTACACCTGACACTGTGTGTGTGTGTGTGTGTGTGTGTGTGTGTGTGTGTGTGTGTGTATATATATATATATATATATATATATATATGTGTGTGTGTGTGTGTGTGTGTGTGTGTGTGTGTGTATGTATATATATATTATATATATATACACACACTGTATATACCATACACCCAGTATTGTATATACTGTATGCCTCACTGTATACACACTACTGTGCAAAAGTTTTAGGCAGGTGTGAAGAATTGCTGTAAATGAAGAATGCTTTCAGAAATAGAAGCGATCGTTTTATTCTTATCAAATAACAAAACATTTAAGTAATTTTCTAGCAAAAAATACTGATTTATAACCCCCAAACATTATACTTTTTTTTTTTTTTTTTTTTATTCTCCAGGGAATAAAATGGTGATCGTTGCAAGTTTTTAAGTCACATGATATTTGCACGGCGGTTTTGCAAGCACAATTAAAAAAAAAATACACTTTTTAATGAAAGAGAAAAAACAAAAACGCAATAGTTACCCCAATTTTTTTGTATAATGTGAGAGATGAAATTATGCCGGGCAAATAGATACCCAACAGGTCACGCTTTAAAATTGCGCACGCTTGTGGAATGGCGACAAACTACGATATTTAAAAAATCTCCATAGGTGACGTTTTAAATTTTTTTTTTTACAGGTTACGTGTCTAGAATTGTTCTCGCTTTTACGCTCGCGGCGGTACCTCACATGTGTGGTGCGAATACCGTTTACGTATGTGTGCGTGACTTACACATGTGCTCACTTCCGCACGTGAGTACGGAGAAATGGGGCGCTTCCTTTCTTTTTATTTATTTATTTTTTTTTAATTTATTTTACCTTTTTTAATTTTTTTATTTATTTTTTATTTGACTTTTTTTTTTAAATACGGTCCCTTTTTATTAATTTTTTTAAAATCACTTTTATTCCTATTACAAGTAATTTAAACATCCCTTGTAATAGACATAAGGGTGACGGGTCCTCTTTATACAGAGATCTGGGGTCAAAAAGACCCCAAATCTCTTTCTTACCTTTAAAAGCAAAAGATTAAAAAAAAAAATAGTTTACTTCCGCCCTGGACCGAAAGTGAAGTCATGGTGTTGCTCCGGTCCTCCAAGGCCATAGAGGCGATCAAAGAGGATCTACTGGCCGCACCATTGGATCGTTTCTCAGGTGAACCGGTAAGCTCAGGAGACGCTGGCAGGCGGTGGAAGGTGGTGGGACGTCCCCTCCCCTCTTTTGAGAGCCATGGGCCCCTCAACGAAATCCAGCCACAAACTGGAAAAAATACGGTGCGGGTTATTGGGGGGGGCGCGATGGTTACGGCTGATATCTTCAGCCATAATCCCAGTAAACCACTTCAGAGCCGCAACGTATATATACATCTTGTGGTCTTGAACTGGTTAATGGCATTGGCTGTATGTTCAGGGTCGTTGTCCTGCTGCAAAATAAATTTGGGGCCAATCATACGCCTGTATGACATGATGGATGCGTATCTGTCTGTATTTCTCAGCATTGAGGAGACCATTGATTCTGACAAAATCTCCAACTCCATTTGCAGAAATGCAGCCCCAAACTTGTAAGGAACCTCCATTATGATCCACTGCTGTCTACGGACACTCATTATTGTACCCCCCTCCAGCCCTTCCCCCAACAAACTGCCTCCTGCTACAGATACAAATATTTCAAATTTTAACTCATCAGTCCAGAGCACCTGCTGCCATTTTTCTGCACCCAGTTCCTATGTTTTCATGCAGAGTTGAGTCGCTTAGCCTGGTTTCCACATCGGAGGAACGGCTTTGTGGCCTCAAGTCTTCCATAAAGACCACTTCTTGGCCAGACTTCTCCAGACAGTAGATGGGTATACCTGGGTCCCACTGGTTTCTGCCAGTTCTGTACTGATGGCACTGCTGGATATCTCCTGATGTTGACGGGAAGGAAGCATGATGTGTCTTTAATCTGCTTCATTAAGTTTCCTTGGCTGACCACGGTGTATACAGTCCTCAATGTTGCCAATTTCTCTTTCTTCAAAAGAGCTTGAACATCACATGTTGAATCCCCAGTCAGCTTTGAAATCTTTGCCTGGGAAAGACCTTCCTGATGCAGTATAACTTCCTTGTGTGCTCAGCCTTGCCATGGTGTGCGACCTGTGACATGAAACTGTCTTCCCCAACCTCATCTTTATGCCCCGTACACACAATCCGAATATCGTACGACAGATCGTATGACCTTTTTCACTTAATAGTTGCAAGTAGAAATTAAATAGGTAAAAAAAAGTCACGACCATTCTCGTACAACAGAAAAAAAAATCAGAAGTGATGTCATGTGTTGTAGTGTAATTTCGGACGACAACTATACTGACTAAATGAAAATCGTACGATCTGGAATCGTACGAGGAAAATTTTCGTGCTTGTCTGATCAAATGATATCGGATGAACTGTCATAATTGGCTGTTGAAAGTAGTGTACACACGATCCGAAAATCGCACGATTCTTCCTCGGACGACAGTTTTCGTTCGATATTCGGATCGTGTGTACGGGCCATTAGTATCAGAGTTTGGCTGTTCCTCGCCCAGTTTTAAGCCTCCTACACAGCTTTTTCTGTTGCAGGTAATGACTGATTTTCAACCTACATATAGAATTGATGATCATTAGCACCTGCTTGGTATAATGGGTTAATCATACACCTGCCTCTAATCCTACAAAATCCCCGACTTTGTGCAAGCAGGGAGCAGTAGATCTCTGTCATGTCACTAGGCAGAACAGGGAAATGCCTTGTTTACAAAGGCATCTCCCCGTTTTTCCACTCCGTGACACGATCACAGGCCCCGGCAGACATAGAGTCCGTGGGACCCGTGGGCACGCTCGGGGCGGGCGGGTGCCCCTACAATGCCGCGTCCTAAAAGGGACATACAGGTACGCCCATTTGCGCAGACGTGCCATTGTGCTGACTTATATCGTTGTGCACTGGTCGGCAAGCAGTTAAACACTAAAAAGCTGTTTCCTGGTTGGACGTCACTTCCTCAGAATTGTGTTTTTTCCCTTTCCTTCATTTTATTCCTATTTACTGTAGAGTCTGTGTTACACCACAGTTTTGGAAAAGTGACATTGTGTGATACATCAGTTCAGTGCACGGGAAGGGACAAGGACACTGCAATTTCGGCAAGATAAACGGGTATTTTCTGTATTTGCAGAAAATATTCTTAGCCTGAAAACAATTAGTTCAGTCACCACATCTAAGGACTGATAATCTGCAGTATTTTTGTTCTTAGATGTCCTTTAAAAGTCTTTTACAGTGGGCCATTTTTTTTTTTTTTTTTTTTTAAGGCAGGCACATTTTTTTTTTTTTCAAATATAGATTTTTAATAGCTTTTTCAACAAGGGGGTACAGAAAGGGTACAGTACAACTGTGGCTATAATAGGTAATAAAACATACATGTTGGCTTTCAAGAAAGAGCCCAATTTCTGTCTGCAACTTGGAATACATAAAATGTCACAAAAGGCACATAAAGCAGTATTGTGCTCATACAGTTTTGACAGTAATCTTGTATGCTAGCATATGTAATGTTGTCTTAGTTAGATCAACATAAAAAAAAATTCAAGATATCTGGGGATAGAACCAGCAGTTGAGGAGGTGAAAGATAAGGGAGGATGGGGGGGGGGGGGGTGTTATTGTTCAGCACGGGGGTGATGGTTGTGGTGACAATGTCACTTTTCACTTGGCCTGTATCGGGATATCTTTTAAGAGTTAGGGCAGGCACTTTTTCCCATAAAATGCTGGTGGGTTGTGATGCCTGGGGCAATGCAGTGTACTACCCATATTCAGTGACACGTGTCCTGAATGCAGAAGTTTCACATTCCGGGCATACATTGCTCTGCACATGAGTACAGCTCAGAACAGCGTACAGTTGCTGTATATTTCAGCAGGTCATTGATTTTTTTTTTTTTTTTCAGGGCTTCTGCTGTATGTGTGCCTCCTGGCCGCCAGAATATGCCCGGTTTATACGCTATACAGGCAATAGTGCCCATGTGCATAGGCCCTTAAAGAGATTTTTTTTCTTCTGGCAACAGAGTCTCTTTAATTGTTTACAGCTCTTTCATAACAGTCATATCAATGGCTATATCTGCTCTTACACACTGTCCCAGCTCACAAAGAGCTCCTCAATTGAGGATTATTTTTTCCAGAGCTGCTTTAACACATAGAGAGGTGAGATGACAAGGCATTGTTATACAAACAGAAGTTGGTGAACCATAAATCATTAAACAATGATGTGACTGTGTAGGTGGAAGTTAACCTTTTACTGCCCATAAGCCACAAGAGGCAGACATGTTGGGCAGAAAAAGGACTAGGTTTAAAGGAAAAGTCTCACTTTTTTTTTTTTTTTTCTTGGAACCCAGAAAGAAATGCACTGACGTTTAGTGGATCGGGCTCCTGAACACACTGCTGATGGCTCTCTGCCCGTACATCTGTACAGCGAGACAATTGCTCAGCTGCAGGGAGTGTCAGTGAACTGTGAGGGCACTGATAAGTGCCCTGATAACTCATTGAAAACTACAAGCCGTCTGCTATGGTGGAAGACAGAACTTGTAATTTATTCATTCACAGATACTATGAATGAGCCCCACACAGCCACACTGGTTTTAAGATGTCACAGTGGCTGCGGGGTGAAGAACCCACCTGCTGTCACAGGGAGAGTGAACGGAGGTGCTGTATAGTAGCATGTTCCATGCTGCACCCTATATACAGATGTAACATTATTCATCTTACTAAAGGTGAACTTATCCTTTAAAGGTGCAAGCTCTGACTGTCATTCTCGTCCTTGTTTCACTACTTTGGTTGCTTCGCTTCTCCATTAATCCTGCACCTGGAAAAGGCATACAGGTTGGTGGCTCTGACTTCATCTGCTGTCTGCTTGTTCCACTGCAGTGACCCACAAGTATTTAAAGTTAAACTCTGGGTACAGATTTGATACAAATTCACTTTGTGAGCAGGTAAAAGGTAAGGTAAGAAGAAAAGGTAATTTTGAGATTAATGACAGGAACATGTCTCAAAGAAGTTGAGACAGGGTAACAAAATTTTGAAAACGTAAGTGGTACTAACAATTTTGAGTTGGAAGAACATTTTGTAACTAAGTAAGGTAATTGGCAACAGGTCAGTAAGATGACTGGGTATAAAAGGAGCATCTGAGAGAGTAAGAGTATCTCAGACGTAAAGATGGGCAGAGGTTCACCAATTTGTGAAAAGCTGCATCTAAAAAATTATTGAACAATTTCAGAATAATGTTCAATGTTAAATTACAAAGTGTGTGTGTAATATATTTATTTTATTCTCATCATCTGCAGAACATAATATCAAAAGATTCAGAAAGGGACAAGGCTGAAATGCAATATTGGCAATTCATGATCTTCAGCCCCTCAGAGGGCACTGCATTAAAGACAAGCATGATTGTGTGATAGAAAATTTTGCATGGGTTCAGGAATACTTCCAAAAGTCACGGTCTGTGAACTAGAGCTGGGCGATTTTCTCCAAAAAAAAAAATCTGCGATTTTTTTTTTTTTTTTTTTTTTTATTTATTTATTTATTTTTTGGATGGACACCGCGCCAGTCCTGAGGAGCTGCGGGCAGGAGTTTTTAGGCGAGGCCATGGCTTAGGCCAAGTTTCGGGCGTCCGGTCCTGGTGAAAAAAAAAAACAAAAACGATTTGCTGAAAATTTGAATCGATTTGACCTCTGAACTCGATTCAAATCAATTTTTTTTTTCCCCAGCCCACAACACAGGTCTCCAAAAATGCAAGGCAAAGCTCTATCATGCAAGGGAGGAGCCATATCTGAACATGATCCAGAAACTCCGCCGTCTTCTCTGGGCCAAAGCTCATTTTAAAATAGTCTGTTGTGAAGTGGGAAAACTGTCCTGTGGTCAGATTTATCAAAATTTTACATTCTTTTTGGCAACCATGGGTGCCACATTCTCAAAACTAAAGAGGAGAGGGACCTTCCAGCTTGGTATCAGGAGTCTGTTCGAACACTTTTATCGTTGATGGTATGGGGGCACATTAGTGCATAAGAAATGGGCAGAATGGCACCATCAATGCTGAAAGATATATCCAGGTTTTAGAGCAGCATATGCTCAGGCGAGAATAGAACAACTTTCCTCTCCTCCTCTGCTGAAACTCCAGCAACCAGTCTCCAGACATTTACAGAAAAGGGGATACTGCACAGTGTTAAAAATGGCTCTGCCCACAACTTTTTTTGGAATTGGGGCTGTGCTTTTGCCTTTTTTTTTTTTTTCCACCCTGTCCTAACTTTTGAGAGGTGTTGCAGAGCGACGAGGACAGCTTGTGTGTAGAAGACCTGTAGGTCTCCTGTTGTAGTGCTGGTTGTATAGCAAAAGCTGTACTATTGGCCTTCAATTGTAGTGCAAATAATAAAGAAAGCACCACAATCCAGGAGGTAGCATACACCGTATTACACCCACCTATTTGTAACCCAGCATATTTTAAGTCTAAAGAGCATTGGTGAAGCACAAGGTTTAGAAATCTTGCCATTTACTTGAAGTTTGTGGGTTTATAAGCAAAAGGAATGCCGCACACCAACATGCAAATAAAATTCTTCCTTTATTAAATTGGAATGGATTCTATTCTGACATGTTTCTTGCTAGGCACAGCGCCTTTTCAAAGAGAATGTACTGTGCCTAGGGTGCAACATGTCAGAAGAGAACCTGGCAGGTATCATTTTGCATCTCGGTGTGAGGCATTCCTGTTGCTGGTACAATTAATTGATAGAAACGAGCCGAGTCAGCACTTGAGATGTGATTTGTGGAGTGTGGAGACTGATCCTACCTGGAGCAGCATGTGATATTTTTGACTTTGTGTGTGTGTATAGTCAGCACTAAGAGGGAAAGCCAAAAGATTTATTAAGGCAGAAGTGAAGAGAGAACTCACCAATGGGGACACAAACAGGATCAGTTTGGACAGTAGATATACTGGTAACTTTGGTAATGATGGCAATTGGATAGAATACCAAAGAGTTTCAGTCTTAGTTTTTTATTTACAAGTTCAAGTGCGTTGCTCAAGTCATACGTTTCCATAAGCCTTGAGTCTGAATGTTGGTATTGTATTATACATGTGCACTGATTTGTCAATCTTATCCAAATTTTCATTTTTCTTTCCAGTTACCGTGATTAGTGGTCTTATAATGCTGATTTTGTTTTTCTCCGAGCTCCAGTATTTTCTCACCAAAGAGGTAAGTCCTCCTTTCATTTTTGATTTTTGCTGTTTAATTTGATTTATATTTCTGTTGACTTAAAGCGGAAGTAAACCCATCGATTTAATAGTTCCAAAAAACAGTTGCATTCCCGGCATGCCAGAAATGCCAACTGTCACATTGGTTGTGCTCTCAACCAAACTGTCAAACCATCCAATGGCTGGTGTCATAACTGATCACATGTGCAGCATCATGACAGTTGAAGATTAAACCGAGGCCAAGATGGCAGCTTCCTTGGCTAAAAAACGATAGGAGGGTTTACTTCCACTTTAAAGTGGAACTTTACCCATAGCTTGATAAAAAAAATAATGTTCTTTAGCAATGAACATACATTCCACATTAATAATTGTGCTACCAAAATTAGTGTGTGCTGTAAATTGCCTCCAGTATTGCTTCTGTTATTTCTTGCCGGAGGCAGCCATTTTGCTGAAGCCTAGAGCCCCTGAGCAGCAGTAAATCCATAAAGCTGAGCTAAACAACCCATCGATTTTAAAGTGGTTGTAAACCCACAAAAAAAAAAAAAAAAAACAACCTGCAAGACCAAGGCATTATGAGCGCCTTAGATTAAAGCCCCTGCAGTGGGCCCTGCGACATGTCTCCCGGAGTTATTACCGGGTATCGCAGACTCCGGTGCTGTGATTGGCCGGAGCCACGATGATGTCGCTCCCGTGCGGACTAGCCGTTGCTTCAGTGCGCCGATGACTTTGGCACATGCTGATACAGGGGATATCTCCTGAACTTTGCAGTTTTAGGAGATATCCATGGTTGTTACAGGTAATCCTTATTATAGGCTCTACCTGTAGTGAAAAGTGTTTGTAAAGTGTTTACAACAACAGTTTCAAAAAACAGTTAGCAATCCCGGCATTCCACGAATGTACCTGTCACATTTCCTTGTGTCCGCAAACCAAACCATCAAATGGCTGGAGTCATAACTGAGGTGCAGCACCATGGCAGTTGCAGATCAAACAGAAGCTGCTTCCTTGGCTGTAGAAGATAGGAGGGTTTAATTCTGCTTTTAAGGTTGTCAGAAGATCGGCCTCTACAAACTCGGAAGTGCCCAAAAATGCCTAAAATGGGAGAGCAACTGAGCATGTGCAGAGCAGGGTGAAACAGTGTATTACTGGATTTTAAACCGTATAGACACTTATTTTTGACCTCTTTACGCTGGCGCCTCCCGGCCCTTTAGGAGGTTTAGGTGGCGGGGCTTAGGATCACATGACTACCGTGATTGGTGGTCACGTGATCCAAAAACTCCCGATTGCAAGTAGCAATCGGAAGCGTTCAGTTAGGTGCCGGTAACTGCCTGGAGCACGCAGCACACGCACACTCTTGGCACAGCTGTATTGACAGCAATTCACGCAAATATGCAGCCTCGCGGTTCCAAAGACCAGGCGCAGAGAGGCCGCATATTTGTGAGTGGCCGACGCCAAGGGGTTAATGTTTTCCATAGCTATACCTGCAAAACTAACAGGACTTAATTTTCTGATTAAAGTTCCACTTTAAATAACGTGACCTTTCATAAAGTAACCTGAGAGGAACATATGCTGTGTACTTTCCATTGTAGGCAGCAGGATAAATGTTGTTGTTCAAAAGCAGTAAGGGATAACCTCTTGATTTAAAGGGCATATAAACTCAGAAACAAAATGTAATATATTGCACCTTACTTGACCTTTTAGATATTGTGGCTGTATTTTCTTTTTTCAGAGCTTTTTTTTTCTGTTATTAACTGGTGGACCTGCTAGTAAAACACTTTCTGTCCTGAGTTGACAAGGATCGCTTACTATGCGTCTATGGAGGAGCATCGTTGTCACCCTGTGTTAGGACTACAAAACATCCCTCCTTACCCCTGTAACATGGGAAAGGGGGGTGCTTTGTAGTTCCCAATAAAACTGTGAATCGGTTCCGATTTGCTGTTCAACATCAAGAAAAAAATCGGACAAACTTTCGCCCGATTTTTCTTTTATTGTGTATCCCCTTTATATTGAGAACTGAGCAATCAAACACCACTGATTGCTCAGCTCTTTGTCCTCAGTCTGCAGAGAGCTGGTGTCTCTCTCTCTCTCTCTCTCTCTCTCTCTCTCTCTCTCTCTCTCTCTCTCTCTCTCTCTCTCTCTCTCTCTCTCTCTCTCTCCTCTCTCTCTCTCTCTCTCTCTCTCTCTCTCTCTCTCTCTCTCTCTCTCTCTCTCTCTCTCTCTCTCTCTCTCTCTCTCTCTCTCTCTCTCTCTCTCTCTCTCTCTCTCTCTCTCTCTCTCTGCCCCTCCAGTGCTCACTGGAGCATCGCGCTGTGCAAAGGGATCGCTGAGAGGCTGAGCCAGCTGCCGGTCCAAGTTTCTGGACAGATCTGACCATTTGGTCGGGATCTTTTTAGAATTTGGAATGGCTATGTGACGTCAGCTGACAGTGGGCTTTAGCCCACTGTTGGCTGAAAACAGGTTACAGGAGTGCAGAATTAACTGCACTCATGTGATCCATAGGAGAGGTATAGCCATAAAATCTTTGGCCCTACTTCTCCTTTAATAACCCTGCATTGTACATGAAGATGTTAAGCTCTGGGGAAAAGATGGGAGTGCTGGAATGAGAAATAAGCAATAATGCCCATTACTGCACGTTGTAGATGTGACAAGCATTTAACCTTTGCAGTGGGGGGAGAGGGGGCACCCCACTGCAAGGGTAGATTTTATCTAATTCCTGGAGTTAGACTTTAATACTTTTTCAGCATTTTTCAGGTTGGTCATGTGCCATGCAGGTTGCTTTTCCTATTTGCCTTTTTGGCACTGGATGATCCTCAATGAAGCAGAGAACGGCACCATAATCTGTTATTGCATAATTGCCCTGTGAGTATAGGGCACCATGGTGACTCATCACAGGGGATGGGTTTAAGATGCCCTAAACTCTGTATGTCTGTCTGGTAGAGTGACAGTGGCTGTCATTGTACCCCAAAGACTTTTAGTATTGAATAGTTTGGGGAAACAATGCTGAAGAGGTGAGTGTTACTTTCAGTACTCCTTTTTTTTTATTTTTTTATTTTACTTGCTGCTGGGGGGATTTAAAAACTCAACTCTGGCCATTTTTTTGTCATGGGGGGGTGGGAGACTCTGTGTGTGGCTGAGGACCTGAAAATACAAAGTACAAAAGTGGTACATAACAAAACAATTAAAAGCACCAAAGTGTAAAGGTGCACAAAATATATACAGGCGGGAAGCGGTTAAAGGCACATGACGGCCCACCTGGAATTTGCCAAAAGGCACCTGCAGGACTCTCGGACCATGAGAATCAAAATTCTCTGATGAAACACAGATTGAACTCTTTGGCCTGAATGACAAGCGTCATGTCTGGAGGGGATCAGGCACCGCTCATCACCTGGCCAATACCATCCCTACAGTGAAACATGGTGGCAGCATCATGCTGTAGGGATGTTATTTAGTGGCAGGAACTGGGAGATTAGTCAGGATTGAGGGGAAAAATGAATGTAGCAATGTACAGAGACATCCTTGATGAAAACCTGCTCCAGCTTGTAGCATCATACTCAAAAAGGATTGAGGCTGTAATTGGTGAGAAAGGTGCTTCAATAAAGTATTGAGCAAAGGCTGCGAATACTTATGGGATTTTTTTTTTGCAAAGATTTCAAACAAACTTCTTTCATGTTGTCATTATGGAGTATTGTTTGTAATCATTTTGGAATAGGGCTATAACATAAAATGTGGAAAAAGTGAAGCTCTGTGAATTGTTTCCGGATGCACTGTATTAGTATTTAAAGCAGAATTATACTCGCCTTGAATCCAGCGTTGCACCGTCTCCGGAACTCCGCTGGCATCTTTGGGCGGCCCGGCTTCCAGGTGTCAAGTGTGAGGACATCTCTGAAAAGGTTGGATAAGCCCACCTTTGACAGTTGTCACTGAAACAATTGTCCTCTTTGGGAGAATTCTAAACACCAACCTCAATGAGGCCCACACCACAAAAAAAAAAACGGAGGATTTAAACAGTGCTAACTAAAGTCCCTAAAATTTTAAAGTGAAACAAAAATGAGCAGAATAAAAAATTACATGATGCAATCTGTCACTAGCATTAAAAGAGAAGTATGGGAATTTTTTTTTTCCCATAATCATACTTGGGTGGATGCAGCAGTATCTGTCCCCCGGTGTCTCTACACTGAGAAACGAGCCACCAAACACCGCCGATGGCTCGGTTCTCTCAGCTGCCTGTCAATCAGCAGCTCTCAGCTCTGCACCTCCACGCTCACTGGAGCGCTGAGGGGCGGGGAGTGGCCGTCTCTTAGTGGCTGGCTGAGAGGCTGAGGCGGCCATCAGTCCAGGCACCAGGCAGATACAGACTCCCAGAGTTGGGATGACGCGGTGCCTGGACTGATCTGTGTGACGTCAGCAGAGAGCGGACTTCAGACAGGTCTCTGTTGAAAATGGGTCACAGGAGTGCAAACGAATTGCACTCCTGTGACCCGTAGGAGAAGTTCAGCCAAACGAGCCCAGGCTGGTCTTCTCCTTTTAACAGCAGTTTTTATTTTTCTGAGTCCCTCCCTGTTTGTCTTGCTCCTAGATCCCATATTTTGCTGCTTCCTTTAACAGGCAATGAAATGTGTTTTCATAGTGTATGAAATTGTTTGGCTGAAGTTTGACAGCAGAAATGCATTTGTGACTTTACTAAATCTTCCTGTTTTTTTTTAAATTTTTTATTTCTTAGGTGTATCCTGAACTATTTGTCGATAAAACCAGAGGAGACAAGTTAAAAATCAATATTGATATTGTATTTCCACATATGCCTTGTGCTTGTGAGTAAGCTTTATTCAGTTGTGAATTTTTTTTCTGACATGAAAAGATTTGTGTTGATCCAAATATTGTTCTTGGTGGGTACTGACTGACTAAATGACTTGCCGGCCCTTTATTTGGAGTCCTGAAGCAAAATCTCCTCATCAGAGTTTCTGACAAATAGAAAATCTAATGCCGCATACACACGGCCGGACTTCCCGACAGAAGAATTCCGATAGGAGCTTTTGGTCGGACATTCCGACCATGTGTATGCCCCATCTGACTTTTCTGTCGGCATTTCCGACGGACTCAGATAGATATAGAACATGTTCTAAATCTTTCCATTGGAAATGCCAACGGAGTTTTAGCCCGTTGGCAAGTCCGCTCGTGTGTACGCGGCATCAGATTGGTACTGAAATTCAGTGCATGACGAATCATAACAGGGGTTTAAAATGGTATTAAACCCAAAAACCAAAATGTAATAAATTGCAGGTCACCAATTCTTACATGTGGTGTCTGCATTAGTTTTTTTTTTTTCACCTGGTGATATGGTCAGTAAGGCTGGCCATGTATTAAACAAATTTTTTTTTTTTTTCTTCCACAATTTTCCTTTTTACATAGTTTGGCCAAAAAAAAGACACAAGTCCATCTAGTTCAACCAATTTATATTTACCAAAACCGTATATTATGAGGTCAAACCTAAACACTTTCAAATTTGTATGCAATCAGGCAGGCCCTTCCACTACATTGTTGCAGGTAAATCTAAAGGAAATTGAATAAGAAAATTGTATTTCAGGACAGGAAAATTTCAGGACAGCATCTGGAGAGAACCCAGCTTTAAAAGCGGGATACTTTCTCCATGGCCTCTGTTTTAGAAGAAATAATACCTCAGTTTTTGTGTTTTCCTTCACCATGGTGGGAGCACTGTGTGGGAACTATGGTGTGGTTCTAGGCTCTCCTCAGATTGAGGGGGATTTAGTGGCACTTTTTTCTATTTTTACTTACTTTGTTGAGGACCATCCCAGCAATTCGGTGTAATAGCACTTTGTGTATCTTAACACAAAAATGGTATAAGTTGCGAGTAAACAGTTCTTAAATTTGGTGGCTGCATTTTCCTCCCCCGCCCCCTTTTTTTTTTTTTTTTTTTTTTTAATCCAAATGTCTTAGGCCGCTTTCATGCGGGGCGGACTCCGTCCAGCAGATCCTTCTGCCCAGCGGGGGATCTCTGTTTTTTCCCGCTGAGCTGGGAGATGGCATTTCTGTGTCCGCTCCACTATGCAGAGCGGACATGGACACAGCCCGCTCTCCTCTATGGGGCGGTCAGATGGAAACAGACCACCTGTCCGTTTCCATCCGACTGTCATCCGATCCATCGGACAGATGGTGAACGGATCCCCATCCGTCTGTTTTTGGAAGGCCCTTAACGGATGCTGGTGGGTGTCAGCGAACGCATGTCTGCAGACATCCGCCACTTCATAGAGAGCTATGGATAGTCCAATCGGGTCCTCCTGTAAAACGGACAGGCGGACCTGATAGCAACATTCGTGTGAAAGGGGCCTTAAACCCAAAATGGATTTTTAGGCCTGTTGGGCTTTTTGTCACAGATGCGATTTCAGTGCTGGCCAATACATAGTAGATAAAGGGTGTCCACTCCTGTAGTAGGAGAGCAATCTGTGCTGAAATTCTGAACACAACTGAATTCAGAAGTGTTCCCATAGAACTCAGTGAGCCTGGAACTTGCACCTGAACCGTACTGCAGGGCTCAGAAAACATGCAGGAATCCTTTTAAATACGCACTGCGGATGCACCGCATATATATGATCAGCTTCAATGTTATTTCACATGTCATGTGAATCGGATGCGGTTCAAAACGCATCTGTTTTGCATATATGTGAACCGAGCCTAAATCTGCAGGAGGAATGGAATAATTTTTTAGACAAGTAAATTGCACTGCGAAGGTTGTAATGTTTCCACAATAGTGACCAAAGTTTGGGAAACAGACTTTGGTCAGACAATAGATTAACCAAAAAACACACACACACACACATGCATTCTAGTCTGCTTGGTCTTTTCTGTCTTCTCTCTTTTATATGTGTGTGTAACATTGTTCTGTGCTTTTTGTTTTACAAAATTATTATTTATTTGCCTTGTAGATTTAAGCATAGATGCCATGGATGTAGCTGGTGAGCAGCAACTAGATGTCGAGCACAATCTGTTCAAACGGCGACTGGGAAAAGATGGGCAAGTAGTATCGTCAGAAGCAGAAAGGCATGGTATGTGTTTACAGGAAACTCTAGGCTTCATTCTTTAAAGCGTTATTAAAGTCAAAGTTTGAAAAGCTGTTAACGGGAGGAATTTTTATAGCAGAAGAGATCCTAGTGATCTCTTGTCATAAATACCTTTCAGCTGTAATGTAATATGAGCTGCGCATGCCAAGCTCAGACCACATTTACAGCACCCACTCTGGAGGGGTTTGTTTCACAGGTAATTCTACCATAATGTGGTGCATACTAGCACATTATGACATAAACCACCTGGGGGCACATTTAATTGAAAGCAAATTTTTACTTTTCAATTTAAATCGAAGCCATTCCAAGAGAACCAGTTCTGTGAAATAAGAATCCAACCTATCAATTTTTCCTCAAAATCCTCAGTCATTTTTAGCTAGTCCCTGGAGCATTCTCCACAGAGGTCCCAAATAATCTGGGAGGTCTGAAAAGTATTTGTCTCCTTTTGGCAGTACATTATTTCTCAGGGCTGAAATTAGGGTTGATTTCCTAAAGGAGATGTGAACCTTTACACAGTGGCTGTTTATACACAATCATGTGCAGATGAAATAAACAGGAATTTGCTTTGCACATGATTTAGTAATTGACGTGAACGCCGCTTAAAGCTCTGCTTGTCTGCCTGTCCCTCTGCTGCCACATCTGGCACTATTTGGGGGGGGGGGGTACGTGTACGTGGTTTTGACACGCTCCTGCTCCCACTTCCGGCTCACTTTGCCAAACTCCTCTTTAACTTTCCAAATTGAACATTCGCTTTCTTTTGGTAAATCAGCCTCAATATATCATTGTGGCACAAGTCTCTAGGTGTTAGGGAATATATTCTCTCCCATGAATCCATACGCACAGATAAGGTGATGCTTTGCCCTTTGATCCCTGCCTTTTAGCAGTCTTTACTGTTTGTATGTGTAGCTTATGTTACAGGTTCACAATAAACCCAGAAGCTGCATTTTTTAATTCCTCCATGGGCACGTAATCTTCAACATGTGGTATACACTAGTCAGCTATAACATTATGACCACTGACGGGTAAAGTGAATAACGCTGATTATCTATTTACAATGACATCTGAAAAGTGGAGGGATATATTAGGCAGTAAGAACACATGTTGTCCCTGAAGTTGTATTGAGAGCAGAAAAAAATGGGAATGGCAGTTTGTGTATGGGGCTCCATAGCCACAGACCGGTCAAGGTGCCTATACTGACCTGTGTCTACAACCAAAAGCACCTACAATCAACATGTGAGCATCAGAACTGGACCATGGAGCAATGGAAGAAGGTGGCCTGGTCTGATGAGTCGCATTTTCTTTCACATCATGTGGAGGGCCGGGTGCATGTGTGCATCACTTACTCTGGGAAGAGCTGGCACCAGGATGCAGTATGGGAAGAAGGAAAACCTTGGGTCCAGCCGTTCATGTGAATGTTACTTGACACTTAACACCTACCTAAACATTGTTGCTGACCAAGTATACCGCTTCATCTAAACGGTATTCCCTAATGGCTGTGGCCTCTTTCAGCAGGATAATGCACCCTGCTACACTGCAAAAATGTTTTGAGGAAAACGAGTTTGAGGTTTTTTCTTGGCCTCCAAATTCTCCAGATTTCTCCAGCTCTCAATCCAATCGAGCATCTGTAGGATGTGTTGGAAAAACAAGTCAGATCCATGGAGGCTGCACCTTGAAACTTTCAGGACTTAAAGGATCTGC
Organism: Lithobates clamitans; assembly: GCA_037952925.1. NCBI lineage: Eukaryota > Metazoa > Chordata > Amphibia > Anura > Ranidae > Lithobates > Lithobates clamitans. The sequence continues at coordinate 333,605 of JBBGZY010001502.1, forward strand.
TACTGACGGCTTGGTGCCTGATACCACATAATACCTTCAGAGGTCTAGTCATCCACGCCTCTGCCTTTGACAGCAAAAGGGGGACCTGCTTAATATTAGGTGGGTGGGCATAAAGTTATGGCTGATCGGTGTATAAGACCTCCACTTGAGAAAATGTAGAAAACATTCAATCTCCTGCATCGATCTAAGTATGTTGAAAGCTGCCTTCTTACTGTCCTCTAGAATTTGTGAAGCATTTATGCATGAGAAGTAAAACAGCAGGTAGAGCAGATGCTATGCCTGTATGAACCAATATAACCCAATTCTTTAGAGAAACCATATTAACAGGTGTCCTTTTTAACATTTTTCTTAAGTATGAACTGGAGTGTTGGCCTGATTCACTGGCCTACAAAATAGGAATTTTTGCTTGTTCTAGACATCAAATTAGAAGCAGTAGAGTATATTGAGCATGATTATCTATACACATCATCATTATTATTATTATTATTATTATTATTATTATTATTATTATATAGCACCAACAGTTTGCGCAGCTATATTGCCAAACCTGTCCATCACAACTATATGACTAGTTTCAAAGTTAGGGACATTATTATGTAGTTGCCCCCACCCCTTCTCTGTGGCTTTAACAGCGTTAACTTTTTTTTTTTTGTAAGACTTTCTACAAGATTTTGTAGTGTTGGCTGAATTCCCACAGAAAAAGAGCATTTGTAAGGTCAGGTACTAATGTTGGACAAGAAGACCTGGCTTGTAGTCGGCATTCCAATTTATCAGAGGTTCACAAAGTGAAAAAACAAGGGGAAAGGACCCCAAGGCAGGATAAATGGACTAACTCAGTACCCATTGATAACACGTTTGAAATTACATAAAAATTAATATGTTCATTGATACAAAAACTAAAAAAATCACACAAGTTGACAAAATATTATATTAGAATACACAAGTTACAGATGATGTAACACCCTAGGATGATGGAAACCATGGGGGTGATTCCTTCAGGAGGAAAGAGCATCACTTATGCTGAAACAACACATCATATCAATCAGATACAAAAACATGCTGTGAATAATGAGTAATAGGTGTAATAAACCTAATGATACACTAGAATGATTGACTGGTTGCTTTTTTTTTTTTTTGAGTGAAGTGTTATTTATTTGAGGGACTTATCCAATTTTCAGAGGTTCACTAGGGTTGAAGTCAAGGCTTTGTGCTGGGCTGTCAAGTTCTTCTGAACCGTACTCAATCCATGCCTTTCTGGAAATGGCTTTATACATAGGGACAGTCTTGCTAGAACACAAAAGGGCCTTTCCCAAACTGTGACCACAGGGCTGGAAGTGCACAATTGTGTAAATCACTTTGTAAGCCATAATATTAACAGTATCTTTTACTGAAAATGCCCGCCTAATGATTTGAGAGTTGTCTGCAAACATTTAGCCATGTAGTGTATATAATTCACATGTTAGTTTATGGTCACAGGATGTGCATTGTTGGAGGTGCAGCTAAACAGAATCTGATTGTCCTTGGACTGTCCTTTGGTAGTCTATGGTGGTTTCTTGCAATTGTATAAAATTGGAGATTGAGTTGTCTGTCAAATTTAGCAGTTTTATTTTGCTTTATATTTTGCAGATCTAGGAAAATCAGAGGAGCATGTAGTGTTTGATCCAAAAACTTTAGATCCTAATCGTTGTGAAAGCTGCTATGGTGCAGAGACTGATGATATCAGGTAATTACTTCAGTGATGAACAAGGTTCTTTGGTTGCTGTTTGTTTTTTTTCAAAGCTTAAAGTGGTGGGTTGTGATTTTTACCTACAGATAAGCCTATAATGAGGCTTACCTGTAGGTAAAATTAATATCTTCGAAACATGCAGCATTTACACTGGCTGCAACCTGTGACATTACCGCCGCATGCGCTCTGAAGGTCTGGCATACTGTGCCGGACCTTCAAAGCATTGTGCAGGAACCGAGGGCTCCCGGTGTCGGGAGTGATGTCACTAAGGTTCCAGTCACTCACACAGCCGGAGCGAACTTTGAAGAAAGACCGGGGGAAGATGTCAGCCATGTCAGCGGTGACAGGGCGCCGATAGAGGGCTTCGTTCTAAGGTAAGTATTTTATAACGTGCTAGTAGGCAATGTATACTAGCACATTATGCAATTATCTTACAGGGGAAAGTTTTTTTGTTTTTTGCAGTGGTTTACATCTGTGTTAAAGTGATATTCAAGGCTTCGTTTTAAAAAAAAATAACAAACATGCTCCTGGTCCCTATCCCCTGCTGAGTGCTGCCATAGCAAGCCGCTTGTGATGGGGGCACTTGTGCATGCTTGCTTTTGAACACTGATTTGTGTGTCTATAAAACACACAGCGCGCGACTCAGCCCCGACCCCCGCTCTTTTCTTACTGGTTGTGATTGACAGCAGTGGGAGCCAATGGGAGAGAGACTTTTTTTTAACCTTTATTTACTTTTTTTTCTCCACATGTACATGCAGACAATGTTTTCCAGCAAAAGTGACAGTTACGGGGTTGGAAATGCTTAGCATAGAAGCTCACTGAAACTGAGCATGTGCAGAGTTGCCACCACAGCTCTAAAATCTCTAGCTGAATTGGGGACACGAACAGAAGGTGGAGATAGAGAAACAGCAGGACCAACCAGGTTTTTTGTTAAATACAGAATACAAATCTCATAGTGACTGAGTATGAGCAGCATGTAATACACCATTTATTGAAAGTTTTTTTTTTATGTGGATTTAGTGAAATTTTTTTAAAGTGGAACTCAACCCTCCTTTCCTTTATAATCAGGGAATCGGCCATCTTCGCTTCTGCATATGTGATCAGTAATGATACCAGTTATCATTCACCGCACGCCTTAAATGTAACTGTTTTGGGAAACTGTTAAATTGATGGGTTTAGCTCTGTTATAAAGTCCATTTAAAACTGCATATCTGTCTTTTGTGTACACAGGGTGACAACACTGCTGTACAAATTCTCTGTAGACCGAGCACCTTTCTTAAAGTACACAGAAAGTGGGAATTGATCGAAACAATTTATCAACTGGTGGGATTATCTTGTAATACAATTGTTATGGGGGGGGACCTACTTGTGTTTTATTGCTAGTAAAAGATCGCATCAGATATTACATTTTTTTTAGTTTATTTTGACCATAGTATCACTTTTTAATGTCCTCTGGACTTCTGCAGGTGTTGTAATACATGTGATGATGTGCGGGAGGCCTATCGCCGGAAGGGGTGGGCGTTCAAAACACCAGATTCCATAGAGCAGTGTAAAAGGGAGGGCTTCAGTCAGAAGATGCAGGAGCAGAAAAATGAGGGCTGTGAGTTGTATGGATTCCTGGAAGTCAATAAGGTAATGTTTTAATTTACTGAGCATGTTTATGTATGTATTTTATGTGTTTCTTTTCCTCTTTCTGTTCTGTTGGAGAGATTTCCCTTAATGTTTTGCCAGAAGACGGGACATGAACCCTCCAAAGTGAGACGAGACCCCCCCCAGTTAACAAAGCAAGTGTCCTCATTAGAAAATGCCCCTCACTTACTGTTTTAGTTAGAGAACGCAAAACTGAAAGGGTTTCTAACCCTTCCGTACATGTAACCAGAGCTAATAAATGGCTACAGACACACTAATATACAGTATATGTGTGGCTTTGTCATGGTCTATTGACTAAATCAGTCTTTCTCAAAATGTTTGCTACAGGGGAACCCTTGAAATAATTTTCAGGGTTCAGGGAAACAAGTAAAAACAAATTCATTGGGGGTCATTGGGGGGGAAAAAAAGCCACCCTTATAGTGGTGGTCAGAATGCCACCTTTACAGACAGCTAAAAAGATTATTGGTGTCATGCCACTTGTGCTGCCAAGTGACGCTGGACCTGAAATTTTGTAGGCACCATCAGATGGGAGGTCGGTCAACCACAGCTCAAGGAACTCCTAGCAACCCCTGGAGGAATCCCAGGGTTTCATGGATTCCTTGTTGAGAATAACTTTTCCAGATTATGGTTGACTCTCTAATAGAGGCTGTAGTGCCGATGCTGGCTGTTACTTCCCTGGCACTGAAATTGGCTTGGGTGTTCTGACAGACGCAAGTAGAGGAGAGCCGATCGGCGGCTCTCCTGGCAGGGGGGGTCTGTGCTGATTGTTTATCAGCGCAGCCCCCCCGCAGATCACCCCACTGGACTACCAGGGATGCCACTAGGACCACCAGGGAAGGGGCAACGTGGATGGCCAGGTATGTACCCCATGGCCATCCACATGTGCCCAATCTGTGCCAATCAGTGCCCACAAATGGGCACTGATTGGCACTATTATGCCAATGATCTATTATGCCAATGCCCAGATCTGCCCAGCAATGCTATATCAGTGCCACCTGTCATTGCCCATCTGTGCCACCTGTCATTGCCCATCTGTGCCACCTGTCATTGCCCATCTGTGCCACCTGTCATTGCCCATCTGTGCCACCTGTCATTGCCCATCTGTGCCACCTGTCATTGCCCATCAGTGCCCACCTATCAGTGCCCATCAGTACTACACATCAGTGCCACACATAAGTACCCATCAGTGCCACCCATATATACCAATCAGTGCCGCCTATGTGTGCCCATCGGTGCCACCTATGAGTGCCACCTATCAGTGCCCATCAGTGCCGCCTATCAGTGCCCATCATCAGTGCCCGTTAGTGCCACCTCATCAGTGCCACCTCATCGGTGCCCATCAGTGACGCCGTATCAGTGCCCATCAGTGCAGCTATATCAGTGTCCATTATTGAAGGAGAAAGCGTACTTATTTACAAAAAAATTTAACAGAAACAAAGAAAAACCTGTTTTTTTTTCAAAATTTTTGGTCTTTTTTTATTTGTTGCGCAAAAAATAAAAACCGCAGAGGTGATCAAATACCACCAAAAGAAAGCACTATTTGTGGGAGCAAAATGATAAAAAAATTGTTTGGGTACAGTGTAGCATGACCGCGCAATTGTCATTCAAATTGCAACAGCGCTGAAAGGTGAAAATTGGGCTGGGCGGGAAGGTGTCTAAGTGCCTGGTATTTGAAGTGGTTAAGAACTGGAGGACCCCAGTGTTTGTATGTCTAGTAATGAGAATGAAATCTGTGAATAACTAATAACTGCACTGATTGTAAAAACAAATAAAATGTTTACCTTTTCCTTCTCTAGGTGGCTGGAAACTTCCATTTTGCTCCTGGGAAAAGCTTCCAGCAGTCTCACGTCCACGGTAAATAGCTCTTTACTGTGCGGTTACAAAATAAATAATTAGGTTTTATAGTAATACAAATAGTTTTATATTTGATAATTACATCTAAAAGAAAATAGAAGACTTCATATAAAAAGGTGTATAGAGCTTATACTTTCAGTAAATAACCGTAACCAGTAATCCACATAGAGCCATGTGATTGGATGTTGCCGCAAGCTGCTGAACACAACTGTGTTTATTCTGCAATAAAATGCATGGTTGAATGCTTAGTGTTTAATAATCCTTCCACTGGATATGAGCAGAAAGACAAACAAGGAGACTATGTGGGCTCATAGAGGGGGGAACATGTCACATACGTTTACTTGAATTATCATAAAGTTCTTAGTATCTTTTTTTTTGTATGCTTTTTATTTTTGTGGTTTTCTTTCCTTTGCCAGACACAGCACAGAGAGCAGCTTAGTTGGAGCTGGATGTTCCAGATTGCTCTGCCCATCCCTCCCCCCATTCAGTTGAGTGTGGGAGGAGGAGGGCTATTAAGTCTGTAGGCACAGCTTGTACAAGCGTAAAGAAAGATGTGAGCGGTCTGCAGACAGTTCACATCCCGCACTCCAGGTCTGACATGGCAGGAATTTGTGGTAGTTTTCTATATTGAAATCTGCGGCATTCCCTTTATTAAATAGGTGTAGACCCTGCACCAATTTCAATGACCCTGAAATAGAAACTGGCTTGAGTGGTACATACAGACCTGAAACAGGTCTTTTTGCTTAGTTAATGTGGCACACAGTACTCATGCCAGCTTTCTAATGTTATATTCAGTATATATTCAATGCCTATGGAGCAGCGGGTGCAAACGGATGTGTCCATTTTACACCCATCTACATCCAATCGCTAAAAATAGACAGATGGAGATCCATTCCCCTTCCGTCCAGCGGATTGGATCAGATGCCAGTCTGGTGTAAATAGACATGTGGTTCGTTTACATTCGACTGCCCATAGAGAAGGGCAGGCTGTGTCCATTATGCATGAGCGGGGCGGACACTGACCTGTCACCCGCCTGCTCTGCAGACCTCAGTAGACCGATCCCCTGCTGAGCAAGCTGATTGCAGCCAGAGTCTGCCCCGTGTGAAAGGACCCAAAGGCAAAAAATACTGTATGCGTGATAAATAATTGTTTCTATACCACTCAGTATTTTTTGAATGGTTGAATGCGGTTTCATTTTTCTTTTGCTAATGATGGCAAAATAATTGCCTGCCTTTTTAGCTAACCCATGTGCTAGGCAAAGGAAATTTGGGGAAAATATTAAGAGGTACCACTGTGTAATTAAGCCAATGTTTCTCTTCTCTTTCTGCTTTCTCTGTGCAGTTCATGCTGTTGAGAGTAAGTCTGAAATTGTGTATATACAATCCACAATGTTCTGGGCAGCCTGCGTTGTCACTTCCCATGTGTTACACACTACAGTTTCCACTTTCCATTCACTTAGCCCATCTAGTCTACCATTTCTCTGCCCATCCCAAGACCATCCCAAAATTTTGTGATTGACAGACTGTTTTCATAGGTCTGGGGAAAAAAGTGTTTAGATTTCTTGATACCTAGTAGCGTGAATCTGCCTCACTTGATGCAGACTGGCATCCAAGTTTTGGTGCAGACACCCTTGAAGTACCCATCTTCTTTGTTGTTGAGGTTTCCTTGGGGACCCACAATATGCTTTGCTCTTAAAATTGTTCAGATAGGTCAGCCACTCAATCAGTGACTGTCCTCCAGCCTTCTGTGCTTAGCTCCCGGTCTACCAATGTGATGGACCAACAGAGCAGTGCCAGTGGGGATCAGCATAAGGTCCTAGCTGAAACTGATATTGCATGCAACTACTTCGCCGGTTTTGGGGATCCTAGTACACAATGAAGAGCAACATTCTGAATACAGTACAGACATACTGTAAGGTTAATCAGTGGCCAGGCTATGGAAATTTTAGTACTTACATGTTATTTACTAGCAGTAAATTAGCTTTTAAAAACATCCCTCAGTGAACTCTGTAGCTGCAGGTACTGTGGAGCAATATATTCTCAAAGCTCAGTGTCTTAGGTCAGAAAGGCTTGCAAGTAGCAAATCAGCTGATCTCCAAAACCAGACCCTCAGATTAAAGCTGAGATCCAAACCACACAAATATTGCATAAATACAAGAGCCATGTGTATTTGTACTTGAATTTTGGTGTCCCCTGTGTATTCCAGATCTGTTCAGTAATCAAGCATGAAACCACGCTTTATCTTTGTTTCTATGCAGGAGTTTCCTGTCATAGGAAACCATACTGCTGACATCTACCTGTGCAGAGTGACTGGTCTTGTACCTCTTACACCCCTGTAGTTTTCTGCAGATAGCTTGTAATGGGAGGACCTGCTGGGTGCCTCCCACAGCTCTGCTATCTGTACAAGCTATGTGCAGCACAGTGATGCCAGTGCTACTTTTAAAAGGTAATATCTAGGTTTGCAAATGCATTTGGTGCCCACAAAGTGGATTTACATAGTTTGTGGCTATTGAGGGATATAGGGTTCAGCTGTTGCTTATTTTTGAGATCAGTAGGAGTTGGTGCTGTGCCTCTACCCTATGCACCATTGACAGCCTTGATATTCTGAGAAGTGTCTTTTAGTATTCCAAAATATTCCACAGGCATGACTGTTACAGGCTGAAGGATACCACAGTATGGCTCCTTTCACATGAAGGATCCGATCAAATCCGCCTGTCTAATCAGATCAGAAGGCAGTCGGGTGAAAATGGACAGCGGTATCTTTATACTCCCAGCCGCCCATAGAGCATTCCAGGCTCTGTCCATGTTCACTCTGCGTAAGCCTGGAGGGGCATGGATCTGTCGTCCTGCACTGCTCTCACCTGAGTCCACTCAGTCTGAAAGGGGCCTGGAGCTGGCCACAAAAAGTCCAGATTTTGTTTCTTATTTGATCAGATATCACATGTAGATTTATTATTATTTGTGTGTGTGTTATATATATAATATACATACACACATGAGAACCCATCAGCATTCTTTTGTAGAGCAAGCCTGGATGCAGTTATCACCTTCTTTTTAAAATATACTGTTGAGATTGCTGCACAGTTTTATTTATTTTTTCTGAACTGAAAAATGTTTTCACCCTAGGAAAAGTGTTGGAACTACATAACAAACCCTTCAAACACTTATTTTTTTCCCTAAACAAGGGGAGATATTTTGTTAGCATGGAACAATGCTAATGTATAACAGGCCAGAGGCAGTAAGCATAAATTATCAGCTTAAAGATTTCTGGCTGGAAAGCCTTTTTTTATCTTTTTTTTTTTTTTGTGCAGTTGTACACGGGACGTTTTTACAACCTCTCCTGAACGATTTAACTTGACAGATAGTAACCCATGTTTAAAACGTCCCTTTTGCCATGTTTACATGCCGCGTTTAGCGGCGCTTGAAATGCCTCTAAACTCAGCTTCTGAACCCATTTTTTGCGTTCCAAAAAAAGCCTCTAAAATCGACTGCCTAGAAATGACTGTAAACGACCCCGTGTACATGTACTGATAAGATAACAGAGGAGAGTTCAGGGGCAGTTGGAAAAAATGCCCATCTGCTCCTAAATGTCCGTTTACCAGCAGCAGCGTACATGAGGCCTTGGTTGTTTAACAAACCCCTTCTCCTTTTTTTATTTTTCGTTTTTTTTACAGACCAAATGGGAGCAAATAAGAAAAAATAGCTGGAGTTTACAGTCAATAAAGTAATTCTAGAAGAAAAGAAAAAAACAAAAAGCAAACTTGTTATACTTAACTGCTCTGTGCAATGGTTTTGCACAAAGCAGCCCCGATCCTCTTTCTTTGGGTCCTCTGCCGGTCTTATTTTTTTCACTTTTGTGATAACAGTGTCATCTGTAGTACAATTGCACAGCAGCGTTGTCACCCAGTGTTGCCAAAGGTAAAAAAATTGTTACAGGAGAGACTTGAAAATTAAAAACTGCTTTGGTAATGCTATTGACAGACTGCACCATATATATTCTCTTTTACCCATAGTTCCATTTTAATGATGTACTCATGATTACTGAGCTGCATTAATTTGTTCCTCTGTTATCTGCATGCAATTCAGCCTAACCCGTTCCCACCAAGCCTATAGCAAAATGACCGCTGGGCGGGATGTTCATCAATCTGGGTGGACATCATATGACGTCCTCTCGGATCACACCACTGCGCCATCTGTCACTGTCCATCAGACACAGCCTATGACTAATCCGGTGTACCGACCCGCTGCCGGTAACGTGATCGCTGTAACCTATCACAGCAGATAACACGATAATTGTAACCAATGGATGACGTCCTTTCATGCCATCCAATAGGTACAAGTGTGTTGCTAGCTGTGACTGCTCACAGTGATCACATGGTACAGACAGGACCAATCAAATGTAATAAAGAAATGTGGACATTAGAGAATCATCACACTGCACAGCACCTGCTGATTTAAAGTGTTAGAGATCGGATCCATTGAGCCTTCTCCTTGTCTTACTTAGATCTTGTACTAATGTGTCCTTTTTATTGTATTGTTGCTGTTTTTACTTTTATGAAACCGCAAGGCAACACTGTTAAGAAATCTTTTACAATAATAATTTATCAGGCTACAAGCGCTTAAATTATTCATTATGGAACATGCACGGGGTCACTCGCTTGTATGAATTGCCTTGGACCAGTGTAATAAATAACATGTGTAATATAGTCAAAGTGAACCAGTGATTTTCCTAGGCAGCACAAGCAGGTGGTTTACTTTAATGCCCTCCTCCCAGCAGCTTTTATTCTCCTTTTCTTCACTCCCTAACCACTTCATTCAGCAGACAGTGTAAGCTCTATTTGGTTCTTTTGGTCAGAACCTCTACCGCAGGGATCTTCAAACTACGGCCCTCCAGCTGTTGCGAAACTACACGTCCCATGAGGCATTGTAAAACTCTGACATTGACAGACATGACTAGGCATGATGGGAATTGTGGTTCCTGAACAACTGGAGGGCCATAGTTTGGAGACCCCTGCTCTACTGGGCTGGCTTTCTTTCCCTCCCCAGGGGGCCAGTTACCTAGCCCAGCCCATGGAGTCACATGCCCCTTCTTATCCAGAAGTACAGAGCGTTTTCCTTGATCCCAGTAGCTAAATGTAGCAGCAGGTGAAGAGAGGAAAAGCAAGTATAAGCTACTGGGCTGCCGGATCTTAAAGCACACCTGTAATTTGCTCAGGCTGAGCAAAGCAACAGGTTCTCTGTAAAGTGTCCGCTTGTTTTTTTAGCTGTGGGTGAATAATTTTGGCCAAAGTTTACCAGTTTGCTTTTGTAACTCCTAAGTTGTCCAGTGCTGGCGAGAAGCTCCAGCTGGAAATCTTTGTCTCTATTTTGTGGTCCTATACTGCCTGTAACAAGGTTTAGGTTTCCTTACTTTCTGAATCTCTAATACTAGATAGGTAGGGTAGATAGTTCATGGGAAACACCGGAGGCTTGTATAATTACCTCTGCAGGTGGCTGGAGCTGGGAACTCATGTCCACAGATCTTACCTTCAGACTTCCTTAGACATGTAAGACACTGATGACTGGTTAAACCAGAGCTGAAATATTCAGTTTAGGAGGACACATATCCTTATTGTGGTTTATAACCACTTACATAGCTCATGGTTCAAGAATTCTCTCTTATTTTATTCAAGTGGCTGTAACAACTTATTTCCTTTGTATGTTAGTGTATTAACAGTCTTGTCTGTTTGCTTCTACAGTCCACGACTTACAGAGTTTTGGACTTGACAATGTAAGTTTGAGTTTTGTTATATTATCATTGTATTATTATCCCATTAATAGCTGTGATCTTAAGAATATATAATGACATTTCTTTTTTTTTTTTTTAGATAAATATGACACATCATATCAAACATTTGTCATTTGGGAGAGATTATCCAGGTTTAGTGAACCCTCTTGATGGAACAAGTGTAACAGCTGTGCAATGTAAGTACTTGCTACATTCCTTCTTCAGTTTATATATGGAGCTGTTCTGCATGATATCCTTCTCTTTTCACATGGTTATATAATTTACTATCCCAGGACTATGAAGATGACTGTGTGAGCCGCTTGTTTTGCTAGTTAGTGTGTTTTGTGCAGTGCCTGAGAGCTGCACAGAGTTTCATACAGCAGCATAGGGGCTATCGGCCTTAAAGTGGTTTTAAAGGCACAAGGTTTTTTTTATCTTAAGGCATTCTAAAGCCTTCCGTGTGCAGCAGTCCCCCTAATACTCACCCATCTCGGTTCAGCAATGTGCACGAGTGCCTCGGGCGTCCGTTTGCTGTCAAAGTCTGTTATCCAATGAGGAGAGAGGGGGCGGGGCCGAACCGCAGCTCCCTGTCTGAATGAACACACGGAGCTGCGGTCTGGCTTGGGTGCCCCTATAGCAAGATGCTTGTTGTGGGGGCACTCGGCAGGAGGGAGGGGCCAGGAGCGGTGGCGAGGGCCCCGAGAAGGAGGATTGGGACTGCTCTGTGCAAAACCACTGGCACAGGTAAGTATAACTTGTTTTGTTATTTTCAAAGAAAAAAAAGAGACTTTAGTAGCACTTTAAGCCTAGTACACACCAGTATTTTTCTTTTTTTTTTTCCTTCAGCCCTGCAGGACTGAAGGAAAAAAACAGACAGCTCAGGTCAGAGCAGCTATTGGCTGAGGGCGCTGATCAGGAGTGGATCATCAGACCTTTTTCGGTCATGCCCCTTCGGCAGAAGCCAGCCAGACTTCAGTACACACAGGCCGAATGGCGACCGGTTTCTGTTGAACCAGCCAATGCTGCCCAACATTCGGCCTGTGTGTGCTAGGCTTTAGTTAGGCTTTAGTTAGGTTTTAGTGCAGTGTTTGTCTTTTTAGCATAGAGACCAGTGTGGACGCCAGTTATGTCACATTTTATTTGTAGTGCTGCTTGGTTTTTAGATGTGTTCAGTCTGCTGTGTGTCTGTTTATAGTTATTAGTCATGCTAAAAAATATAATTTGTATTTAGCAAAGTGTATATATATATATATATATATATATATATATATATATATATATATATATATATATATATATATATATATATATATATATATATATATAATTTTTTTTTTTTTTTCTTGACATTTCAGAATGCTGATGCTCTAAAAATTAAAAACAATTCATAATCAATGTTTTTGAGGGATGCATGTTATACATGTATTATGTATGTATGTGTATATATATATATATATGTATGTATATATATATATATATATATATATATATATATATATATATATATATAATTTATATTACTCCACTACTGTTAGCCTAGATCTTGAAAATTTTAATCCAAAGTAACCCACCAATTTTCCTACCTTGTCTGTATGAATTGGGTCGGGTAACACTTGCTAACTGCATTTCACATCCTTCTTTGTTGTTTATCTTGTTTGACATTGGGCTGTTTTTTGCTCTTGTGCTGACAGAACCTTTTCACACTGACTGTACATAGGAATAAATGCTGGAGAGGTGGATTGTACAGAGCATAAATAACTATGGTAACATGGCATGGCAGCAGCTAAATTTGCAGACAGCAGAAATAATGAATATGCACACTGTGCTGTATTATGGAGAGTGTCACATGACCCACCACTCTATTGTTGATTACACCTCTATTTCCATTTTTTTTGGGGGGGGGGGGGGGTAGAAATGAACTGTGGTGTTTTGTATTCATGTCCTTTGCTACATTTACTCCTTTTCATATTTTTAAAACCATCAGATATTGGACCTGAACTTTGCCAAATTAAAAATGAACACACATCTAAAACTGCAACATACCATATGAACCTAAAATCAAAATCTTGTTTAGTTTTGAATAACGTAAGGAGGGATTAGAACCTCTGCATTTTTTTCACAGCTGTGTCACATTACAGAGTCTGCCTTAACTTTCTGTCACACAAATGTTACCGGAAGCAAAAGGAAATCTCTCCAATGTTCAGGGAAATCCCCCCTCAGACAATTTTCAATGTAACTGGTGTTTTTAATGGAAGATTTCCCTGCTTTTCCTGTTTAGGTAATAATTTTATAGTTTGAATGTTGAATTCACTTTCCATCATTTTCTGTACTGGTGACAATAGAGGAAGTGATGCAATCCAGTAATCAATTACATGTTCAAAGAATGAGCAAACAGTTGCATTTGTTTAAAAACTTATTTTTTTTATGTTCCTTTTTTTTTTCTTAGCCTCCATGATGTTTCAGTACTTTGTGAAAATTGTTCCCACAGTATATGTACAAATCGATGGAGAGGCAAGTAAAATCACTTCTCATTTTTGTACAAAAAACACACTAAAAATATATTTTTATATTAACCTTTCTATTACTGTAATAAACTGAACAGATCTGAGTAATTGTCTGACAACCAGTCTGGGCTGAAAGAGGAAGAGAATTAATTGGCTCTTTAATAGTTTAATGAGCAATATGATAAGTGTGGTAATTCATGGCAGTCAATCCACCTTTGACTTATGCACTATAGCAGTGGTTCTCTACCTCCAGTCTCTCAAGTACCCCCAACAGGCCATGTTTGCAGGTTTTGCTGTATCTTGCACAGGTGGTTAAAATCGGAGTCAACGGCTTGGTATTTTGGACAGCTATTTTATCTAAGAGAAATTCCCAAAACATGGCCTGTTGGGGGTACTTGAGGACTGAGGTTGAGAACCACTGCACTATAGTGCACTGAAGTCTGGGTAAGTACAGTCGGTTACTGCACCTCATACATCTTCCTCGCTTTTTGGTGACTTTTTGCCTCTAGGTGTTGAAGTCAACATGACCTTCCGTAAAATATATTGGGCTTCCTTCTGATTTTTTTTATTTTTAGTTGGCAAACAACCATTTTATATTGTGGGATCGCACTGAGTGTTTGGCTTACAATGAACCCATTGAACTCAGTGAGTGAGTTTAACAGGCAGTCCCGCCTCTCAAGCTCTGCAGCCTAAATTACCACAGTCGTGAAGCAAAGCATTGCAATGTGTATAGCCTTATCCAGCTGTATTTAAGATCCACAAGTCAATCTAGTGTGAGAACTTAACCGGTATTAGTAAAAGATTAGCAGCTTTATTATGAATAAAGCTGTGCATTTTTTACTAATAACAGTTGAGTCCTTGCATAAGAGTGTCTTGTGGATCTCTAATCCTCTTATTTATATGATGCTTCTAGTCTGAGGACCATACCAGAGATCTGTTTTTGGTGTGATGGTATACAGCCTTGGGATATCCACATATGAGTCTTCCATCTCATTCAGAAGTTTAATACTGCTGGAATTTCCAGTATCCAGGCAGTAACATTTGCATGCAGTAAAGGAAAATGTCCTTTATTTTAAGTGTACTTTCTGTGAAAGTAAATTAACCTGCCTCACAAACCTTCCTGAGCTAAAAAAAGCAAAGCACCCCACCCAGCTTGCATTGCTTTGTTTCATTCTCTGGCCTAAATCCTCCTGACACCTGCAGCGAGCCTTCATACACTTCTACACGGCCGCCTGATACATCTCCAGTTTATGGAGCAGCCAGCAGTGAAGAGGATTGAGCCAAAGGATAAACGTAAACACAGCAATCTTTCTGAGGTTAGCAGATATGGTGGGCAGGATAGTTTTAGCTCTGGAGTGCTGGGGAAGGATGAATAGTGCACTTTTACTGCAAGTACACTTATCCTTTTAACATTGTCTGTGTATTTCTTTGTATATCTCATATTTAGGTATTGCGCACCAATCAGTTTTCAGTGACCAGACATGAAAAAATTGCCAGTGGGCTGATTGGTGATCAGGGATTGCCCGGTGTGTTTGTGTTATATGAGCTGTCTCCAATGATGGTAAAACTCACAGAGAAGCACAGGTGAGCCATATGAAAGTCCCCATGTGCACCCGCTGCCCTGGGATTATATTATGCACACTCGCTAAAATTCAGATCACCTTGTTCCGTGTTTTCCAGGTCACTTACCCATTTTCTAACTGGAGTGTGCGCCATAATTGGAGGAGTATTTACAGGTAAGTGTATATCGCATCTCTGCTTTATTATCTTGTATTTTGTGGAAGGACTTTCACCCTTTTTCAGAGCTAGAATTTTGATTACCCATTAGAGATGCTGTCTGTATGGGTGTTTGGGTTGATTTTCTTCCACAGGCCTATAATATAATGTAAATTGGTTGTTGGCAATGTAGCAAAGGTATTTCAAGGTTGCAGGGCAAGCGCCACCTGGCCCTTATGTGGTTCACAGGCCTGAGATTGGGCAGCAGGGCTGTGTTCTAATGAGCATGTAAACCCTATTGACCATAGAGCCTGTGTGTATATACTGTACAAGTGTTGTAAGGACATTACATTTTATAAAGTGGTTGTAAAGGCTGAAGGTTTTTTACCTTTATGCATAAAGATAAAAAACCTTCAGTATGCAGCTGCCCTCTCATACTTGCCTAAGTCCAATCTCGATCCAGTGATGTTCACGAGAGCCGAGGCTTCCCCAGGTCTCTCCCTCCTGATTGGCTGAGATGCAGGAGCTATTGGCTCCCACTGCTATCAGTCACAGCCAGTGAGGTGGGAACAGGGTTGAGCTGCGTTCTCTGTCTTTTATGGACGCAGGTAGCCAGCTCGGGGGCGAGCATGCACGAATACCCCCACAGCAAGCGGCTTGCTAATGGGGGCACTCAGCAAGTGGGAGGGGCCCGGAGCGGCAGCGGGGGACTCAAAAAAGAAGAGCGTGTTGCTTTGTGCGAAACCATTGTACAGAGCAGGTATGACATGTTTGTTATTTTTTTTAATAATGTCTATTCCTTTGCAATCACTTTAAGCTTGTTTGCTTTTTCTGTCTCTTTGTAACCAACCCTTCTAAAATAGGACTTTTTAAAATTAATTAATTTTATTTTTTTTTATATACAGTTGCAGGCCTCATTGACTCTCTCATCTATCACTCCACACGTGCCATTCAAAAGAAGATTGAACTCGGGAAAACAACATAAAGGAAAAATTGTCTTCCATCCCCAGCAACAGACCAGAGACTAGCCAGCTTGCTCATTTGTTTACAGATGGGGATGGGTAACCTTACTGACAGAGAATGTGTGCATTTGGACACACGCCACATTGTCCTTATGAGAAATCTACCAAGAAATATATTTTCTAATGGTCAGAAGTTGGAGCCAGCATTGTTTCGCACAGAAATTTTATTAGGGTGAAATGCAAAATATCTTGGGCAGCCGTAAGGCGGTCCTTGGCACTTGTGCAGTCTTCATTTTAATCTTCCTTTGCGGTGTCCCAAATGAAAGGTGATGGTATTTACCAAACAATCTGGCTGGTCCACAAAACTTCTTGGTTGAAGAATAGAACTGGAGGTATCTTGCAGCCAGACCACACAGGTCACCAGCAGAGGACCATGGACTTGCGGCAAATCAGACGCTGTATGCAGGTTTGCATTCTGTTGGATCATAAAAAGGAGGAAATCAATTGCTCTACAATGGCCTAATGAAGTATGGTTAGCAGTATCCCTGACCAGTAAAATATTCAGGAATTTTTAAAAAAAATCTTTTGTCCTGTCTCTACTTGCAAGTGCACAGCTGATCTTGTGGAAATGTGTACAATTGTGTGAGATCCTTCTACGCAATCTCACAACACTTAACTGAGAATTGTACTGAATGTGTCTGACTCTAAGGATTCGCCTGGGTATTTATTGGGGTCATCTACTGCTAGTCTTATGTTTTCTCCTTTCTGAAGTCTTTTGTGAACATGTTTTTTTTTTGTTAGCTTCAAGCTGTGTTGTGAATGGGAAATTTGGCCCTTTTTCTATGGAAAATATTGCACAATGATATGTTTTTTTTCTGTCCATTAACTTGGCAAACACACATTAGAATGTGCTAGACAGCCAGATACAGGAGCACCAAGCTCTGATTTCTGGATGGTGGTATGGCACCTTGCCATTTTACCTGTAGCTTTATACAAGGAAGTGTGCAGTTCAAGTCTAATATTAATGTCCCATAGACTTGAATGAGACAACCTGTACTGCAGGAGCAACATTCTATCTCCAGGATGTTAGTGTGGGGACAGTCCTAGAAAATGCACAGTGGTCAATTTTCATTATCTCCTGGTGTTTGATGCACTTTTGCCATATTTTTCAGCAGGGGTGCAGATCAACAAATCTGCAGAATGTGTTTTATCTTCTCTTGGCATTCCTGTTATGTGTCCGAAGCCAGAGATGGGTAATTAGTATTTTTTTTTAAAGTATATTAGCAGTGGCATTCTTCATACAAGTCTTGGCACAAGTAACCTGTAAAGCAGGCTATGCTTTAAAGGTAGAGTTATCCTTTAATTTTTCACACCTGCTAAGTGAAGCCTTCCTCCCCTGTCGCAGCAATATTCAACGTGCAACAAAATTGTGCCCATCTATCCCTCCTTTTTCTTGTACATGCAGTACAAAGAGCATATTGCTGTGAAGAGTAAAGTGGTTTCATGGACAAATATGTGGGACCACCACATTTTCCTTTTAGTGCACATAGATTGGGTCCAGGTGAAAGTTGTTACTTGAATTCAATAGATCAGCTGATATTTATGAAGGGATGCAAAGAACGAATCTAGGAAAATTAAAAGATTTTATGGATAATTTGGGACTGATAAACACTACAAAAATGTATAATACTACACTTTATCATTGTAACAGATTTAGGTAAATTTAAAGTAGACTATTAACTTATATCCCTTCCATCAAAACTATAAGCACAACACCTTTTTATAAAAGGAATATAAAAAGAAGGGCTGAAATATATTTACTGGGTAAAATGCTGCCCCAAGCTCCTTGTACTGCTGGTTACAGGACCAGAAACCTAGACTTCTAGTCACACGAGATCTGTTGAGGTTTGGTGATTGTCCTGGTTTAGCAGATATTATGCGTGCAACTGCCTAGCGTGTGTCACCAGAGGAGCCGATATTTTAGACCTTCCTCTTTACCTTTTAGGACTTTGCATATGCATTCTAAATATATATATATATATATATATATATATATATATATATATATATATATATATATATATATATATATATATATATATATATATATATATATATATATATATATATATATATAAATTTGGTTTTTTTTAAATCTTTTTTTTTCTTCTTCTACCAGAGCCAGTCTTCGTACAAACAATCAACAGGTGTTTCATAGCTGTTAGACCTTGACTGAAACAAGACTTTAGACTTTGAAGATTTTGAGAATAAACTACTTCATAGTACAAACCGCTGGAAGGGTCAGGGATAGCGTCATTAAACTTGTTCCCACTGGCCATACGCATATATGCAACTGCTGGACATTTAGGCCAAGCGGCCACATGTGTGCGTCCATGGGGAATGGCTTTTCTGTTCTGAGCGTGTGCTTACAAAACATAACCTAAGATGTCACGGGCAGCTCCCAATGCTTACTTGCAATTGGCAGCTTCTGATAATGTGGCTGAAAGATCTGAATGCCCACCTCCTTAAAGGGGCAGCAAAGGTGAAAAGACTTTTACTGCTTGGTAAGAATATGTAAATAGTTTAAGATGGCTAAAAGTGCATCTGTTCCCAGAATAACATGTCTAATTACAATGAGGTGGGGGGGGGGGAGATAAATGTAATTATAAGTCCATTTTAAAGTTTCTAAAATATCTTTGCATTAATGACTTGCAGTAAACTGTTTATCCAAGGGGCTGCACCTCTATGGAAGGCCTGAAGCCAGTCATCTATGAAGCTATACTTGACAGTTTAAAAGGAGATGTCTCGTTTACTTTGAGCAAAATAAATACCCTGTTAAAAATACATTTACGGAATCTGTTTATCCTAACAAAAGATTTATTATTCTGTTTAGTCAGTTTTGATTCAACCAATGATGCTAGACAGCACAGCCAGGTACTTGAACTTCACTGCAAAAGCAGTACAAGTATGGTCTAGATTAGAATATACTCCCAGCCTACTGTTTGGAAAATTAATGAACAGCAGTAATTAGGACCTCCATCTGTTTTCTGCTGTCCCCATATGTGCAGGGCAGCTGAGTTCCAGTGCTGCTCGTCAAGATGGATTCAAATACTGCACTAGTTGCATTCTAAAAACACATTTAGGGCCTGTAGTAACGGACTTATTTTCATGCATCAGAAATGCTTGTCCCCTTCTACAAGTGGATGGAAATGTAAAAGTAGCTTGATACAGCTTAAGAGGTCAAACACACAATTAACTGTGAATTATATCAGAAGTGACTTGGACTTATCTCAGATGAAGGCTGAATGCACCATTAAGCACACTGGCCTTACTTTTTTTTTTTTTTGGTAAAGAAGTACATAACTTCATTATTAGATTTTTTTTTTTTTTTTAAGACTGTGAAACAGTTTCCCAACTTGCACAATCATGAGGCACCCCCTTCTAAAGTGTAATAAAAAAAAACAAATACCTTACATTTAACAGGGACATCCACACACATAAGACACCCAACAATAGAGGGGATTTATTCTTTCAAATACACTTTTGCACACTACTACTGACTAATATTCCAGCATTTATTCCTTATTTTCTCTTTCCCATGCAGTGAATGAGATCTTACTGCTGATTTATTTTTTTTTGGCTGTTTTACAGGATAATGATGCTGAGAATATAATGGCTGCCCACACATTTTTCTCACTGCAGGTTACATTTAAGCAGTAATATAATGTCACAATTTAATTTTAGATCATTGTTCACTGTGTGTGTTTGCTGCACACATTGATGCTGAGCTATGACAAGAGAGAAAACAATACAGACTGAGCTAGTCCCAATTTTAACCAATCAGGTGCTGGATTCCAACCAATAACTTTTTTTTTTTTAAATTGATGGTTGGTATCTATATAATACAGCTTTAGTTTGGAACTTGTAAACTTCCCTAGGCTCCCCTCAGTACCTCCTGCAAACCCAGAAGCCTAGGAGTTTGGTCACTTGCACTCTGCTGAAAGGCTAAAACCAGCCAATTCTGAACTCCTCATCCATTCAACAGAGATCATGTGGTAAAATGTTACATCTTCCACAACCAACACTGGGGTTTTTATTTTTATAAACCTTTATTGGCAAAGGATCATTGAACTGCCCACTCACCACCCTGGAGTGTTTTGGCTAGTGTGAATTGATTATAAGTCACTGGTCCAGAATAAGGGTGCAAAGCACTGTAAAGTCTATGCTAAAAATGATCAGTACATAAAAAGGTACCTGTATCCCAAAATACTATACAGGAAGGAATTTGACTGAGGCAATACGGACCTTTATAGTACCACCATAGCCCCAACACCACTTTTTATATGAATTAAAAACATATTTTATTACAAAACTAGAAAATATTGTAGACCATAAATCATGCCTGATTATACTATTTCTCCAGGCACAATTTATTATCTACAATATTTTAGAGTTTTGTACTAAAATACCACACATCAGATGCAATATAAAAAAAATTATTAAGGGAGCTCAGAGCTTCAGGATAGAACAGACAATGTCTGTATAAAAACAAAAGTCCAATGATGATGGCGATGGCAGTGATAATGATGTTATTTCAATACTTAGGGCTGTAAGTTACAGATAGAAGCAATCTCAATGAAACACAAGCAGAAAAAAAAAGGTGCCTCTAAGTGTAGAAGTTAAAACAGTTTAATAGCCCCAGTGGGATTGAAAACACAAAATCAGAAGGTAAAGAAAGCACATCATGGAAGATGGTTGGGTGGTAGGTTATTCAGCATCGGAGGGGTTCACAGCGGAAGGAAATCCCAAGGCTGTTTGTGTGTCACATCGAATCCAGTCAGAGTCAGCAGTGGAGTATCCAGGACGCTGGCGGAAGTGACGTAGTCCGAGACCTATCATAGGTTGATAAAGGAACCAGAGTTCCGAAACGCGTCCCTTTCTTATGACCTCGTCCGGTTTGCGGTCCAGGCTGGTTACTGTCCCTCAGTGCTGATATTTCCAGGTCCTCTCTTCCTGGTCTCTGACTACGTCACTCCCAGCGTCCTGGATACTCCGCTGCTGACGCTGACTGGATTCGGTGTGACAACACACAAACAGCCTTGGGATTTCCTTCCGCTGTGAACCCCTCCGATGCTGAATAACCTACCACCCAACCATCTTCCATGATGTGCTTTCTTTACCTTCTGATTTTGTAAGTGTTTTTAATTCCGCTGGGGATATTAAAAACTGTTTCAACTTCTACACTTAGGAGGCGCTTTTTTTTCTACTTGTGTTTCATAGAAAATGTGGTGTTATGTCTATGGTGGTACCATAAAATTCTGTATTGCCTCAACCAAATTCCTTTTTATGAAGTGTGCCAATCAGAAAATCAAATCAGCCAGGCATCTCCCATTTTCAGAAGGAATCCTCACTGGCTCCGTATTTCCCCCCCGATTGTTTTTCTTTTAATCCTCAACCATAAAAGACTTCCTCTCTATATTAAAAATATTATTTCCTAGTCCTTTTTAAAGACCTCTTCCAGCTGTCTACCATGTTGATCATTGGCAGGGAAATTTGCCAAATATCCAGCGACGATTTTTATTTTAATTCTTGTGGGGTGTTTTATGGGGAGTGATTGTGTCAAACGTTGATGAACTTCATTAAATGATTTTATTTAAATACAGTTCTGATGTGTTTCTTGTTGTAATTTCTTTTAGTCCCATTCAAATGGACCTGTCCTGTAGTATTGAAGACATTTTACTACTTATACTAGTGACTTCTTCAGCTCTAAAGAGTGACAAGAACATACCCTGGTAATTATAGACAGGTAACTCAATCACCATGAGGTCATGTAACGTGTGGATCTTGATTGTCCAAAAACATGACCAGAGGTAACAAATTTGGAACTGTACTGGGATCTCTGCAGTATCCAGTCCAGAAGTCTTTTTTTTTTTTACCCCTCTCAGTTCTTCCACTAAGAATACAGAACATCGTCCCCTATCTTTGAAAATTGTGTAGTTAAGCAAGACAACCGGGCAAGGCTAACAGTACAATTTGCAAAACCTTTGCATAACATTTTTTTTTTTTTTTTTTAAACAAAAAAACCCCCCTTTAGACCACTTTAGAAAAATGAGTGAATCACACAAACAGGAAATTGTAGTTATCCTTCGCAGGTATATTATATAAACACTGAAATGAAAACAATACACAACTCAAACTGGTTGACAAAGCTGAGTGTTTATTTCACCAGTTACATTCCAAGTCCATTTTCTATCTATAGTGTAAACATTTAAAGAGGAATTAAACCCTGGACCAAACTACCTTTATCAGTGGTGGGGCAAGCAAACTTAATAAAAATGATTTGGGCTCCTCAGCAACTTTATGTCTATGTGGGTGTCCCTTAAATGCGTTAAAGAGATAGACTGTTTATTCCGCATAATATGGAAAGGTCAGCATCCTGAGATCAAACTCTTAACGCTTCAATTACCCAAAGATGAGGGGTGATTGGCGGTGCCTCAAACGAGACCGTACTTCATGGAAGCTCAGCTTCAGCACTTTGCTGGATGGGGAGTGACGAACTGGGAAGACCCCAAACAGACTGCTTCTGTGTCATCTTTCCCGTTATACTCTTGTAGCCCAACTGGAGTCAGGAGCTTTTGCCTATGTTCCTTCACAGCCCAACGCTGGTACTCCTGCACAAAGGTTTTGCAAGAGATGAGACGTATTATGAAATATGACGGTATCTCAGTGTATGCACCGCTATGGGGAAATATGAGGAGTTACGTAAATTGGTGGGATTTGAGCACCTGTACATACTGGGGATTCACTATATTAAATCTTTCTTCAAGAATTTAGGCCAAAATGGATTCTGTAACATTTGGTGAAAACAACTAAAATCAGTGTACATTAGTCTGTAGGAAAGTCCAAAACTATGGTATATCTCTGAAATTTGTTCAATTCAGACGTACTGATGGCCCATCTCATTTCTTCGGGCCCAAAAAATGCCAGGACAGTACAGATATCCCCCAAATGATCCTTTTTTTGGGATAGAACACAGCCCAAGGTATTTAGGAAGAGGCATGGTGAGTTTTCGGAAGTTATTTTTTGGCATACGTTTTTGGAAAAATTAAGACTTTCACCAGTGCAGTACAGAATCATCATAAAAGGTTTTTTTTTTCACGATTTTTATTTAAAACACACTTTTTGAGTAGAGCAATATAATGTTACCATGGTAACATTGTTCTACTCTGGAGAATATTTTTTTTTTTTTTTTTTTAATACACATTAGGTTTGCATATAGCAGCGCATTACATTGCTATATGCAAGCATTTTACTGAACAAAAGCGATTCATTCGGTTTGTTTTGTTGTGCTTGGATGTGATTGGTCAGAGCTAATCACATGGTACAGATGGACATGTGATCACACTGACCAATCACAGCTAGCAACACAATGGATGGCTTGAAAGGAAGCCATGTATTGTGTTTTTGTAAACAATTCACCAGTACATGTGCTGGTCAAGGAAAAAAATGGGGGTAATCCTGATTAAAAGAAAACAATTCTTCTGTCACCAAAGGTGCTGCAGCACCTTGTTAATCCACTGGGTGGTGGAAATGGATCTATACAAGCAAAGAAGAGGAAAAGAGCACGACCGCCCTAGTGTAATACTGTTTATTTGAGCAAATGAGAAAACTTTCCATAAGTTGCACTCACATTTTGAAAGCACATGTACAGGCATGCAGTACTCACGTACTCCCCTCCCGGATGGTCACTGTAAGAAGTGTCGATGGACGAGGAACATCCAACCTCCCCAGTATCAGATGTCAGATCACAAGCCGCCCGACATTACCTCCGGCGCGCACAGCACCCGGACCAGCCCGCATCACGCTGTGATGATCTGACCCACTGAAGGGGGGAGAGCCGATGGAGACCAAATACGTCAGCCCGCGGGGTTTCTATGACAACACATTTCAGAGGCTCTTCTTTATCAAGTCACTTTCATCATTTGCTCTAATAAACAGTATTACACTAGGGTGGCCATGCATTCTTTTCCTTTATATATCCATTGTTTCCAACTGTCATGTGACCTGCTGTAATTGGTCACATGGTACCGGCAGCGAGCCAGTACAGTGATCAGTCATCTGCTGTGTCCGGTGGACGCAGCCGTTGACAGGCCGCACGCTATCCGGGAGGGCATCATGCGACGTCCACCCAGATCGACGAGAGGTTCTCACCAGAATCATTATGCCATAGGCCAAGCAGGAATCAATTTATAGCACGTAAAAACATTGCTCTAAGTTGGTTATCTCCTAGGCCTCCTCATGAAGAATGGCAGCTCCAGGTCAATGACACGATTTTGAAAGAACAACAGATCTACCGAAATAAGGGCACATCCAACAAATTCCATAAACTTTGGGAGCCACTGCTAGGTATAATAGGCCTAAAACCCTTTTCGCTGGTCTCTTACAGGTTGTTACAATTCTGATATAGAGTAATATGCATCAGCTGCATATGGCTGTGGGTAGTCCCCAAGTTTCTAATTGTCTGGTGAAATAAATAGCCCAGTCGATATGGCAGGGTATGATGACTTAAAGTTGTGGCAAGGTGTATAGACGTTTGTGTGTGACTGTTGTATGTGAATGTTTGCCGGTAGAGGGCCTTGTATGTTCTCAGTGGAATTGGTTGCTTCCTAATGTTTCATCACATGCTAAGCCTTGAGTATGATTACAAAGGTTACTACAGGATTAGAGATATTGTAAGATCTTCTATAGGGTTTCTAGGGACTAATATTCATGCTGCTTGTTCAAAGCCTTAATGTCAGACAGTTGGAAGCTTATTTGTATACTGTGATCGCATTTGAATTGTGTTTTTTTTTTTTTTTTTATTGCTTTTTTTTCTATAAGGCCCCTTTCACGCGATCAGCCCGCAAAGATCCCCCTATCCGTTTTTTTCAGGCGGATGTGAGCGGGCCACCCATTGACTTGTATGGGCAGGCAGATGTCAGCGGAGATGTGTCCACAGACACCTGCCTGCCATCCGACAAGATCTGCTGAAACCAGACGGATAGCTAAAACGTTTGCCATCCATCCAGCGGATCGGATGAAAAGGACAGGTTGTCCATTTTCATCCAATCTCGCCATAGAGGACAGTGGGGCTCTGACCAGTCAGTCCCTGCACCGTGAGCAGAGACGGACCTGTCATCTGCCGGCTCAGCGGGGATCAACTGAGAGATCCCCCGCTAAGCTAGTGGAGTCCACTGAGTGGATCCACCCCATGTGAAAGGGGCCTAAAACTCCGCCCCATGTAATAGGGGCCTAAGACTGAAACTTTCAATAAAAATTGGAAAAAAAAAACATTGAAAAAAAAAAAAAGTAGCATTCCAGTCAAATCCTAACTATACAGTGAGGAAAATAACTATTTGATCCTCTGCAGATTTTATAAGTTTGCCCACTTACAAAAGAAATGAAGGGTCTAATTTTTATCATAGGTGTATTTTAAATGGAGACAAAAATAAATAAATAAATCACGATACCAATGTTATAAATTGGAGTGGTAGTTCAGTGAGTAAAATAAGTATTTGATCCCCTACCAACCAACAATAACTCTGGCTCCCACAGACAGGCTACAGTAGGTGCTCATATGGTACACAGATTAGTCCGATCAATTTAAGAAGGTGCTCCTAATGACAACTCGTTATGTGTATAAAAGACACCTGTCCACAGAACCTTTCTTCCATTCAAACCTCACCATCATGGGCAAGACCAAAGAGCTGTCAAAGAATGTCAGAGACAAGAGATTGTAGACCTGCACAAGGCTGGAATGGGCTACAAGGCCATCAGCAAGAAGCTTGGTGAGGAGACAACTGTTGGAGCGATTATTCACAAATGGATGAAATACAAAACCACCATAAATTGCCCTCGGTTTGGAGCTCCGTGCAAGATTTCACCTCATGGGGTAAGGATGATCATGAGAACTGCACGGGAAGAGCTTGTGAATAATCTCAAGGAAGTTGGTACCACAGTCACCAAACCATTGGCAACAGAATAGGCCACCATGGATTGAAATCCTGCAGTGCCCGCAAGGTCCCCCTCCTCAAGAAGGCACACAAACAGGCCCGTCTGAAGTTTGCCAATGAACATCTAAATGATACAGAGGATTGGGTGACAGTGCTACGGCCAGATGAGACCAAAATTTAGCTCTTTGGCATTAACTCAACTTGCCGTGTTTGGAGGAAGAAAAATGCTAAATATGACCCTAAGAACACAATCCCTACAGTCCAGCACAGAGGTGGAAACATGCTTTGGGGCCGTTTCTTTGCTAAAGGTACCGGCTGACCTTGCCGCATTGCGGGGCCAATGAATGGGGCCATGTATTGTAAAATCTTGGATGAGAACCTTCTTCCCTCAGCCAGAACACTGAAGATGGGTCATGGATGGGTCTTCCAGCATGACAATGACCCAAAACATACCACCAAGGCAACAAACGAGTGGCTCAAGAAGAAACACATTAAAAAGGTCATGGAGGGGCCTGGCCAGTCTCCAGACCCTAACCCTTTAGAAAGTGTATGGAGGGAACTGAAACTTTAAAGTTGCCAAGCAACAGTCAAGAAACCTTAAGGATTTAGAGAAGATCTGTAAGGAGTGGACCAAAATCCCTCCTGAGATGTGTGCAAACCTGGTAACCAACTACAAGAAACATCTTACCTCAGTACTTGACGGAGAAACCCTTGTCAGCAAGCACAAAGTCATGTTTTGCTTGGGGATCAAATACTTACTTTACTCACTGAACTGCAACTCCGTTTATAACATTTGTATCATGTTTTTTTTCTGGAATTTTGGTTGCTATTCTGTCTATCATTTAAAATACACCTATTTAAAAAAAAAAAAAAAGAAAAAAAGTATAGACCCTTTATTTCTTTGTAAGTAACTTACAAAATCTGCATGGGATCAAATAATTTTTCCCCACTGTACTTAACCACTTTAGTCCTGGAAGGATTTACCCAATTCCTGAGCAGGCCATTTTTTGCGATACGGCACTGCGTCGCTTTAACTGCCAATTGCGTGGTCATGCGACGCTGTACCCAAACAAAATTGATGTCCTCCCCCCCCCCCCCACAAATAGAGCTTTCTTTTGGTGGTATTTGATCACCTCTGCGGTTAATATTTTTTGCCCTATAAACAAAAATTAAAAAAAAACAAAAAACAAAAAAAAAAAACTAAATTTTTACTTTCTGCTATAAAAACATTTCCAAAAATAATGCAATACACGTATATTGATTGGTTTGCGCAAAAGTTATCGCGTCTATAAAATAGGGAATAGATTTATGGCATTTTTTAATATTTTTTTACTAGTAATGGCGGCGATAGTGATTTTTAGCAGGACTGTGGCGGACAGATCAGACACCGAACTGACATTTTTTTGAAACCAGTGACATTCACTATTACAGTAATCAATGCTAAAAATATGCACTGTTATTTTACAAATGACACTGGCAGGGAAGGGGTTATCAGGGGTTAAATGTGTTCCCTGTTTTTGTTTTCTAACTGTATGGGAGACTGTGTGACTGGGGAAACACACCCATCAGTCTTCCTGCATAGCAGAAAGGATCTGTGTGATCTCCCCTGTCAGAACGGAGATCTGCCTTGTTTACTTAGGCAGATCCCAGTTTTGTCACTGTGGGGAATGATCACTGGCCAATGGGAGCCTCCAGCGGCACGCACCCACAAAAGAGAGTTCCCGCGCTGACGTATAGCTACGGCGATTTGAGGGAACGAGCCACCTTGCCGCAGTAGGACGGCGGCTGGTCGGAAAGCAGTTAAATCTGCTTCAACCCCATTCTAAGCCTATTCCAACTACCCTGTAAATAAAAAATGTTGATACTTACATATTCCGAGGTTGCTCCGGTCCAGTCACATGATTGGCTCCCAGTGCAGGCTTCAGTGTAAAGGAAGGACAGCCGACAAATGATGCCCTGTAGTAAGCCAATGGGTGACGTCACTGCATAGGCCCTGCAGACCTTGGCGATCTCTCCAGCGGCCGGTTTTAGTGAAGAGGAGAGGTCATTTGAACAGACCCTCCTCAGAATAGGCAATTCAAGAGATCTTTCCAT
The DNA here is from genome assembly GCA_037952925.1 of Lithobates clamitans. Classification (NCBI taxonomy): domain Eukaryota; kingdom Metazoa; phylum Chordata; class Amphibia; order Anura; family Ranidae; genus Lithobates; species Lithobates clamitans. The sequence continues at coordinate 361,869 of JBBGZY010001502.1, forward strand.
TACAGGATTGCATAAAATTTTAGTAAACATAACTGCAGATTCTACCTTTTTTCAGTTCTGTAGAAATAGCCGTTTCATGGTTTCATTTTTAGACAAGTTCCTGAATGGGCAGGTCTGCATTATAAATCACCTCAGTGTTCTAATGCGAAAAGCAGCAGGGTCTGCATCCCTTAAGAAGTAGGCAATTCTTATGATATCTAAATGTATTCTAGTGCAGACATTCAAGAAAGTGAGTCAATCACACAAACAGAAAAGTGTAGTTATCCTTTAATAACTTACCTGCAGGTCCTTATTGTATAAACACACACACTGGGCAGCACAGTGGTGTAGTGGTTAGCCCTTTCACCTAGCAGCAATAGGGTCGCTGGTTCAAATCCCGATCATGACACCATCTGCCTGGAGTTTGCATGTTCTCCCTGTGCCTGCGTGGGTTTCCTCCAGGTACTCCGGTTTCCTCCCACAATCCAAAGACATGCTGGTAGGTTAATTAGATCCTGTCGAAAAATTGGCCAAATATGTGTATGTTGTATGTGTATGTGTTTGTAAGCGTGTCAGGACCCCATGGGGCAAAGGACCGCACTATACTGCAGATAGACACCAGCAGCAAAAAGCGCCCTGAGGCGATACAGTTCGCAGGGGTAGCGCTATACAAGTCACTCCATTCATTCAAAGAGAAAACCATACAAAACTCAAACTGGTTGGCAAAGCTGAGGGTTTATTCCACCAGTTACATTCCAAGTCCGTTTTCGATCTATAGTGCAAACATTTAAAAACGGAGATTATAAGATCAAACAAACTACTTCTGCAATTCTCCTATAACCCGTTTTACAAATACATAGTATATTGTAGAAATATAGCAAGAGAGGAAGAAAAAACAAAAAAAAACAACAACACACCCCACACAATACAAATCCCAATAGAAAAATACAAAATATTTTAGAGCCCAAACATGATTATATTCGAAGCACACAAGAAAAAATATAAAAGCAGTGGAACATGAAAAAACAAAACCCCTTTAAATACTGTGCATATAGAATATAACACAATGCAAATAAAGATATTATAGACTTAAGAGTGTAAGCCTAGCATTACTGCTAGATGAAAACGGAGTGGATGAACTTTGAATTTTTCCTGTTGTGTTTGTATCAGAACAGAGGAAAAAATGCTGCTGTTGCCTATAGAAGATTTTTTTGAAACCTACTATACTCCATGCTCCTCTGCTCTAGTTGTCACATGAAATCCAATCGTTTTCAATATTATTATTATGTCAGTAAACACATCCCCGGCATGTGCAGCATGCTAGGTCAGAGGAGCCAATATACCATACCTACTGAGAGAGTGCAATTGCTGAACTAATCACTTGTAGGCAGACTGTTAGCCAGGGAATAACTCCTTTTGACAGAGTCCCTTTAAAAGTATAGTGCTTTAATATATATATATTTTTTTTAGATAAATAACTTGTTGTAAATCAAATACAAATGTAGCATGCTTTTTATTTTAGGTAAAGTTTGAAATTATGTGTATATACTGGTGCAGCCATCTTTGCATGTTATATACTCAGGCTGCTTTACAGCACTACACATTGGGGTGGATTTACTAAAGGCAAATAGACAGTGCACTTTGCAAGTGTAGTTGCATCTCATCTTCCTTAGTAAATGTAATGTGGTAAAGCTTCACTTTGTAAAAAGGGAAAAAAACGCTTTGCTTGCACACGATTGAATGATGTACAGTAAATCTGCAGAGCTTTGCCACATTTACTAAGCCCTGGGGGAAAGGAGTGAAACTGCACACAGTCTATTTGTTTTTAGTAAATCAACCCCGAAGGCTGGGATTTACTGCTTCCTCCCATAATGTAAGCCAGCGAGGCAGGCAACCTAATGTTCTACCTGTGTGTAGCTGTTAAACTGTATATAAAACCTAAAAACGAACTGCTCTTTTTTCCCCTCCCTTTTGGTCTGATAAAAATACCATTGAAAGCATTGTTATATCTGTTTGACAAGTGCAAAAAAAATACCTCTAATCTACCAGAAATCTTGTCAGCTGCTAATCTTCCTGTGCTCTCTTCCTTTGCTTATCAATTATTAGATTGTTCTAAGGCCTACATGATCTCACCCATCTAGGTTATGTACAAAAAGGACAGTTGTCCTGCCCCGTAAAGCCAGCCATAGACTAGGTTTGAACCTGCTGAGATTCGAACAATGTATGGGCAGGCTGAATGAACCCAAGATGATTGATCATGAACGCACTATACCTTCCCTTTAGAAGAGAAGTATGGCCAAAGCTTTTTTGGTCCAACTTCTCTTCTGGGTCACATGAGTGCACTTATTTCTGCACTCTTGTGACCCAGGATTCAGCCAACAGCGGGCTAAAGCCTTCAGTCAGCTGACATCACAGAGCAGGTCCAGGCTCTGCAGGGATCCGGACAATAATGGCGCGCCGCTGAGAGCCTGAGCCAGCTGCCCCCCCACCCCCTCCACTTCAGTGGGCACTGGGAGGGCAGAGCAGAGAGCCGGTATCTTACAGTGACCGCTCTCTGCTCACTGAAGACAGAGAACTGAGCAATCAGAGCCAGCGGGAAACAGCTGCAGCATCAGAATGATGTATGTTAAGAGTTTTTTTTACTTTTCTGGAGAAGTGTGGGATAGCAAAAAAATTGATAAGAAAGTTCACCCTTGAAACATAACAGGGAACATTTTGAACAGAACTGACGCTGGCGCACCCAAGTATCAAACTAAAAACATTTTAAAAAGGTAAAAAAAAAAAAAAAAGAAAGAGACAATCTTAAGTCGGATTTGATTGCTTGTAACAATGTAAAAAAAAAAAAACCTGACAATCTTCTGGTCGGACCTGATATTTGGTTTTGCAATGATTAATAACACTTTCTGTTTTCTACTTTTAAATAAAAGAATATTAAAACTCATCTAAAAATGCGAATAATGGATCTGAAGAATGAAACATTGTTGAAAGCAAATCAAAACATTCCTTCTAAAGCCTAAACATAAAATTAAAATATAATCAATATATTATTAATATTATTAGTTATAGTAATAAACTCTGGCAAATAAACCTCCACAAGGGAAGAAAAGAATTCTGGGTAAAGGTCAGATTTCAGATGACCTTTAGAAGAGAGATGTTGTCATCTAGTGGCTCAAGTCTCCCTTCTTGTACATTGCACCCCAGTGATGTCAGTTGTGGCCAATCACACGATGGACAGAACACCAGCACCATACTGCTGAGGCTCAGTGACTGAAACGGGCAATGTCCTGGGTCAGCAAAAGCCGATACTTCAAGGGCACCTTCGCACTTATCCATTCTATTGCAGCATGGCACACTTTACTGTGCCATACTTTGGACATCAAAATGCCTCGAGTTACATCAGCTTATTCATGGACTTTCAATACACATCAATGGAAGGAAAACCAGACTTGCACTTTTTCTTTAACGGAGTGCACGGCAATGCAAGATAGGTGGGTTGTGGTGTGCAGGAGTGCAGGTCTCTTTAACATCCACTGTATTTGTGTGCTGGGATGCCAAATCGAAACGAATGGCACCACATCTCAAGAGTGCTTTGTGTTTTGGTAATGTCCAATAAGAAGCTTTACAGCAAGAAAACATTATGAAGTTAGCCTAAAAGACTTTTACACAAAAACCTGCATGAAATAAATAAAAGGTTTACCCAGAAGCCCTTTCTGTTATTCAACAGCATACATTTAAAAAGGAAGCACTGCCCAAAGTCTCCCTTTTTGTATTGTAATGAAGAAAGTCTCAAGCAGAATATAAAAAACAAAACAAAAAACACAAACAAAATGTAGGTCAGATGATCAGCGGTTTGCCATTAAGCTTGATAAAGTTGGCTTTGTTGCTTCCCAATTTTTAGAATCTCTGTGGGACTAAAGAGGTGAGGCATTTGCAATGGCCTAAACTCCAACCCCACTCACAGTAATGATAAAGCCAGGCTAAGGAAGTATTCCTCCTCCTGCACCCTCCATAAATGTAAATCTGATGAATCCAGACAATCACGAAGTGACAGAACCTGGGAACTGTGCTGTCAGAGTCCTTTAAAGTTTAAAGAAGCACCCAAAACCCGCTTTAGGTCACCACTTGAGCCTTTAAATAAAAAGGTGCGTAATCATATGTCCTCATGCTGTGTGATCTTAACCTGGCTGGTCCAACAGCACATATGGTAGATAAAAGATAGAACTGGTGAGGTTTGCAGTTCACAGGAGTCTACGAACTGTTGAATCGATTAACAAGCTTGGTTCTGGACTTGTGCATAGACTCCACATGTTGCGGGTCTTCATTTTCATCCTCTTTATCACGCCAGCTGTCCTTCAGCGGAGTCATATCTGGAGCTACTACATCACCATCCTGAAAACAGATGTGCCAGGTTCATTTTAGTCAGGGAAAGATAGGATGGAAATTGGTAAAGGCTACAAACAGAAACAAACATAAGCTGCAACGCTACAAAGAAAAACAAAAATCAAAACAGATTCCATTCTGACATCCCAATACAAAATCCTAAAACCGCTAAACAGACTGACTAATCTAAATCAGCCTGTAAATCACTCAACCCTTTTGAGAGTTTTTTTTTTTATATTGTAGAACACTTGACAATAGATTTTTTTTTTAACTCACAGTATATTATTTTTTTTTAACTCAACCAACACAAAGAAGGGAAAAAAAGAAGATCTTTTACAAAGTGATTTAAATGAATTATGAAGAAAAGACTGAGTCTTGTATCATGTTAGCCATTGATTAATGTAAAAAAATGTGGCACCAAAAAAGGGTATGTAAACCCTATGAACAAATTTGCTCTCTTTAATATACCATTAAAAACATTTTGTTATTTTCCTCATTAATGTATACACGGCACCCCATATTAACAGAAAAACACAGAATTGTTGACATTTTTGCAGATTTATTAAAAAAGAAAAACTGAAATATCACATGGTCCTAAGTATTCAGACCCTTTGCTGTGACACTCATATATTTAACTCAGGTGCTGTCCATTTCTCTGATCATCCTTGAGATGGTTCTACACCTTCATTTGAGTCCAGCTGTGTTTGATTATACTTATTGGACTTGATTATGAAAGCCACACACCTGTCTATATAAGACTTTACAGCTCATAGTGCATGTCAGAGCAAATGAGAATCATGAGGTCAAAAGGAACTGCCTGAAGAGCTCAGACAGAATTGTGGCAAAGCACAGATCTGGCCAAGGTTGCAGAAAAATTCTGCTGCACTTAAGGTTCCTAAGAGCACAGTGGCCTCCATAATTCTTAAATTGAAGACATTTGGGGTGCATAGAACGCTTCCTAGAGCTGGCTGTCCGACCAGACTGAGCTATCGGGGGAGAAGAGCCTTGGTGAGAGAGGTAAAGAAGAACCCAAAGATCACTGTGGCTGAGCTCCAGAGATGCAGTCGGGAGATGGGAGAAAGTTGTAGAAAGTCAACTATCACTGCAGCCCTCCACCAGTCGGGGCTTTATGGCAGAGTGGCCCGACGGAAGACTCTCCTCAGTGCAAGACACATAAAAGCCCGCATAGAGTTTGCTAAAAAAAAAAAACACCTGAAGGACTCCAAGATGGTGAGAAATAAGATTCTCTGGTTTGTTGAGACCAAGATAGAACTTCTTGGCCTTAATTCTAAGTGGTATGTGTGGAGAAAACCAGGCACTGCTCATCACCTGTCCAATACAGTCCCAACAGTGAAGCATGGTGGTGGCAGCATCATGCTGTGGGGGCGTTTTTCAGCTGCAGGGACAGGACGACTGGTTGTAATCGAGGGAAAGATGAATGTGGCCAACAACAGGGATATCCTGGACGAAAACCTTCTCCAGAGTGCTCAGGACCTCAGACTAGGCTGAACGTATACCTTCCAACAAGACAATGACCCTAAGCACACAGCTAAAATAACGAAGGAGTGGCTTCACAACAACTCCGTGACTGTTCTTGAATGGCCCAGCCAGAGCCCTGACTTAAACCCAATTGAGCATCTCTGGAGAGACCTAAAAATGTCTGTCCACCAACGTTTACCATCCAACCTGACAGAACTGGAGAGGATCTGCAAGGAGGAATGGCAGAGGATCCCCAAATCCAGGTGTGAACAACTTGTTGCATCTTTCCCAAAAAGACTCATGGCTGTATTAGATCAAAAGGGTGCTTCTACTAAATACTGAGCAAAGGGTCTGAATACTTAGGACCATGTGATATTTCAGTTTTTTTTTTTTAATAAATCTGCAAAAATGTCAACAATTCTGTGTTTTTTTTGTCAATATGGGGTGCTGTGTGTACATTAATGAGGAAAAAAATGAACTTAAAGGATTTTAGCAAATGGCTGCAATATAACAGAGTGAAAAATGTAGGGGGTCTGAATACTTTCCGTCCACACTGTAGATCTGATAAGTGCAAAAAACCCTGTTGATCTAGTTGGATATTCAAAGATAACTCCTGCGTTTTTGCACGAGGTTCTTTAGCCTTCTGAGTTCCTATCTTGGACTACAGAATGGATTAGCTTTTTTATTGTAGAGATCTGAGAGTGGGAACAGTGGAGTAGTTTAGCAAAGGACACAAAGTTAACAGGACTAAGAGCTGAGTGCATTGCTGGAAAATCAATAGGTATTATGTACTTGCAGTCTTTAAATGGGATAAAAACGATAAGAAATGTACTGCATGTTTTTTTTAATTTTACCTCTACATACTTTTAAGAGATTTTCACACAAATTAGTTTTTTCTTTTGGTGGTATTTGATTACCACAGTTTTTTTGTTTTTGTAATATAAAACTAAAAAAAACTAAAAAAAAACTAAAAAAAAAAAAAAAAAAAAAAAAAAAGAAGAAGACAGAATATATTGAACCCCCCCCCCCCCAAAAAAAAAACCAAACAAAAAAAAACAAATATATTTTACCTTTTTGCTATAAAACGTCCAATTAAAAAAAAATGTTTTGATTAAAAATTTGGCCAAAATCTATTCTGCTACAAGTCTTTGGTTAAAAAAAAAACAAACAAAAAAAAAAAAAAACAACCCAATAAGTGTATATTGATTGCTTAACTTTAAATGGAATCTTGGTTCTCTTCCGTATCTAGGAATTCAATTGACTTCATCTATAGAAACCATATATCGGGCAAATTATCCCCCGTTATTATCCCCCAAATTATCCCCACTTCAATATTATAGACATATGACGTCCTGGGATGGGATCTCCCATCCTGGGTGGACGTCATATGACGGCCGCGGGTTCCCGGCCGCCTAGGGGGCGTGCGCCCACCGCGTCGCTCGGGACCCGGTGCGTGTGCCCGGCGGCCGCGATGTCCGCCGGGCACCAGCGATTGCCCGTTAACCGGGCCGGACCGTGGATCTGTGTGTGTAAACACACAGATCCACAGCCTGTCAGGTGAGAGGAGAGCGATCTGTGTTCCCAGAACGGAGTAACACTGATCGGTCTCCTCCCCTTGTACGTCCCCTCCCCTACAGTTAGAAGCATTCCCTAGGAAACACATTTATCCCCTCCCCACCCCCTAGTGGTTAACCCCTTCACTGCCTGTCACATTTACACAGTAATCAATGCAATTTTATAGCATTGATCGCTATATAAATGTGAATGGTCCAAAAAATGTGTCCGATGTGTCCGCCATAATGTCGCAGTCACGGAAAAAAAAAAAATCGCGATCGCCGCTATTACTAGTAAAAAAATAAATACCAAATACGCTTATTGCGATTTTTTTTACCAAAAATATGTAGAAGAATACGTATCGGCCGAAACTGAGGAAAAAATGTTTTTTGTTTTTTTTTAAATTGGGATATTTATTATAGCAAAAAGTAAAAAATATTGTGTTTTTTTCAAAATTGTCGCTCTTCTTTTGTTTATAGCGCAAAAAATAAAAACCGCAGAGGTGATCAAATACCACCAAAAGAAAGCTCTATTTGTGGGGGAAAAAGGACGTCAATTTTGTTTGGGTACAACGTCGCACGACCGCGCAATTGTCGTTTAACCACTTGACAACTGGGCACTTAAACCCCCTTCCTAACCAGACCAATTTTCAGCTTTCGGTGCTCTCACATTTTGAATGACAATTACTCAGTCATGCAACACTGTACCCATATGAAATTTTTGTCCTTTTTTTCACACAAATAGAGCTTTCTTTTGGTGGTATTTAATCACCGTTGGGTTTTTTATTTTTTGCGCTATAAAAGAAAAAAGACTGAAAATTCGGTAAAAAAATGAAATTTTCTTTGTTTCTGTTATAAAATTTAGCAAATTTAGTAATTTTTCTTTGTAAATTTTGGCCACAATTTATACTGCTACATATCTTTGGTAAAAATAAGTACAAATCGGTGTAAATTATTTGGTCTTTGTGAAAGTTATAGAGTCCAAAAGCTATGGTGCCAATATCTGAAAATTGATCATACCTGAATTACTGACGGCCTATCTATATTCTTGAGACCTTAACATGCCAGAAAAGTACAAATACCCCCCAAATGACCCCTTTTTGGAAAGAAGACATTCCAAGGTATTTAGTAAGGGGCATGGTGAGTTTTTTGAAGTTGTCATTTTTTCCCACGATTCTTTGCAAAATCAAGATTTTTTTTTTTTTTTTTTTTTTTTCCCCACAAAAATGTCATATTAGCAGGTTATTTCTCACACACCACATATGCATACCACAAATTACACCCCAAAACACATTCTGCTATTACTCCTGAGTATGGCGATACCACATGTGTGAGACTTTTACACAGCGTGGCCACATACAGAGGCCCAACATGCACGGAGCACCTCCAGGCGTTCTGGAGCACCCAGGCCAATTCTGACATTTCTCTCCTACATGTAAAAATCATCATTTATTAGCTAGAAAATTACATAGAACCCCAAAACATTATATATATGTTTTTTTTGCAAAGATCCTAGAGAATACAATGGCGGTTGTTGCAACTTTTTATCTTGCACGGTATTTGCGCAGCAATTTTTTGAACGCTTTTTTTTGGGAAAAAAAACAGTTTTGTGCTTTAAAAAAAAACAAAAGCAGTAAAGTTGGCCCAATGTTTTTACATAATGTGAATAATGAAGTTACACCGAGTAAATAGATACCTAACATGTCACCCTTCAAAATCGCTCACGCTCGTGGAATGGCGCCAAACTTCGCTACTTAAAAATCCCCATAGGCGACGCTTTAAAAATTTTTACTGGTTACATGTTTTGAGTTACAGGAGGAGGTCTAGGGCCAAAATTATTTCTCTCGCTCTACCGATCGCAGCGATACCTCACATGTGTGGTTTGAGCACCGTTTTCATATGTGGGCGGGACTTACCTGTGCATTCGCTTCTGCATGCGAGCACACGGACAGGGGCGCTTTAAAAAATTATTATTTTTTTTTTATTGTTCATTTTACTTTATTTATTTTAGTTTGACACTTTTTTCCAAAAAAAAAATTTTTTTGATCACTTTTATTCCTATTACAAGGAATGTAAACATCCCTTGTAATAGGAATATGGCATGACAGGTCCTCTTTACAGTGAGATATGGGGTCAATAAGACCCCACATCTCACCTCTAGGCTGGGAAGCCTGAAATAATAAAAAAAAAAAAAAACGATCCTGGCTTCGATCGTAGCGCTGAGACGGTAGAAGCACCGGAGGGCGGCGGGAAGGGGGGTGGTCCCCTCTCGCCTCCCATAAGAACGATCAAGCAGTGGAACAGCCGCTATGATTGTTCCTATGGTGTAGGGAATCGCCGGCTGAAAAAGATGATATCTGAATGATGCCTGTAGCTGCACCCATCATTCAGATATCCCCACACAAAGTCAAGGACGTCGTATGACGGCCGGCGGGAAGTGGTTAAAACACTTTTTTTTTTTTAACACAAAGCATGTACATACCAAAAATAACACCCCAAAATAGATTCTCCTACTCCTGAGTACGGCGATACCCCATGTGTGAGACTTCCACAGCCTGGCCACATACAGAGGTCGAGTACAGCTGAATATGGCTGAGCATGGCAGGGTATGGCTGCACATGGCTGGGTATCGCCGAGTATGACTGGGTATTGCAGAGTGTTGCGGGGTGTTGCAGAGTGTTGCGGGGTGTTGCAGAGTGTTGCGGGGTGTTGCAGAGTGTTGCGGGGTGTTGCAGAGTGTTGCGGGGTGTTGCAGAGTGTTGCGGGGTGTTGCGGGGTGTTGCAGAGTGTTGCGGGGTGTTGCAGAGTGTTGCGGGGTGTTGCAGAGTGTTGCGGGGTGTTGCAGAGTGTTGCGGGGTGTTGCAGAGTGTTGCGGGGTGTTGCAGAGTGTTGCGGGGTGTTGCAGAGTGTTGCAGAGTGTTGCGGGGTGTTGCGGGGTGTTGCGGGGTGTTGCAGAGTGTTGCGGGGTGTTGCAGAGTGTTGCGGGGTGTTGCAGAGTGTTGCGGGGTGTTGCAGAGTGTTGCGGGGTGTTGCAGAGTGTTGCGGGGTGTTGCAGAGTGTTGCGGGGTGTTGCAGAGTGTTGCGGGGTGTTGCAGAGTGTTGCGGGGTGTTGCAGAGTGTTGCGGGGTGTTGCAGAGTGTTGCGGGGTGTTGCAGAGTGTTGCGGGGTGTTGCAGAGTGTTGCGGGGTGTTGCAGAGTGTTGCGGGGTGTTGCAGAGTGTTGCGGGGTGTTGCAGAGTGTTGCGGGGTGTTGCAGAGTGTTGCGGGGTGTTGCAGAGTGTTGCGGGGTGTTGCAGAGTGTTGCGGGGTGTTGCAGAGTATTGCGGGGTGTTGCAGAGTATTGCGGGGTGTTGCAGAGTATTGCGGGGTGTTGTGGAGTAGTACAGAGTATTGCAGAGTATTGCGGGGTGTTGCGGAGTAGTGCAAAGTATTGCGGGGTGTTGCAGAGTATTGCAGGGTGTTGTGGAGTATTGCAGGGTGTTGTGGAGTAGTACAGACTATTGCGGGGTGTTGCGGAGTAGTGCAGAGTATTGCGGGGTATTGCAGAGTATTGCGGGGTATTGCAGAGTATTGTGGGGTATTGCAGAGTATTGTGGGGTATTGCAGAGTATTGTGGGGTATTGCAGAGTATTGTGGGGTATTGCAGAGTATTGTGGGGTATTGCGGGGTATTGCAGAGTATTGTGGGGTATTGCGGGGTATTGCAGAGTATTGTGGGGTGTTGCGGAGTAGTGCAGAGTATTGCAGAGCATTGTGGGGTATTGCAGAGTATTGCAGAGCATTGTGGGGTATTGCAGAGTATTGCAGAGCATTGTGGGGTATTGCAGAGCATTGTGGGGTATTGCAGAGCATTGTGGGGTATTGCAGAGTATTGTGGGGTATTGCAGAGTATTGTGGGGTATTGCAGAGTATTGTGGGGTATTGCAGAGTATTGTGGGGTGTTGCAGAGTATTGCAGAGTATTGTGGGGTGTTGCAGAGTAGTGCAGAGCATTGCAGGGTATTATATTATGGAGGGATGGCTGATCATGGTGGGATGGATGGATGGATGTGACTGTATTTGTCACAGAGCAGCGTTGTGGGCACTACAGATGCAGCCCACAACGCTGCTACCATCCGATCCCTCCCCCGCTCCTCCCCCTCTGTACCGATCGGCACACAGAGGGGAGGGAGGAACCGGCGTCATGACATGACGCCGGTTTGTTTACATGTGATCGCTCCGTCATTTGACGGAGCGATCACATGGTAAACGGCCGCGATTAGCGGCCGTTCACCGTGATCCGTGATGCGCCGGGTCCTCTGGACCCGGCGGTCACGGAAGTTCTCGGGTGCGCGCCCCAGGGGGCGCGCGAGAGCAGTATTCTGGGAGGACGTCCATGGACGCCCTCCCAGGATAAGCCGACCGCGCTGTGGCCGTCTTTCGGCTATGGCCCGGTCGGCATGTGGTTAAAGTGCGACAAAAAATTGGTCTGGGAAGGAAGGGGGTGAAAATGCCCTGTATTGAACCGGTTAAAAAACTTCGTTGTTGGGCAGACTACTCCCTCTCATGGTTTGGAAGAATCAATTCAATAAAAATGACGTGGTTACCGAGACTCCTTTACTATTTTACCGGTGGCAGTTCCGAGGGGAGATATACAGAGTCTACAGGCTGAGGTTATGCGGTTCATATGGGGTCATACCAGACCTCGGATACAAGGACGTACACTTTACACACCAAAACTTATGGGGGGGCTTGGACTACCCAATCTGCAGGCATATTACCAATCGGCTCAAATAGCCCAATTAGCCTACACTACAGCTAAGGGTTCGACTCCTCTTTGGGTCTCTATAGAAGCACTTGCCTGTCATCCACTGGCTATAGGGTCCTTAATGTGGTTTCCTAACCGTCGTCGCCCACCTATATCATGCCCCACCTCATCACATTCCCTAGCAATATGGGATAGAACACGTAATCTCAGTTCCTTATCTCCTCTCACACCACTGGCTCCCATTTTCTGCAACCCGGAGTTTTCACCTGGTTTGACCCCACAACTCTTTCAGTGGTGGCTCAATAAAGGGCTACTGAGAATTGGAGACTTCCTGAACGGGGATCAATTACACACGATACAATGTTTTAAAGCTGAGTTTCTAATGCCCCCTAGTGAAATATTTCGGTATAATCAAATTGCATTGTTTACCAGATCTAAACATAACCAAGTAGTGGGCCCACTTACACTTTCAACATTTGAATTAACTTGTCAAGCCTTTCAGAGGGGCCGGATCTCTGTTAGGTTTGATGGTTGCCGAGCATGGACAGCCCACTTCAAATCACCTCACAGATGTTCAATGATATTCAGGTCTGGGGACTGGGATGGCCATTCCAGAACATTATACTTGTTCCTCTGCATAAACGTCCGAGTAGATTTTGAGCAGTGTTTTGGGTCATTGTCTTGTTGAAATATCCAGCCCCGGCGTAACTTCAACTTTGTGACTGATTCCTCAACATTATTCTCAAGAATCTGCTGATATTGAGTGGAATCCATGCGACCCTCAACTTTTAACCAGATTCCCAGTACAGGCACTGGCCACAGCATGATGGAACCTCCACCAAATTTTACTGTGGGTAGCAAACGTTTTTCTTGGAATGCTGTGTTCTTTTGCCGCCATGCATAATGCCCCTTGTTATGGCCAAATAACTCGAGCTTTGTTTCATCAGTCCACAGCACCTTTTTCCAAAATGAAGCTGGCTTGTCCAAATGTGCGTTTGCATACCTCAAGCGACTCAGTTTGTGGCTTGTGCAGAAAAGGCTTTTTTCGCATCACTCTCCCATACAGCTTCTCCCAGTGCAAAGTGTGCTGAATTGTTGAAAGAGGAACAGTGACACCATCTGCAGCAAGTTGATGTTGTAGGTTGGAGGTGGTCCATGGGCTGTTTTCGACCGTTCTCACCATCCTTCGTCTTTGCCTCTCCAATATTTTATGTGGCCTGCCACTTTTGGCCTTAAGAATTGTGCCTGTGGTCTTCCATTTCCTCACTATGTTCCTCACAGTGAACACTGACAGCTTATATCTCTGCGATAACTTTTTGTAGCCTTCCCCTAAACCATAATGTAGAACAATCTTTGAGTCATTTGAGAGTTGTTTTGAGGCCCCCATGTTGCCACTCTTCAGAGGAGAGTCAAAGAGAACAACAACTTGCAATTGGCCACCTTAAATACCTTTTCTCATGATTGGATGCACCTGTCTATGAAGTTCAAGGCTTATTGAGCTCACCAAATCAAATGTATGTTCCAATTAATCAGTGCTAAGTAGTTACAGGTATTCAAACAAAATGACAAGGGTGCCCAAATTTATGCACCTGTCTAATTTCGTTTTGATGCATTTTCTGTTAATCCAATAAACCTCATTTCACTACTGAAATATGACTGTGTCCTTCAGTTGATAGATCAAAATGAAATTGCTGATCCAAACACCCAAATATTAATAAATGACAATCATGGAAATTGTCAGGGGTTCCTAAACTTTTGCATACATATATATACGCATGCATGAGAGCCAGCACAGGGATTTGTGTGTGTCTAAAACACACAAATCCCTGTGCTGTCAGAGGAGAGAAGACAGATCGTGTGTTCCTACAAAGTAGGAACAGCGATCCGTCATCTCTCCTACTCAGTCCTATCCCCACAGTTAGAACACAACGAGGGAACACACAGTTAACCCCCTGACTGCCCCTAGTGTTAACATCCCCTCCCTGCCAGTGACATTTATACAGTAATCCGTGCATTTTTATAGCACTGATCGCTGTAGAATTGTCAATTGTCCCAAAAATCTCCGATCGCAATACCACTAAAATACTAGTAAAAGAAAATTTTAAAAAACACCCTAAATCTTTCCCATAGTTTGAAGACGCTATAGCTTTTGCGCCAACTAATCAATATACTCTTATTGCATTTTTTTTTTACCAAAAATATGTAGAATACATATTGGCCTAAACTGATGAAGAAATTTGTTTTAAAAAAAAAATTTGGGGGGATATTTATTATAGCAAAAAGTAAAAAATATTTTTTTTTTTCAAAATTGTCACCTTTCTTTGTTTAACGCAAAAAAAAAACCTTAGTTAGACTTACCGGTGACGGTATTTCTACGAGCCTTTCAGGACAGCACCTTGGAGAGAGCGTAGCTCCACCTCTTAGACAGGAAACACTGCGTGACAACGCCCCTTTAAAAAGCAGCTGCTTCCACCATGCCATCAGTTGTTACCGAGAAATCCTCCGACATGCTGGAAAATATAATCAGACAATTACCAGGTCCTATAATTATACTTTACATATGATAACCAAGGGAGGGAAGTAGGCTGCTGTCCTGAAAGGCTCGTAGAAATACCGTCACCGGTAAGTCTAACTAAGGTTTTCTCCCTTCGCCTTTCAGGACAGCACCTTGGAGAGGATAACCGAGAAACTTACTTCAGGGTGGGACTACTGCCTGCAAAACCTTCCTACCAAATGATTGGTCTGAGGCTGATAGTAGATCCAAGCGGTAGTGCCTTATGAAGGTCGAAAAACTGGACCATGTGGCAGCCTTGCAGATTTGCTCAGGAGATGCCCCAGCCCTTTCTGCCCATGATGCCGCCACTGCTCGAGTAGAATGAGGTAATACCCCTTCCGGAGGTTCCAGACCCAAAGATATGTATGCCTCTTTGATGGCCTGCTTTAACCATCTTCCAAGGGTGCTTTTGGAAGCTTTACCTCCTTTGTGAGTACCTTCCATTAAAACAAAGAGTGAGGATGACTTTCTGATTTCCTTTGTTCTTTCCAGATATTTAAGCAGGCACCTCCTGACATCAAGGGTATGGAAAGCTTCTTCTCCTGCTCCCGAAGGTAAAGGACAAAAAGTAGGGAGAATGATTTCCTGTGTACGGTGAAAAACTGAAGCCACCTTTGGTAGAAATGCTGGATCCGTCCTTAAGACTACCCTATCCTGTAGACATCTCATGAAGGGCTCTTTAATTGAAAGGGCTTGTAACTCACTAATTCTACGTGCGGAAGTTACTGCTACCAATAAAATAGTCTTTAACGTCAAGAAACGTAATGATGCTTCTTCTATGGGTTCAAACGGTGCCATAGTTAGACCCTGAAGAACTAAAGATAAATCCCATTTGGGAAAACTAACAACAGGTCTAGGCTTTACTTTTGCCATTGCCCTAAAAAATCTGATTATTAAAGGTTCCCCTGACAGGGTTCTTTCCAAAAAAACTGATAAAGCAGCTACCTGCGTCTTGAGCGTACTTGCTGCTAACCCCTTCTCCAATCCCTCTTGAAGAAATTCCAAAACTGAAAATGTGGTACGAAAATCAAAGTTTTTACTGGAACACCAAGAATTATAGATCTTCCAGACTTTAAAGTAAATGTCTCTCGTCACTTTTTTTCTACTTGCAAGAAGGGTAGAAATAAGCCTCTCTGATAAACCCTTCCGTCTTAAGATTTGTTCTTCAGAAACCAAGCTGTTAGTTTGAGGTAAGCTGGATCTGGATGGAGAATTCGGCCCTGACTCAACAGGTCTGTCCTGATTGGTAATCTCCAAGCAGGTTTCACTGAGAGGTTCATCAAGGTTGAAAACCAGGGTCTTTTTGGCCAATAAGGAGCTATTAATATTAGCTCCGTGGACTCCAATCTGAATTTGGCTAACACCTTTGGTATCAGTTGGAACGGGGGAAAAGCGTAGGACAGATGGAAGTCCCATTTGTGAGCTAACGCATCTACTCCGAGAGCTTGATCCTGTCTCTGAAGAGAGAAGAAGACTGGTATTTTTGCATTTTCCTCTTTTGCAAAGAGGTCCACTTGGGGATGACCCCAACTCTTGGAAATCTTTTCGAATAATTCCTGATTGAGAGACCACTCTGCTTCCCTTATTTCTTTCCTGCTGAGGAGATCTGCTAAGGTGTTTTCCGTCCCCTTTAGATGGACTGCTGATAGAGAGGCCACATTGTTCTCTGCCCATCTTAGGATCTGATGCGCTAGACCCATTAGGGTTTTGCTTTTTGTGCCCCCTTGCTTTGTTAAATATAATACTGTTGTCATATTGTCTGACAATATTTGGACATGTTGATTCACTAGAAATTCCTGGAGGGAGAGGAGGCTTAAGTGAACAGCCTTTAACTCTCTCCAATTTGAAGATCTTCTTGCTTCTGGTTTGGTCCAAACTCCCTGAACCGTTTTTTCTTCCAGGTGAGCTCCCCATCCCCAGACGCTGGCATCTGTAGTCAGCCTTCTGGTTACCGGAAAGACCCAAGGAAGCCCTTTTGAAACGTTTCCTAGGTTCCTCCACCACCAGAGAGACCTTTTTGCTCTTGCCCCCAAGTTGAATTTCTTCTGCAGAGGTTCCTGGTATGACCAAATCATCAGGATATCCGATTGCAGAGGACGGGAATGCAACCTGGCCCACTGTACCGAAGGAATTGCTGCTGTCAACAGACCCAGAGCAGACATGGCTTGTCTTACAGAGATCTCTGCGTTGGATTGAAGTGTTATCAGGGTCAACTGCATCTTCTCTATTTTCTCCTGGGGTAGAAAAATTCTCTGTTCTATCGAGTCTATTTCGTACCCCAGAAACCTTACCCTTTGAGATGGAATTAAGTTTGACTTCTGAAGATTGAGAAGCCATCCCAAACCTCTTAAATGTGTTTGAACTGTCTGTAGGTTGACCTCTACTTGACCCCTTGAGTCTGCAAACAGTAGCAGATCGTCCAAATAGGGTACTATTGAAATCCCCTTCAGTCTCAGGGGCTCCAAAGATTCCGCCATCACTTTTGTGAATACCCTGGGAGAAGAGGAAAGACCGAAAGGCAGAGCCCGAAACTGCAGGTGCCAAATCTCCCCTCCCCCCAGATTGACTGCAAGACGCAGGAACCTTTGTGATGGGGGCGCTATTGGTATATGGAGATAGGCATCTCTCAAATCGATGGAAGCCATATGACATTTGGGGGTTAGCAAGTTCCTTACTGAGAAAATCGTATCCATCCTGAATTTTTTGTATTTTATGGATCGATTTAGAACCTTTAAATTGAGAATCAGGCGGAACTTTCCTGATGGCTTTTTGACCATAAAAATGTGGGAGTAAAACCCCTTCCCCTCTTGATCTTTCGGAACCTGGGAAATGACCTTCTGTTGGTCATTGTTTTTTAGGGGTTTGTTCTGGGGTTCTAAAGAGTACCCCACCTCTACCTCTTCCTCTCTGAGAAGACCAGGGTCTCTTCTGTGTGTGGTCCTTTTCCTTATCGGTTTGTCGAAAAGGACGAAAATTTTTCCTCTGCTGTACCGTTTTCTTCTTCTGTGGGAAAGCTTTCTTCTTGTCTGCTGTCCTGTCAAGGACAGTCTCTAGTTCTGGCCCAAACATCAGGTCTCCTGAAAAGGGAATTCCGCACAGTTTTACTTTAGAAGCTGAATCCCCTGACCAGGTCTTTAGCCAGAGTGCTCTTCTTGCTGAGTTAACAAGCGCAGAGGACCTGGCTGACATCCTGATAGATTCTGCAGAGGCATCTGCCATATATTTTACTGCCTTAAGCAGGGTAGGGAAGGACTCCAATAAGTCTTTTCTGGAGGTACCTGCCACAACATGATTTTTAAGTTGCTCTAACCAGCACTCCAGATTCCTAGCCACAACCGTAGCCGCCATTGCTGGCTTAAGATTAGCTAGAGATGAGTCCCAGGCTTTCTTCAGTAGCCCATCTGCCCTCTTATCCATAGCATCTTTGAGAATACCCATGTCCTCAAAAGCTAAATCAGTCTTCCTAGATACTTGAGAAAAGGCAGCGTCTATTTTTGGTTTTTTATTCCACAATAGTTCCTCATTCTCCTCAAAAGGAAACCTCCTTTTGAGGGTTTTAGAAAAAAACTGTCCTCTCTCTGGGTTCTTCCATTCCTTTTTAATAGTGTCTGTTAACACTTTATGCACAGGGAACACCCTGTGTTTAATTTCCTCCAGCCCCAGGTACATCTTGTCATGCACAGACAGCTGAGCCTTTTCTTCCTGGATCTCCAGGGTAGTATAAATTGCCTTGAGTAATTCATCCACCTCCTCAAGTGACAGCTTATATCTAGATGATCTTGACTCTTCTTCCACCTCCTCCTCCTCAGAATCAATGGTTGAGGGTGGAATGCTTTCCCTTTCCTCCTCCGACTCACTTTCCACCTGTCTGGAAGTGGACTGAGGGAAACTGGAGTGAGAACTCTGCTCTTGGCTGGAACTCTGGCCGTGCTTTACAAGGGAACGCACTGTCCCTAGGGCCTCTGCTAACTCCTTCCTCACAGAAGATAAGAGCTCTTTGCACTCTTGTGAGGATTCTTCTTTTACTAAATCCACAATGCAGGATTTGCACAGTGGTTTGGGCCAAGAGTCCCTTAAAGGATTTTTGCATGAGGGGCACTTTCTCCCTGTTCTCTCTGATTTGGCAGTAGCTTTCTGAAACAGAGAAACAAGAAAAACCCAGGTCCTTTAGAACTAAGGCTTCAGAGAAAAGTAGTACCTCCAGCCAACACCCTAAGTGCCCAGAGTCTCACTCCTTTGCTGAACTGCTAATGGAAACTGTTACCCCATAGCAGACAGCAGCAGGTTTTGAATAACCGCATCAAAGATAAAACACCCAGTGATATAAAAGGAAAGAGGTGCCACTGCACCTCTCCTACCTGGGCCTGGCCGGGAACCTGGGCGCCTGCATCCGCCATTGCTGCTGACGATTCCGCTGTCTCCATAGTGCAATCCGCAGCTGCTGCACTGTGTACTAGGCTCCATGTGCCAAACAAAAGGAAGTCCCGGCCAGAGGACCCGCCCCTTCCTCCTGCGTTCCAGCAGCAGGAACCAATCGCTGCTACGCCCCGCCGGAAGTATCCGCCCACCGGAACTGACATCACCTGCTGTCCGGGATTCGGCGCCGCCATGCAGAGGCCTGGCATGGACGCTCTTACTGAGCACAACCGCGGCCCCCCGAACACCCCGGGTGGAAAACTTCCGGCAGACCATTACTCCTGTGAGCCGGAGAAGGAAGGGACACCGGAGCACCCTCCTCACGTAAGGGAAGGAGCTGGGTTGGTCTGAGTACCCAAACGTGGAGGTCCTGCCAAAACCCTCTCCTTGGAGAGAGCGCAGCCCCTCTGGTTCCCCAAGCAGTGCTTCCACCATGGCGGAGGAAACACTAAAACTGATGGCATGGTGGAAGCAGCTGCTTTTTAAAGGGGCGTTGTCACGCAGTGTTTCCTGTCTAAGAGGTGGAGCTACGCTCTCTCCAAGGTGCTGTCCTGAAAGGCGAAGGGAGAAAAATATGATCAAATACCACCAAAAGAAAGCTCTATTTGTAGGGAAAAAAGGATGCAAATTTTGTTTAGGTACAGCATTGCATGACCGCCAAATTGTCAGTTAAAGTGACGCAGTGCCAAATTGTAAAAAGGGCTCTGGTCAGGAAGGGGGTCAAATCTTCCGGGGCTGAAGTGGTTAAAGCTGAATTCTCTATGCTTCCTGTCACTTGGAAAAAGTTAGTTTGGGCCAGCTTATCTTTTTTAATTACTAAATTTGCCTGCTGTGTGCTCTCTATCATACTGTGGTAGCATCAGCTATATAAACTATGCAGACACTGTTTCACAGTAGCATAGGTGATTTCTGTCAGAACAAAAAATGTAGTCAGCCTGAATTCTTCTCAGCCAAGAGGCCTTTTTTTTCATACATGAAAACAAGGCTTCCTCTTATTGGCTGAGGTGGACATATGAGGTCAGCCTGTACTACTGCGGAACACAGCGCTATATATGATAGGTAGCTGATGCTACTACTGTATGATACCATGCACACAGAGGCAGAATCGCTTATTAATGGACGTTTTGGACCAAAACTATTTAAAGCTGAATTCCATGTTTGAATTCTATTCCATGCAGCTGCAGGCATCATTCCGGTACCGTTGTTTAGAGCCGGCAATCGGCTATCCGTGTATAACAACCGATGCGGCTAAAAGCCGCTCGGCTGTTTTACCGGAGGAGCGGGAGGGGACGCCCCCCCCTCCTCCCTTACCGGGCCTCCCGTGTGACCGGGTGGCCCGGTGACCAATCGGAAGCCTCCGGCAGCTGGGGGCGGGCTGGAACGAAGCCATGAATGGCTTTGTTCCAGCCTTCTAATTGTAAACGCGGAACGACATCATGATGTCACTTCCCGTTTTCTCGGCTGCCAATGGCGCCGGTTTTAAAAAAATACACAGTATTCAGAATCGCCGTTTTCGGCGATCTGAATACTTTGAAGTGCAAAGTACCTGTCACCACCTATTACTGTCACAAGGAATGTTTATATTCCTTGTGACAGCAATAAAAGTAAAAAAAAAAAAAAAATTTTTAAAGCACCCCCGTCCCCGCGAGCTTGCGCAGCGAAGAAAACGCATATGGAAGTCACGCCCGCATATGTAAACGGTGTTCAAATCACACATGTGAGGTATCGCCGCGATCATCAGAGCAAGAGCAATAATTCTAGCACTAGACCTCCTCTAACTCTAACCTGGTAACCGTAAAAAAAATTTAAAGCGTCGCTTATGGAAATTCAAAGGTACCGTAGTTTGTCGCCATTCCACGAGTGCGTGCAATTATAAAGCGTGACATGTTTGGCATCTATTTACTCGGCGTAACATCTTTCACATTATACAAAAAAAAAAAATTGGGGTAACTTTACTGTTTGGATTTTTTTTTTAAATTCATGAAAGTGTCCCTTTTCCAAAAATTTGCATTTAAAACACCGCTGCACAAATACCGTTTGATATAAAATATTGCAACAATCTCCATTTTATTCTCTGCTAAAAATTATATATATATATATATATATATATATATATATATATATATATATATATATATATATATATATATATATATATATATATATATATATATATATATATATATATATATATAATATAATATAATATGTTTGGGGGTTCTAAGTAATCTTATAGCAAAAAAATACGGATTTTAACTTGTAAACACCAAATTTCAAAAATAGGCTTAGTCATGAAAGGGATAATCCATAATTGTCCACTGAAAGCGGAGTTCCAGCCGTTTTTGTGTTCATTAAAAGTCAGCAGCTACAAAAAGTGTAGCTGCTGACTTTTAAAGTGGATGTAAACCCTCACATATACCCAGTGAAGTTAAAGCGATACTAAAGTTTTGTTTTAAAAAAAACAAAAAACAAAAAAACATCCTCTTCTGGGGTCCCTCAGCGGCTCCTCCAGCATTAGATAACCCCCTAAGAGAAGCACTCTCCCGAGGGGGTTACCTTGTGGGCGCGCTCCCGAGACATTGTATTTGATTGACAGCAGCGGGAGCCAATGGCTGCGCTGCTATCAATCTATCCAATCACAGCCGGGACTCCGTGGAGAGGACGGCGCGTCTCCGCCGGAGAAGATGAAGGGGCTCAGGTAAATAAAGCGGGGGGGGGGGGCTATGACTACCAGGTGTTTTTTCACCTTAATGCATATGATGTATTAAGGTGAAAAAACACAAGCCTTTACAACCCCTTTAAAAGCCCCAGATGATACACAGAGATGAAACAAATCTACCCACATAAGTTTTACATGTATATCTGTGGTCTTCAGTTTTATTTACTGTTTAGAAAGTGCACATTGTGTTAGATTTTCTCTTCCTGGTTAGCACTGCAGTGAAGTCTGGGCATACAGCCAAGACAGCTGATTGGAGGAAAGGCACACACCCCCTCTCCTCATAGGTAGAGACTTTCAGCTCTGTCCCTTGAATAGTTCAGAGCTCTGCTAATCTATTTATAGCATCCTCAAAAAACACAAAACTCAGGCTGCTTTTATCATATGTGACGGAGAACTTGTCAAGAGTTATCAGGCTGATAACAGAATTATGGAGCAGGAGACAGCTACAGGACTCAGTGCTTTGAAGAGAGATAACAAAACACTACAGATACATGTGACCAGCTCAAATTTCATGAATCAGGTTTACATCCACTTTAACTACTAGCCGACCAGTCGCCGCAGTTATACTGCAGCAGGTTGGCATGGCTGCGCAAATCGCCGTAGCTATACATCGCTCCTTTAAGACGTCATAGCAGGCGCGCGCCCGCCGCGTGTCCCCGGGGCCGATGTGCATGTCCGCCGGGCACCTGCGATCGCTCATGACAGAACGAGAACGGGGATGTGTGTGTATAAACACACAAATCCTGGTTCTCTCAGGGGGCCAAGTAGGAACACCGATCGGTTTCCTCCCCTAGTCAGTCCCATCCCCGTTACAGTTAGAACACACCTAGGGAACACAGATAACCCCTTCCCTACCATTCACATTTATACAGTAATCAGTGGCTATTTCAAGCTCCGATAGCTGTATAACGGTCAATGGTTCCAAAATGGTGTGAAAAGTGTGCGATTTGTCCGCCGCAATCCTGGTAGAAATTGCAGATCACCGCCATTACTAGTATAAAAAAAAAAATAAAAAAAAAAAAATAAATAAAAAATAATAATGACATAAATCTATACCCCATTTCGTAGACGCTAGAACTTTTGCACAAACCAATCAATATACGCTATTGCAATTTTTTTTTTTTACCAGCAATATGTAGAAGAATATATATCGGTCCAAACTGATGAAGAAATTTGTTTAATTTTTTTGGGATATTTATTATAGCACAAAATAGTATTTTTTTTTTAAATTGACACTCTTTTTTGGCTTATAGCGCAAAAAATAAAAACCACAGAGGTGATCAAATACCATCATAAGATTTGTGGGGGAAAAAAAAAGACATAAATTTTGTTTGAGTAGAACGTTGCACGACCGCGCAACTGTCAGTTAAATCGACGCAGTGCCGTATCGCAAAAAATAGCCTGGTCAGGAAGGGGGCAAATCCAGATTCCATACAATACTGCAAAAAAATCCATATACATGATCTGCAAAAAATGTATCAATACTTTTATTAAATGCAGTACAAAAACGTCACTTGTAAAAAACAGAGAGGCTAAGACAGAAACATCCAATAGCTCCACTGCAATCACAGACCTGAGGTTTGGAGAAGTCTCGGTCCATGCACCATTGCACAAAGTATCTCTTGGCAGCCTCCAGGCTCTTCTCGTCCATCCTCTTACAGTAGACGCGGATTATCTGTTCGGCAAACTTTTCTGGCAAAAGCTGAGACACCTGGGGGATGTCAAGTAACATGTCTTAGGAGGAAGAGTCACATACAAAAGTGTGACGTTCTCACACCAGCACACAATTTTTCTGTATTGCATTTTATTCTAACATTTTTCTTCACATGTGCAAATATATTGAGGCGAAACATTTAAAACGATAAACTATATAATTTAAATACAGTAAGTTGTCCTAAATGCCCATCACTGACCCTGGATTAAATCAACCCATTCCGCAAACTGTTACCTACGCCAGTCACTTTAGGGCTCGTGTCGATGGGCTTTTTTTCCCCAGGTCAGAACTGCTTCAGGCCAAAAGGAATCCTGGTTGATGCAGCTTAGAAGGAGGTCAAATGGAAACCCAAGTTAAACTCCTAGGACACAAATTTGTATGGCTGTTCCAAGTTTAAATTTCCCAAGCAAGCTGCTGTAAAGTTTTATTATGGGGGCATTAATACTTGAATCCACTCCATCTGCCTGAAATAAAGGAACACCATTGCACTTTACCTGTACTGTAACAGATGTTGGTCCAAGAAAATAAACTTATTTAATTGGCAAAAAGCAAAAAAACAAAAACAAAACAAACTGGAAACCCAAGTGAATCTGAATGCCCTAAAAAGTGTAAGCTGAATGCCCTAAGCTGCATTTGCACATCAACACTAGTTCTAAGTAGTACTGCACATGTGTTTTTCTCTACTACAAAGTGTAACAGAGAATGCCTCTTTGCTGTCCCAAGAAGTGGTGGGTGAAAGGAGGCCACCATATACCATATAGTGATGTTGCCTTAATAACTACAGGAAGCTGGAGATCTCATACAGAAATATCTGCTATACATTGACTGAAATTCAGCAGGGACCAAGAGAATTTCGGTCCACATATCGATGCTGTGGTTGTACAGAAGTCGATCTGCAATTAACTTCTGTACAACGGTCCTGTCACATTTTCCCTGCTCGATCAGTGCTGCTGACTATAGCCTGCAACGCTGCTCAATGTATTCTGACCTCGGGGGAGTTTCCCCGCCATCAGAATACAGCAACTCAGCGGGAGCTTTCCCTTATCCACTTTGGGTGCGTAAATTGGGGAAACAAGTCCTTTTTTTTGTTCAACCACCTTGAACAAAAAAATCAAAAAAAAAAAAAAAAAAAAAAAGAAGTCTCATCTTTGGCCTGCCTTAAGCTGACCATACACTAGTAGATTTTTGAAGATATGTATGAAAATTCCATCAGTACATTCGTCGACTTGACAAGTACCTTTTTAAAGTACTTAAAGTTTGAGTGAATATATTCAGTGTAATTGGACTACCAAACCAGTCTAAAAGACAATGGGTCTCATAAGGAGTATGAATCACCCCTCACCTCATCCCAAAACCATAGACAAAAATATTTTAAGGAAAAACCCCAGGGATTTTACGGGTGAGAGGGAAAAAGGGAGTAGAAATGTATTCAATGGTAAAAGAGATCAGGATATGTAAAAATATATACTTTATTCAAAATTGGGAGTTTAAAAGCAAAGGGTGTAGCATACAATTACTGCACTATATCATGATCATGAGGGTTGTAGTAGTAAGGAACACATGCATACATGATACATATGGAGAGATCCAACATGTTTCGGAATATTGTGGATATAATTCCTTCTTCAGGGATTTCCTGTGCAGTTGTATTACATAGACTGAAAAGTGTTTGAATAAAAACTAATCAAAGTATATCAATGGTATCAAAATACAGTATGATGGACATACATACATTATATGGGCATCAAGCATACATTCTAATTTACAACTGCATGGTATTTTTCACTGGCCCAGCCCCTAGAAGGCTTATCTCAGTACTTTCACATGTGTTCTATATACCTCAAACCCCTTTTTTCCACCTACAGCTACCCCATAGGGTTTGCCGTATTAATTCTCTAGCCATTATTTCATATTTGACATATGCTTCATCTAGATCGTTACTATTTTTACCATATAAATACATATACTACAATTGCTCTTGAGCTTTAATGTCTGCCTGCTTTGCCAGCTCCTACTTTTGTGATACACTATATGCGATATATACACTATACTCTATAGCAGTGATGGCGAACCTATGGCACGCGTGCCACAGCTGGCACGCTGAGCCCTCTCTGTGGGCACGTAGCGTGCCGCCAGGATAGGGGAGGGAATCCTCCAGCAATGCAGTCACTTACACTGGCGTGCAGGCGCGAAGTAGCTGGCTCCTTTCCTATCATGAATGTGATCAGGTAGTGGAGCAGCAGATGTAAGTAAAGCCCTCCCTGCATGCACTGAGGGCAGCCCAGTGGAAAGGACATGGAGTGTCTGCTGTAAGCAGCGCGCAATGCCGCTGAATACCAAGGAAGAGAAGAATGATCCTCCTATCCTGGACTTGGAGAGCCAAAAGGAGAGCGGCTTCCTGTATAGGGGCTCGGGCACTGAAGCATGGCAATGTGGAGGACTTTGGCTGTACATACACAGGTAGGATACTGCTGTGTATGTGGGGGGGATTTGAAGGGGCAGAGGACACTGCTTTGGGAAGGGCCCTGTATTCCGTAACGCACTCCTTTGAAAAAGCACAAAAGGTTTTTTCTGGGCAGAATCATAAGTTTTTGGTCCCTTAGGGCTCATTCAGAGGGATGATCAGTCCCATCCTCTGTACAAAGCTGCTGGTAGGTTTAATTCCATGTTGGCACTTTGAAATAAATAAATTGGTTTTGTGTCGCTGTTTGGGCACTCTGGCTCAAAAAGGTTCGCCATCACTGCTCTATAGCAATATAGTGTACTTGACTATATATATTACATTTACATCTTAGGACTCTGCACCTATTTCGCCTTGCGCTGTTCCTTGTGGACTCTATGGGTCGGGTATACCCAATGATTTCATTGATGTGATGCCGCCACTCATGTAGATGCATGGAGGAAACTTACTACAATACTTTATGGCAACGTGCAAATATATGTACCCATACATCAATTTGCTCTTTATATAGGAGGAAATTTTTTATTGGCAATTTGGGGGATCAGGATTTGGAAGTACTACTCATCTTTGATCCATGTAACAATTACAATCGGTGTGAATTAGTAAATCCTTTTACCAGTACCTACTATTGTTTTTGTCCTCTTTCCCAAGTCCCTATTTTAGGTATGTCAATGATACTGTATTTTAATACCATTGATATAATTTGATTAGTATGTTTTTATTCAAACACTTTTCAGACTATGTAATACAACTGCACAGGAAATCCCTGAAGAAGGAATTACATCCACAATATTCCGAAACATGTTGGATCTCCTACTAGAACCCTCATGATCATGATATAGTGCAGTAATTGTATGCTACACTCTTTGCTTTTAAACTCCCAATTTATGTGCAATTTTGAATAAAGTATATATTTTTACATATCCTGATCTCTTTTACCATTGAATACAATTCTACTCCTTTTTCCCTCTCACCCGTAAAATCCCTGGGGTTTTTCCTTAAAATATTTTTGTCTAAAGTTTGAGTGAATGGACTTTGACATTCACTATTAGGAATTTGATCATTTGCAAAAAAAATTCAATCCATGCCTTCAAAATTCTCATCACTGCACTCAAAATGTCAGTTGGACCCCATTAACAAATAAAAAAAAAAAAAAAAAAAAAAATAAGAATAAAACAAAACAAATCAAACCTTTTTAAAGCAACATTTTTTAACAATATTGTGCTAGTACATGGCCTGCTTTAGCTTTTTTGATTTTCACCTTACAGATCTGCGAGTATGGTGTCTTATCTTGTGTAAAGTACAAGAAACAAGTCTCTTTATAAACTTGGAACCTTCTCAAACAAAACAAAGCCTTTTAATCCAGTTGCTCGCCACCCCCTTCCCTTCTAGTTATTTAGGAGAGAACATATACCTATAACAGATCTGTTTACACAACTCTAAATAACCTGACAAAGAAATCTCAGAGAGGTGCCATAAATTGTCTTCAGAGGTGCAATAAAGTGTCTTGGACTTTATCCACTCTAAAGGTCACTTTAAACACAACTGACCTAAAGGCTTTTTTTGGAAGAAAAAGACGAGAAAATTCCATCACAGGATGGCATGTAGCAAAAAATATTAAACAAATAAACCATGGTTGCACAGGAGAATACAGAAAGTGGAAAATTTTGTATGACCCCTCCACCAGAATACAGTTGGGTTGGCAGTGCATGCAGAGTGTACAATGATCCAAGACTTTCCCAATTAAAAAGGATCCATTTTGAGGGGAGACTGATCTGAACCATGTTTGACAAAAGTAGGGTATACACGGACTGAAAATCAGCCAGTTCAGCTGGAGCTGTCCTACTTTCAGTCTGTGTGTTCTGCTGTCTGTTCAACAGAAGCCAGTTTAAAATGACCAGTCTATTGAATGGTCAAGCTGGAAAACCAGCATTCAATAAGCACTTGCAGCCAATGGCTGCAAGTGCCGATCTGTGTTTTCTGACAGAATGCAATGGTATGGCCGTGCAGATCCCGGATTCACACATGGTTTGTGTTGATGCAGAGATCGGTCAGGTTTTTTTTTTTTTTTTTACCATGTTGGTTGAACGAAAAAATACTGCACCTGTATACCCAGCTTTAAAGCCTACCTAAACACGAGTGTATTTTTTTTTTTTCTCATTTTCCTACTCTATTTCACCTGTAGGCATTAAAGCAAAATAGCCAATTACAAAATTAAAATCTGTATGTTACAGTTTTATCTACTAGACAATATGCAGTACTGTAAATTATGATGCGTTTATGAATTTTCCACACTGAGCCAGACAGGCGACATCCGGGTTAGGAAGAATGAGGGTTAACAAGAACGCTGTGCACAAGATATGATCCTTACATTAGGGGTTGTTTGGATACCAAAGGATTTGAGCCCATAGGCTCTAGTGATAGAAATTCAGCCCCTGATGAGAAGATATTGTTTCAGAATTAGAATATTCCTAACACACCATAAACTTACCTGCTGTTTAGTGATTTTTATTGCCATGTCTGGATCAGACTTACAATAAAAGCGCACATTGTTGATTGGATTCTGCTCTTTCATTCCATAGTCCATATGAATCACCTGAATCAGTGCGAAGTATAAAGAAGTACAGGTCAAAACTACCCTTGCATTAAAAGGAATACTTAGGTGCCAAAGTTCAAGTGCAATGCAAGAGGTGAGAACAATAGCTTTTCTATTGACAAGAGTACTCTAAGTAAATGTCTTTTACAGGCATATGCAAGATAAGAGAAAATGAAGAGGGTGTTTATATAAAATCTTAAATACTAAAATATACATTATATATATATATATATATATATATATATATATATATATATATATATATATATATATATATATATTCTTTTTTTTTTTTTTTTACTAAAAGTGCTACTCTAGGGCCTCATGCACACAGATGGTGAGTGACTGAAAAAAACTGTTCAGCGTAAAATTCCTGGGCATTTTTTCCACACCCTCCGAGCTGCAGGAGCTTCATACAGCACATCATACAAATGAACAAAATGGCTACATGTGTAAACTTCTGTGCAGGGGATTAGGTCATGCCCGCATGCACGGGAATGTGCCAATGCTCAGAAGCACTGATGTTTACACTAGTACAGCCACTTACTTGTATGGCTGGCTGTACGTGGCCCCTGCAGCTCCGAATTTTATGTGGGGCATATTTTCAGCCTCTCACTGTCCGTGTGTATTATTATACAGGATTTATATAGTGCCAACAGTTTGCGCAGCACTTTACAAAATGAAGGCAGCCATTCCAGTTACATTACAATTTGATACAAGAGGAAATAGAGGGCCCTGGGAGAAATCCTGGAGGTGTGCATTAGAGGAAGTGACAAGTGAGCTAGAAAGCACGAGGTCTTGGGAGGACCGAAGAGAGCAGCTTGGTTGATGTTTTGAGAACAGGCTAGTGATGTAGCTGGTGCAGAGTTGTGGATGGCTTTGTAAATTGTTGTTAGCACTTTGAATTCTATTCGTTGGGTTAGCGAAAGCCAGTGGAGGGATTGTCAGAGGAGTATCAGACACTGAACAGCTGGTAAGGTGGAGGAGTCTTGCAGCAACATTCATGATGGACTGAAGGGGGATAGCCTATGTAAAAGGTAATCCAGTGAGGAGGGAGTTACAGTAGTCCCAAATGTGAATTATGCAGCATGCTGTGTTTTCCATTTAGTAAGCACAGCATGGAAGGTGGCATGGACAGGTAAGCAAGTTTGCATAAAATAGCATACAGCTAACCATTGCATAACAGAGAAAAGGAGGTTGTCTGAAGACAGATATACTTTTAATCTGATTTGCATTAAGCAATTACGAATTACCAAACTTCTGCTGTGCCCATTACAGGATCTTTGTTTCAATGAGAAGTACTGTATATTTAGAGTTTTGTGGTGCAATACAGATAACAAAAGGAAAAAAAGAAAAAAAAAAAAAGAGAAAACAAATGGACTTACATCTACTATAAAATCATCTTCTTTGAGTCTGATGTCTGTTGTAGTAGATATAGGAATGGAGTCTGCCAGTTCAGCTGATAATTGGTCATACTCATTCTGTAATACACAGCACAATGGGGTTAATTTACTAAATGCCAATTTACTGTGCACTTGCTCCAGAGCGTAGTACATGAGGTAAAGCTTTACTTTGCAAAGAATACTCAATTACATGCAAGGAAAAAAAAAAAAACAAACAAACACATACAAGCATTTGCACATGATTGAATTATATAAAATCTATAAAATCAGCAGAGCTTCTCCTCAAATCTAGAGCGCACAGTATATTTGCCTTTAGTAAATCAACCTCAATATCTACAGTAAATCAGAATCTCCATACATATGGAGGGGGGGGGGGGCATTTGTTGATTACTGGGAAGCTTACCAGGTGAATCCTGTTGCTACCGTTGGGTTGCGTCTGCCCCACATATTTGTACAGCTCCCTGCGCTCCACTTTTCGCAGGATCTCTCTGGCCTCTTCAAGCTTGGGGTCGCTGGAGTACAAGATCTGTTGGAAAATGTTGTCTTTGGGAAGAAGAAAAAAAAGTGGAAATGAGGTGTGCCAAAAAGCTTTCCACTGGAAATCCTGTGGAGTATGAGAAAATTACATTATCTGAGCATCACAACATCCTGATATAAAGTTTACTTTCCACAATATTTTCTTGCCAATGTGGCACAAAACAGGTATATGTCCTGTCTAAACAAAATTGAAGGTAGGAAAATCTGGAGGTAGGATGTTGGCCAAATAGCTTCTCCCATTCATCTATACCTCCCTCAAATTTCTACTTCATACTACACACTTAAAATCTGACTAGGCAGTGTTAAGTTGAGTACAATGTCTTCATGCGAGTCCAACTTCCTATAATCAAGGCCAATTTACCAGAAGTCTGTAGTGTCATACACAGTATGTTTGCTTGAATGAGGAGTCTATCACTTTGCTTTTCCTGTAGAGAACATTGTAGGACCTCTAAAAAAAAAAAAAGGTATAGTTCCTGTCTATAGAAAGTTGGGCACTAACAAACATCCCTGTAAGGAACACAGCAGATCTTTGGGTTATACATGGTTTATAGGAGGCTGGATGTAAGTTCCCTTTATATCAGAGGTCTGTGTCCTCTACAGAAAGAAGGGACCAACGTCTCATTCAAACACTGACCAGATGGATGTGAATCTCTGATTTATAACAGATACATCTTCAATACTTTAAAAATGAACTCCAGGCACAAACACTTTTCCCCTCATTTACTGCACACATCTGGAGGAAATACATAAAATCACACTAAGATTCAAGGAAGAGTACACATGACTCTTGTACTTGGACAAGATTTGCTGATCCCAGAGTTCAGCTTTAATCAAACATGCAGTAATTAAAGTAAGGGCCTTTGGTGATGGGTTCTGTGCACTTCAAACAGGGATTTTACAGAAACACAAAGCCTAGTTAAGTCCAAAGCCAGTTGACACAGGTACTTAAACTGCCTGTATCTCTTATACCTCCAGTGTTCGGTTTGTGAATTTATCATACTGTTTGTAATGGCAAGTACTCATTAGTCAGTGCAACCACATAAAGTAGAAGTGCTTCTGTCTAATGAGACACCTTGCCAGAAGAAACCTCAGATGTGCTTTCCATTGGTTACAATGGTCACATGGGTGTACTGACCAATAAGCGCCTGCCATTGCGAACATTATGATGGATATTCACTGCAGGGTTGTATACTGCTGTGTGGGGACTTATACACCGACAGCACAGTCTCTATAAGCAACTGGGTCTGGAGGGGTGGCCAGGAATTAGTTCATTTTTCATGAAAATGTGACATTACACTTTCAAGATTTATAAAAGAAGATTTCCTTCTGCATTGTATGTTAACAAAAGAAAGCTAGGGCCATCCTTAAGCTTCCTATTGGAACAGACCTAAGCTGGCCATGCACTAACTGAACAAAAAAAATACTAATAGATTCCACCATGCACGCTTCGCAGTGTGAAATGACAAATCTCCCGATGTGACTTTTGTAATTTGTCAGCTGGCTATGCCAGCTGTCAAAATACCTGGAAGAGCAGCTGCAACTGACTGGATACAGCCACTTTTTGGCTGGCAATGTGTCAGGCAGGAGATGGTCAACAGGGTCACCCACTTGGCAAATTTGGGGCAGCTCCTCAGGAACCAGTAAAAATACTGTACAGTGTTCAGAAATGCCTGCATGTCACCTTCTCCTAGGAAACATCTAAAAATAAATAAAAATTAAAAAAAAAAAAAAAAAAAGGCATCCTATTCACACATTAAGGCATACGGTGAGAATGGGATCACATTAGTAGGATTTTCTTCAAGAGTGGAAATACACTTTGAGCTGAATGGGTGCAAGAAGCCAATGGTTACTTTATAGTCCCCTTATGACTGCACTGTGTACAGCACTATCAAATATGTCAGTTCTATAGAGACCAATGAGTGCAAAGGTTTGAAGGGACACTTGGTATCCCCCTTAAAGGGCTCACCTGTGAGCTTGGTATACGCCACCATGTCTTCCACAGATCCAGAGATACTAAATGTCTTGCCACCTGACCCTTCTATCTTGATATATGGATCTGCTTTTATGAAGGCATCAGTAATCCTGAAGAAAGAAGAGGGAAGAATCTCAGCAAAAAAAATAAATGTAGGCATCTATACTGCCATCTGTCGGAAAGAATTTCCCATTGTTACTGTTACTCATTGGAACCCTATGAGCTGTATCCTGCAGAATCAAGTTATTGCAAACTTTTATTTTGAAGAAAATGGAACACTAAAGTTCCTCTCCAGGCAGAAACAAACTCAGGCAAGGGCAATAGGGATCTCTCCTATAGGACATCTTTTCATTTTGCAGGATTCTCCTGCATTGTGCTAATTGTGCAAATCATACTAAAAAGAGTTTCCAATGGTAGTGGAAGTCCCATAGCATGCTGTGGCCAGGAGACCAGCCACCACTGCCTGCTTTCTGTACCAGGAATGACAGGTCTCCTAATGTTCAAGTATCACTTAGGAACAGCATTCTGCAGATCCTTTCTCCAGGCAGCTTCAAACAAGATTCCTCCAGCTGGCGAAAAATGATATTGATAGCTTTACACAATGAAATTTAAAGCCCGGGAAGCAAGGTGCTGCCAAAAGATGTGTGTATTATGTCCAGGGGGTATTGTGGCCAAGCAAAAAAATCCAAAATGGGTGCTTTAAAAACTATAGTTGGGTATATTTTCATACAATGAAGTTTTAAAAAACAAATGCATACATAAATATTATAGAATTTTCAAAATAGAATTGTGAATGCTTTACATGGTCTCAATGATATTGCTAACTTTGTGTTGGTAAGCCCTCCGGTGAAGACAGTTCCGTGTGTGAAACATATCGTACAGATTCCCAACTTCCTAAAACATACGAAAAAAGAAAAGAAAAGATAAATAAATGAGGAAAAATGTGTGTGTATTTATTTTTTTTTATTTTAAAGTACATACATATATACATATATACACACATATACATACATATATATATATATATATATATATATATATATATATATATATATATATATATATATATATATATATATATATATATATATATATATATACACACACACATACATACACACACACACACATATACATATACATATACATATATATATATATATATATATATATATATATATATATATGTATATATATATATATATATACACACACATATATATACACATATATATACATACATATATATATACACATATATACATACACACACACACACACACACACATACACATTCCTCCATATAGATGTTTATAATGCATCTCAATCTCACAGTTAACACACATTAAAAAAAATGCAGTGCATCCGGAAAGTATTCACAGCTCTTCACTTTTTCCACATTTTGTTGTGATACAGCCTTATTCCAAAATTGATTAAATTCATTATTTTGCTCAAAATTCTACAAACAATACCCCATAATGACAACGTGAAAGAAGTTTGTTTAAAATCTTTGCAAATGTATTAAAAAAAAACAAAAATTAAAAAAAAAAAACAAAAAAACAACAACAACAACAACAACAACAGGTACAGAAGTATTCACGGCCTTTGCCATGACACTCAAATTTGAGCTCAGTTGCATCCTGTTTCCACTGATCATCCTTGAGATGTTTCTACAACTTGATTGGAGTCCACCTGTGGTAAATTCAGTTGATTGGACATGATTTGGAAAGGCACACACCTGTCTATATACTACTGTTAGGGCATGTCTGAGCACAAACCAAGCAATGAAGTCCAAGGAATTGTCTGTAGACCTCTGAGACAGGATTGTTTCGAGGCACAGATCTTGGGAAGGTTTCAGAAAAATTTCTGAAGCATTGAAGGTACCAATGAGCACAGTGGCCTCCATCATCTGTAAATGGAAGAAGTTTGGAACCACCACCACTCTTCCTACAGCAGGCCACCCGGCCAAACTGAGCGATCGGGGGAGAAGGGCCTTAGTCAGGGAGGTGACCAAGAACCCGATGGTCACTCTGACAGAGCTCCAGCGTTTCTCTGGGGGAGAGACAGAGAGAGAGAGACAGAGAACCACCCTCCAGAAGAATACCCATCTCTGCTGCACTCCACCAATCAGGCCTGTATATTAGTAGCCAGACGGAAGCTAATCCTCAGTAAAAAGCTTATGACAACCCACCTGTAGGTTTGCCAAAAGGACTCTGACCATGGAGAAACAAAATGGTCTGGTGAAACAAAGATTGAACTCTTTGGCCTGAGTGGCAAGCGTCGTGTCTGGAGGAAACCAGGCACCGCTCATTACCTGGCCAATAACATCCCTACAGTAAAGCATGGTGGTGGCAGTATCATGCTGTGGAGATGTTTTTCAGCGACAGGACATGGAAGACTAGTCAAGATCGAGGGAAAGATGAATGCAACAATGTACACATCATTGATGAAAACCTGCTCCAAAGCGCTTTAAACCTTAGATTGGGGCGAAGATAAAGGAGCGGCTAGGGGACAACTCTGTGAATGTCCTTAAGTGACCCAGTCAGAGACCAGCCTGGAACCCAATTGAACATCTCTGGAGAGATCTGAAAATGGCTGTGCACCGACACTTCCCATCCAACCTGATGGAGCTTGAGAGGTCCTGCAAAGATAGCCCAAAAATAGGTGTGCCAAGCTTGTAGCTTCATACTCCAAAAGACTTGGAGGCCAATGGTGCTTCAACAAAGTATTGAGTAAAGGCTGTGAATACTTTTGCAAAGATTTCAAAACAAACTTCTTTCACGTTGCCATTATGGGGTATGGTTTGTAGAATTTTGAGGAAAGAAATGAATTTAAACCATTTTGGAATAAGGTTGTAACATAACAAAAGTGTGAAAAAAAGTGATGTGCTGTGAATACTTTCCAGATGTACTTTATGCACTAGCAGGTAAACTGTACATGATCAAGAGCTCAGGTTTGTGTTAAAACTATCACATAATATGTGTAGAAAGGGTGAAAATACTGCTCTAAACCCAATAAATAACAAAAAAAGCTGCTAACACACAAACAAACCAAGTCTAGTACAAGTGCAAACAGTAACTGTAGCACTAAAAGTGAAAATAGAAGTGATATAGGTCTATATGTATCCAAACCGTCCCAGTCATGTAGGCGGGATGGGTGCAATAAGAAATAGTAATTATGTTCGGTAAATGAACCTCAAAAAAATGTGATATTAAGAATCATACACAAAAGGAAACTAAGAGAAATGTCCACAACTATAGTGTCCAATAGTGAAGGGACTTGCTCCTCAATCTTCAACTTAAAAAGATGTACCAATAGGCAGGATGAGCAGGGATATACATTCAGGTAGAAGAATGGATACTCTTACCGGATCTGTTGGACCCACCTACCGTACGGCAGTGCGTCTATAAGGCTTTGGAATACTGGATCCCCAGTAGTAAACGCCAAACTGGATGGTTTCCTGTAGGCCTCAGGCTCCAAATCGGCACAGGGTTAGGTGTAGGTTAAAAGCGGAAGTTCCCAAGGCTTAAACAGCCGCCGAACAGGTCCAGCAATGAAGATGGTCTAAAGGTGGTCATCAAAACTCCAGCATAGGGAAACAAAAAAAAGGGGGGGGGGGCTCCACATGGCGTAGGTCAACCAAAGTAGGTTTATTTGAAGATAAAATACCGTATAAAAAAAAAAAAAAAAGTGATCACAAAAGTAAATAAAATGTGGGAAGCAGGAGGTGCTGGCCCGATGCGTTTCGACTAACAAGTCTTCCACAGTGGCATATCCATACCTCCCCACATTGCTCCTAAAATATACAGTACATCCATTACCGAATAAAATAGGTCTGCTCCCATCATGGCGGAAGTGTAAGTAAATGTAGTGACTTGCATCCCAGATCACACATACAATACCTAGATAGTACATGGAGTTGCATGGTAATCCTTAAAGAATGATCGTGTGTGTCAAAAACTAATAATGGGCTAGTGATAGTGCTGGACATGAGCAGATCTCACTCCATCTGCGTCCCATGCCTCGAAGCCGTAGGGGGAAGTGACGACATCGTCACCTCCACTGGAATGCAATCATATCCGCCGTACGATGGGCACAGCGCTCAGTAGTCGCCTGGCCTCGTATCACCCACCGCCCGTGTCTGAAAATGGCATCAGGAGAGAAGAAGACAACGAGCAGGGACACGGGACAGCGCAGAACAGATAGAGTGAAAAGCTGGCCAGTTAAAAATCCATAAATAAATGAAAAATTATGAAGTAATGAAACGAAAAAATTTGTTAATATAATGTTGAAAAGCAAAAATCAGAAAAAAAATAAAAAAATAAAAAAGGGTACCGTATATACTCGAGTATAAGTCGAATTTTTCAGCACATTTTTTTGTGCTGAAAGTGCCCCCCTCGACTTATACTCGAGTCAAGCACTTTTCTGCAGCAAAAAATTTCATTTTCCGAACCGACTTTGGGGCCCCGTATCTCAGGGTCACTTAGAGCTAGGAACCCCAAATTTGGTGTGCAAACCCAATGTACCACAACATATCCAAAGATGGAGTTTCTAGCACCAAAAGGCCCCGAGATACGGGGCCCCAAAGCTGGTCTGGAAAATGTCATTCTCTGCTACAGAAAAGTGCTTGACATTTTCTGAACCTATTTTTGGGGCCCTGTATCTCGGGGCCACTTGGTGCTAGAAACCCCAGCTTTGGATATTTTATGGTGCTAGATCCATTGGGTTTGCACACCAAAGTTGGAGTTCTTAGCACTAAGTGGCCCCAAGATACGGGGCCCCAAATTCGGTCAACTGTGTCCATCTGCAGCAATGTCATTTTGGGACCCTTTGGGTTCAGAGACCCCAAATTTTGGCTGCAGCTAGGGAGCATCTAGGAACCCTTAACTACCGAGTTTGAAGTTTGGGGGACCTATGGCTGCAGCACAGTGAGGCATGCTAATGGGCACAGTGAGGCTGCAAATGGGCATTGTTGACCCTCTTTTCCACTTACAGTAGCTGTGCATTTCTCACCCTCGTCTTATACTCGGGTCAATAAGTTTTTCCCATTTTTTTTGTGATAAATTAGGGCCTCGACTTATACTCGGAACGACTCGAGTATATACGGTAAATTAAATCGAAAAAAATAAAAAATAAAAAATAAAAAAAAGGGGGAGGTACTCTTATACTCTTATGGCAGGCCCAGGAAGAAAGGCGAGTAATACATGGCCGAACACCCACAAGTGCACAGCCAACGCCATCTAGTGGGGGGAAAGACAACAAGCCAACAAGCAGAACATATATAAAAGAGTGTCACCGCTCCCTGACAGGTGCAAGGTCACTCAGCATTGTCCACCCGAAGGCACAGATGACCATCTCATAAACCAAAAGGGGAGTAACCTGAGGAGGGGGGGATGGCCGGGTGTTAAGGCTCAAAAAATATAAACTAAACAAAAAGATGATGGAAAAAATATAATGAAAAATATATAAAAATGTGTAAGGGTGAAAAATTTAAAAATGAATGTATAAACCATCACAATAAAAAGTGGCACTGGATTACTCGTGGAAACACAGAGATGAAGCATAGTAGGTGGGGTCAACAGGGGATAAAACGTCCACAGAACATACCAGTAGGGGTGTGCCACGGGTGAGACTGAGGGGAGGTGCCACTCATGCCCGGTTAATGAAGCAGTTGATATCCCAATCTACATTAATACCGTGGGGCGAGTAGCACCTCAACTCAAAAAACCAATAAGTCTCAAGACGTGACACAGCCCTGAGACAAGACTTGCCCCTCCAATGTGGGACAAACCTATCACCTGAAAAGAAGTGCCCGTAGGGTCTTTGTCATGGAACTCAAGATAGTGGCGGTGGAATGCTGTGCTTGGTACAGCCCTTTTTAATTTTAGATATATGCTTGTTCACCCTAATGGAGAAGGACCTGATTGTGCGCCCAACATATTGCCTCTTACACGGGCATGTGATCAGATAAACAATATGTTTTGTAGCACAAGTGGTGAAGTGTTTCATATTGTAAATTTGTGGAGGTGACCGTTGAGACAAAAGTTTCTGATTTACGTCTGCCACACACATTGTGCAGACACACATTACACCTCCTGCAAGGGTAATACCCCTTGCATTCCGGAAAGTAACAGGACAGGGAGGGTCTATAGTGTTGGGAGCGACCTCATTCTGAATGGAACGAGCACTCCGAAAAATGATGCCCGCCCGATCAGGTAAAACCGGTCCCAACACACGATCGTTCAATAGAACCTTCCAATGTTTGTTAAAAATCCTTTTGATTCCCTTGTGCTGTATTGAAAACGAGGTGAAAAAGGACCATTTAAATGGATTCTCCCTATGTTCCTTGGGGCGGTCAATTAATAAAGAGTTCCTATCCATGTCAGTAACCTCCCGGATATCTTCATCAAGCTCTAGGTTTGTACCCTTTCTCCACAAATCTCTTTTTGAGAGTCTGAGACTGAGTAAGGAAGTCACTAATGTTGGTGCAGTTTCGTCGAAGACGGAGAAACGGTCCCTTAGGTACAGACCTAAGCCACTGATGGTAATGACAGCTATCAATCGGGATATAACCATTACGGTCAGTGCGCTTAAAGAAAGTCCTGAGCACCAATTGACGATCAACAACTGAAATCTCCAGATCTAAATATGAATGGTCTCAGAACTTGCCTCAAAACTCAGGGAGATGCCCCTATCGTTGGCATTCAAATGAGACATAAAGAAATCAGGCTAGACTAGCTGCCATAGACCTGGAGATTACAGACCTCAAGGACAAACTTATACCGTCCAGTGGGTCATCTGAATATATCTCCCATTCTACCAATCTAAGAACCCTTCTTGAGAAAGAAGAGAGACCAGAGAATTAAAAACACAGAAAAAGTACAATCGTGATGTCACCGATTACAAGGCTAACCTAGTATTCGGTTGGCAGAAGAAGCTAGCCCAAGGAATAGATCCAGGGACCACCACTCCACCTTTGGAGACCTTAGAATTGATACCCCAGAATCCTGATAGGAGGTTGGTCTATGACCCCCCTCCTTCTCAGGTTGGAGGACCAGCTGAGGTCAGGCACAATGCCCCTGCCCCTAGTGGTAGACCTCAAAATAACCACTACCCGAGGGGCTCCAACCAAGGAAGACATCCTTCTGGTTATAAAGGTTACCAGGGAGAATCCCATTGTGGCAGACACCCCTCTAATAATAGGGGTAGAGGACATAATGGGAGGGGTAAAGGTAACCAAGGTAGTAGGGCTAGAGAGCCTTATTACAGTGATCAATTAGGTGGACCACATAGATCCTAGCATGATACAAGTTACGGCTATGGGGGGCAACTATGATTATGGTACTCCCCTTCATACCAATAATCGTTATGCTGCCCTTTGAGACGATGGTCCTCATGAAGCGCATTATGACCGCCCCTATCATGAATATAGAGTAGAAAAGGATTGTATAAGGACACCTTACTATTACAATCGCTCTGGCCCTTCCCAGTCTTTGGGTTTTCACAAACCCATGTACAACCCCACCCCCGAAGCCTAAAAACAAAAAAGAGGATGTAGAGGGGGATGGCGTCTCCAATGGAGGAAAAAGAAAAAAAGGGTCACAGTAGGCGCAGGCATTTTTAATTTAAGTACAACAGTCCTTTCTGATCCGGAAAAATACATTCTTGATAAAGGACTCAAATTTGTTCCCCTACGGAAATTTGATACATTTTCAACCTTTGTAGACATACACAAATATGTCTGCAGGTTGAATATCCAGAGGCATTTTTTGACAGCCCCATCGTCTGATTCTAGAGAAGGGCCACAGAGTGATCTTTACACTCTGGCCTCTCTAATCCGTCCCTTTTTAATCCCAACAACACATCCCACTCCATCAATGTTTTTAAAAACTTAGTTCTCCATGATTTGGATAAACTACCCAATAAAAGAGTGGATTTGAAAGCTCTTATTATCCGTCCCACCGACAAGGGCAGCGGTATAGTGGTTTTAGGTAAAAAGGATTGTATTACCGAGATGAAGATTGTTGGACGATCAAACCACATATAGGGCCTTCCTAAAGATTCTACTGCTGAATATAAACGTGCCCTTAC
Organism: Lithobates clamitans; assembly: GCA_037952925.1. NCBI lineage: Eukaryota > Metazoa > Chordata > Amphibia > Anura > Ranidae > Lithobates > Lithobates clamitans. Next base: position 402,467 of record JBBGZY010001502.1, read on the forward strand.
AGCACTAGTTGATGAAGGTTTCTCTCTCAATATTCTCAACCAAAAGGAGAGGGAATTCCTTGTCCCTTTGGCCCCCCGGATACCCATCATTTACTACCTTCCGAAGGTGCACAAAAATTCCATTAACCCTCTTGGTCGGCCGATTGTCAGCGGGATAGATTCGGTTACCTCGAGGATTGGGAGGTATATAGATTTCTATCTCCAGCCATTAGTTAAGCGGGCAAATTCGTATCTCAAAGACACTCGGGATACCATTAATTTGCTAGGGGAGGTTGATTACCATGATGACCTTCTCCTCGTGACGGCGGATGTATCAGCACTTTATACGTCCATCCCACAGGATTTGGGTCTGGCTGCAGTCGATTTATTTCTTTCCAGAGATTCAGGTCTGCCCCTGATCCACAGAAATTACATTATGGAACTACTTAAGTTCGCCACCGAACACAATTATTTTTGGTTCCAGGATGTCTTTTACTCACAAATCAAGGGCGTTGCGATGGGGGCTAAATATGCCCCCAGTCTGGCCAACTTGTTCATGGCCTTGTGGGAGGAGGATGTTGTCTATGCCCTTAGATGATTGGAGTTGGTCCTTTGGGCCAGGTACATATACAACATCCTCCTCCTTTGGAAGGGAGACCGTACATCTCTGGAAGGCTTTATGTCTCATTTGAATGCCAACGATAGGGGCATCGCCCTGAGTTTTGGAGGCAAGTTCTGAGACCATTCATTTTTTAGATCTGGAGATTTTAGTTGTTGATCATCAATTGGTGCTCAGGACTTTCTTTAAGCCCACTGACCATAATGGTTATATCCCGATTGATAGCCGTCATCACCATCAGTGGCTTAGGTCTGTGCCTAAGGGACAGTTTCTCAGTCTTTGACGAAACTGCCCCAATATTGGTCACTTCCTTACTCAGTCTCTCAAAAAGATTTGTGGAGAAAGGGTACAAACCTCTAGAGCTCGATGAGGATATCCGGGAGGTTACTGACATGGATAGGAACTCTTTATTAATTGATCGCCCCAAGGAACATAGGGAGAATCAATTTAAATGGTCCTTTTTCACCTTGTTTTCAATACAGCACAAGGGAATCAAAAGGATTTTTAACAAACATTGGAAGGTTCTATTGAACGATCGTGTGTTGGGACCAGTTTTACCTGATCGGGCGGGAATAATTTTTTCGGGGTGCTTGTTCCATTCAGAATTAGGTTGCTCCCAACACTATAGACCCTCCCTGTCCTGTTTCTTTCCGGAATGCAAGGGGTATTACCCTTTCAGGAGGTGTAATGTGTGTCTGCACAATGTGTGTGGCAGACGTAAATCAGAAACTTTTGTCTCAAAGGTCACCTCCACAAATGTACAATATGAAAACACTTCACCACTTGTGCTACAAAACATATTGTTTATCTGATCACATGCCGTGTAAGAGGCAATATGTTTAGCGCACAATCGGGACCTTCTCCATTAGGGTGAACGAGCATATAGCTAAATTTAAAAAAGGGCTGTACTAAGCACAGCGTTCCCCGCCACTATCTTGAGTTCCATGACAAAGACCCTACGGGCACTTCTTTTCAGGCGATTGATAGGTTCGTCCCACATTGGAGGGGCAAGTCTTGTCTCAGGGGTGTGTCACATCTTGAGACTTATTGGATTTATGAGTTAAGGTGCTACTCGCCCCACGGTATGAATGTAGATTGGGATATCAACTGCTTCATTAACCGGGCATGAGTGGCACCTCCCCTCATAGTCTCACCTGTGGCACACCCCCACTGGTATGTTCTGTGGGTTTTTCTCCCCTGTTGACCCCACCTACTATGCTTCATCTCTGTGTTTCCACGAGTAATCCAGTGCTACTTTTTATTGTGATGGTTTATACATTCATTTTTTAATTTTTCACCCACACATTTTTTATATATTTTTCATTATATTTTGTCCATCATCTTTTTGTTTAGTTTATATTTTGGGAGCCTTAAAACCTGGCCATCCCCCCTCTGGAACGCAGATGGAGTGAGATCTGCTTATGTCCAGCGCCATCACTAGCCCATTATTAGTTTTTGACACACACAATCATTCTTTAAGAATTACCATGCAACTCCATGTACTATCTAGGTACTGTATGTGTGATCTGGGACGCAAGTCACTACATTTACTTACGGTTCCGCCATGATGGGGGCGGACCTATTTTATTAGGTAATGGATGTACAGTCTATATTTAGGAGCAATGTGGGGAGGTATGGATATGCCCCTGTGGAAGACTTGTTAGTCGAAACGTGTCGGGCCAGCACCTCCTGCTTCCCACATTGCCATTTTATTTACTTTTGTGATCACTTTTTTATACGGTATTTTAATCTTCAAATAAACCTACCTTGGTTGACCTACGCCATGTGGAGCCCCTTTTTTTCTTGTTTCCCTATGCTGGAGATTTGATGACCACCTTTAGACCATCTTCATTGCTGGACCTGTTCGGCGGCTGTTCAAGCCTTGGGAATCTCAGTTTTTAACCTACACCTAACCTCGTGCCGATTGGAGCCTGAGGCCTACAGGAAACCATCCAGTTTGGCGTTACTACTGGGGATCCAGTATCCCAAAGCCTTATAGACGCACTGCCGTACGGTAGGTGCGTCCAACAGATCTGGTAAGAGTATCCATTCTTCTACTAGAATGTTTATCCCTGCTCATCCTGCCTATTGGTACATTTTTTTCGGTTGAAGATTGAGGAGCAAGTCCCTATTGGTTGGACACTATAGTTTTGAACATTTCTCTTCGTTTCCTTTTGTGTATGATTCTTAATATCACATTTTTTTTGAGGTTCATTTACCGAATATAATCACTATTTCTTATTGCACCCATCCCGCCTATATGACTGGGACGGTTTGGATACATATAGACACTACACTTACTGTTTGCACCTCACAGAATACCGATCTATATTTACCAATGTCACAGGTAGAATGATTTACGTGTTTATCGGTGTATAACACGCACTTTTTTCCACTTAAAATCAGGGAAAAATCGTGGGTGCGCGTTATATGCCGATCCCCGCTGATTATGAGCGGAGCGAGCGCCAGCGATATACACATAGCCGAGTGCACTCGGCTATTCTCGGCTCTACTCACAGTCAGGGGAGGGACTGCGAGAGAAGCCAAATCTAGCCGAGTACACTCGGCTATGTGTTTGCCAGCGCCGCTTGTTCCTCTCCTCTCACAATCAGTGGAGATGGGCAGGACTGCGAGAGGAGCAGAGTCTAGCCGAGTACACTCGGCTTTGTGCATCTCGCCGGTGCTCGCTCCTCTCCGCTTACAGTCAGCGGAGATCGGCGCCAATTTTAAATAATCATGCAAGGCTGCAATGATGGACACTGGGCAAGGCTGCAATGATGAACACTGGGCAAGGCTGCAATGATGGACAAGGCTGCAGATGGACACTGATAAGGCTGCATTGATGGACAAGGCTGCAGATGGACACTGATAAGGCTGCATTGATGGGCATTTAAAATGTAAGGTTTTTTCCTTAAAATTCCCTCCTAAACTTGGGGTGCATGTTATAAGCCGGCGCGTGTTATAAGCGATAAATACGGTACATAAAAAGAACAGAGAAACTTGCCTTTTCCCTTGTACATATGTGCTTCTTGTTGTTGACCTTACAGACTCTGACAAATTTGAGATATCGCGCATGATCAAAATTGTTTTGAATACCCAGATGATGGCAGTCCCTGTTGGAAAAACAGTATGTTGTGTAATCAGACACAAAATTGCATTCTTAAGGATTGGTGATACACCATCTTTAAAACAGGGTTTTCACACTTATACAGAAATAGCTACCAACTGGCACACAGGAAGGACTTTGTGATTGGGGGATAAAGAATATCAGTTTAATGTCCAAACAATTATGATTAAGCTGGGATTGTACTTGCTCTGCATATAAAAGGGAAAGAAAAAAGAAAAAGAAAAAAAGAAGAAAAAAGAAAAAAAAGAAAAAAAGAACCCTACTTTAGGTTGCATTTAAAAGTTTATGTTGATCAGAAATGCACTCAACTACTGGCATCTTTTTGTCAAAAGGATACCCCATGCTTTTTGTGGACTGAATTTGCAAAACCTAGTGTCAGCCATGCCTATGTATAAACCACTTTAATCATGCATGCAGTACCTGTCACCTCACCCACCCAAACACTAACATATCCTCTCATCCCTCATAAAATTATGGCAAAAAAAATGAGATCTTCAAAATACCATGCCTCCCACCGAACACCCATGGGTATGTTATTGCATGAATGAGTAATTGTCAGTCAAACTATCACAGCAATGGAAACATAAAAATTATTTGGAATGAAGGGGGTACAACATGCTGTTGAGATGGTTGGGTACCCGATAATACTGCACTGAAATCACAAATCTTGTTATCAACCTACTTAAGCTCACCTCTGAACTTCCTGTCCTAAAGTGACAATACTGCTCCTTCATAGATACAGTGTAATAAGTGCACTAGTAGTATTGTCACCCTAAGACAGGAAGTGTTCCAAAAAGAAAAACGATTGCAGTCATCACATCTAGGGATGGGTAAGCTGGTATAGAGTCTAGATACACTTAGGTGTTGATATATTAAAGCAAATCCACAGGCACTTACAACAAGAAAACTGACTTTAAGAAAAAAAAACAAAAACAAACCGCAGGCACACGAGGTGTCTGCAAATAAGTCTGTGCTGACCAACCATATTTAGAAAGCAGGATGGGATAAAGCCAGTGCAAAATCTTTTCAGCGTTGTACGTTGCAGTTCAAGTTGTTAACAGTTAAGGTATTCTAGCTATTCCAAGAAATGTTTTATTACCTGGCAAAGTAGTCCCATTTATCCACATCAATGCCATTTCTTTTGTTGGCCACAATCTCATACAGGAAGCTTTTCTCTTCTGTTCGACCTTGGTAAGGCCACTCTCTTGACTAATTTTTTTAATGCAAAAAGAGTTAAATCATATAAAACATGACAGTAGATACAACAGAAAGCTGTAAATATACGCTACATCAAGAAAATAAACATTCCAGTACAATAGCCAATGCATTAGAGCACACTACCATTAACCTCCCTGGTGGTATGATTATTTCAGATTTTTGATGCTGAAAGCGGTACAATTATTTTGCACAGAAATTTGGCGTTTTATATTATAGGCCTGTAATTCTTAGGAATAATTCACTTAAATCTGTCCAAACAAGAGTCTAGTAGACATTCCGGGTATGATAAAGTTTGAAAAACGAAATAAAAATATTATAATATAATAAATAAAATATTATAATATAATAAATAACAATAACAAATATAATAATAAAAATTATTCAATAATGTAATCAAATCAAAAACACTGAAATTTGCTCAGTTGCAGAATTGTCGCTTTCGTTACTTTTAGTGTTTGATGACGGATTTCCCCACAAATCACTATCACTCAATTCTGCGAGTGATTCTAATTTACTATCGCTGTTTTCTAGCTGGTCTAAAACCCCTTTTGATGTAAACGGACAGTTTTGGTTGCTATGGACAATCTCCAGTTTCCAGGCAGAAAGAACAGTTTTTATAATAAAAAAAATGCATGCGGGACACTGGACAGACCACTAGGGACAATGCGGATGTGTAATTATTTGATACAGTACTGTAATCTGTAAGATTACAGTATACTGCATCTGTACTGTGTGTTTTACTTTTTGAATTTGGCGCCAAACTCCGTCCCCCCGCAACGCTCGCAGGGAACGGAGCTTGGCACTGTGAATCGAGTGAGAGACGGCGGCTCGCAGATCACAGCGGAGAGACATCGCAGGATCAAGGGGACAAGGTAAGTATCCTCTACAAGGATCCTGTGATGCAATCCCAAGTCTGGCTCGGGGATACCGCTTTTGGTATTGAAAATCCACCCCGAGCCAGACTCGGGAATACCGCCAGGGGGGTTAAAGAACACTGAGTTTAGATACATACATGCATGTAGTTTTGTACGCATCTAAAAAGTAGTGCTATAGGAATTAAAGCGGTAGTAAACTCCACTATCGTTACTTTAGGGGCCCCCCAGGTGGGTTATGCCATAATGTACTAGTATGCACAGCATATTGGCACATAATGGCACACTTGCCTGTCAAACCGAGCCCCCCAGCGCTTCGCCCGATTAATCTGGCAAGTCCCGGGTGCTTTCATCTTCACTCAGTCTTCCTTCCAGGTTCCTGCCTTCTGCCACTTGATTGGCCAGGCTGCAATGATGTCACTCTCCCGCATGCAAGTCACATCAGAGTGGCACAGATTGGGCTATAAATGTTTGCCAAGCTGCACATGCGCGGTTTAGTGAACATGGATGGCTGACAGGCAGGAGGAAGCATTTATGACAGAGACCTATAGGGTCTTTTTTATCATAAATATCCTGTCTGTCAGCAATTTACTGTACTACCACTTTAATGGGGCCATACACACAGCCGAGCCTACAAATGAAATAGAGCCCCTGTACTGATGTGGAAATTAATATCTACAGTATATCAAGGAGCTTCAAGGGAACCGTTGTGAGGACTAATTAAATTACCATGCCCTATAATATATATATATATATATATATATATATATATATATATATATATATATATATATATATACACACATATACATACACATACACACACACACAGGTGTGTACTTAATATTTTTGGGTAAAATCCTGAGAGGTGGGCCTAGTTACTGTTTTCTGTATCTCAAAAGACCAATGTAAATAAGTTACACTATTTTCCTTGAGGTGAGGAGCAGACATTGTGTTTCCACCTGATCATAAGTCCTTGAAATGTTAATTTATGCTAAGATCAAAGAGGGCTGACTGTTTTAAATCAAGAGATTGTCTGAAACACGATTACGTTTGTGAAGTCTGAGAGGCACCGAAGAGAATCTAATGCTTATGTGAGAAGCACGATGACCAACTAGACTTTAATTTCAGCCAATCAGGATTCAATGCCACTTCTGAACCAATAAAAGTGGTACAGGGGTTTGATTGGTAGGGATGGGTAGAGAGGGAACATAAAAACCAAAGCTGCCAGGGATGCTCGCTCTCTTAGGCTCAAAGTCTAGATGAAGTATGGTCACGTAAGAACTGTCTATGTAATGTATCTGTATTATCTGAAGTCTCTTTTCTCAAACTTTTTCAATCCTAGGATTTGCCTTAATACCTTGATAGCATGTGTATGTCAATTGTAACCTTATCTCCTTTTTGCATTAATTATATTTGTAGACTGGCAACACTGTATTTGTAACATCACTATGTTATGTTTGGTAATATCTGAATATTCTAACATTCCTTTATAAAGGAAATAGATCTTTGTACTTTAGCACCATTATCATTCCTTACTGATTTCATGGGTTATAGCTGCAACCGCATTGGTTGATTCATATATAGATAAAAGGTTTTAATCACTTATGTTATGTATCATTAAGCATATAAGTGAGGTAGGTAAAAATCGCCATAACAGTACAGAGGCATACAAAAATAGTAGGACACAGCTACAGATGTTATGCATGTAAACATATACGCATAGACACGTAAAAAGTAATTAGAATTGTGTGCATCTAAACACAAGTACTTTAGCTGCGTCTTTTGCTAAAGGAGCATACTTTACACAGAATCCTCTATTAACTCCGCCATTAAGAACCGGCAACAATGCATATGCCTGTGTGAATGATGCCTTATTATTCTTTATATTCACAATGCAAGATTTCTTGACATGCTTAGATCAATTCACATAAGCCTGATATACAAGGCTGTTGGTGCTGTGGTCTAATTTTAGGTCTGCTGTTAAACCATGCAAATTAATTGGCTATCTTAATGCAAAGCACAGACTGGATAGATGTGAAGATGTTTGCAGGTGGAATCTGAAATGACTAATTGAAAGTGAAACGTTTTTTTTTTTAATTTTGCAAATCCCCAAGTTTAAAGATTCAGATTTAGAATTCAATCTTGTCTGCAACGGACCTACAAAAGGAACTTATGCAGCACTGACCTCTGTGTGATTTAAACATACAGAAGGAAAAAGAAAAAAAAATGAATTGCTATGGACAATCTCCAGTTTCCAGGCAGAAAGAACAGTTTTTATAATAATAAAAAAAAAAAAAAAATTCTGCAGTATGTACAAGGCCCGGGGAAAGATTCTCCAGCCAAACATCCCCGGCGGTTTAAAAAAAACATAAAAACACACACACACACACACACACACACACACACACACACACACCACAGTTTCACTTACTGAGGAACTACTCTGACTAGAGTTGAATGAATCTTCTGCTTCAGTAGTCAAAGGGCCAGCGATTTGTTCCTCAATAAATTTTAGGTCTTCAGGCAAGCGGAGGCCATATTCCTTCATAATGCTCTCCAAACCGTTGGACTGGACGAGGTGGTAAAACATCTTCACAGAAGCAGATTCATGCTGAAAAAAAAAATTAAAAAATAAAAATAAAAAAATTTAAAAAAAAGGGGAGAGGTCACAATCCAGACTGGGAGGGTATATGGTCATCAAAAAATATTCCCACAGGCAATAAGTTTAGGCTTCATGCACACTAGCTCATAATTAAGCTGCTAGCAGCTCCTAGCAGTTGAGCAGTTTATAGTGTTATTATATATGTATACTATTGTAAGCTAAAAGCGTTTTTCAGTTTCTAGGAGCAGGTAAAAAAAAAATATGCTTTTTTGCGTTTTTTTGGGAGATTTGCTAGCTGAAGAAAAGCCGACAGCAGGGGTTAACAACGTTTAGGAGCTTCTAGGAGCTAAACACTGGTTTCAAGCATTTCTCTATCCAGCGGCCCACCAGCGTCCTTAACAACCAGTGTATAGCTTGTTATTAAAGAACGGGCTGGGAAGCTGGCCGCCACATCCTTAACTACGAATGACTCATCAACTGAATGTATTCAGACCCCCTTAAATTTTTCACTCTTTGTTATATTGCAGCCATTTGCTAAAATCATTTAAGTTCATTTTTTTCCTCATTAAGGTACACACAGCACCCCGTATTGACAGAAAAACACAGAATTGTTGACATTTTTGCAGATTTATTAAAAAAGAAAAAAACTGAAATATCACATGGTCCTAAGTATTCAGACCCTTTGCTCAGTATTTAGTAGAAGCACCCTTTTGATCTAATACAGCCATGAGTCTTTTTGGGAAAGAGGCAACAAGTTTTTCACACCTGGATTTGGGGATCCTCTGCTATTCCTCCTTGCAGATCCTCTCCAGTTTTGTCAGGTTGGATGGTAAACGTTGGTGGACAGCCATTTTTAGGGCTCTCCAGAGATGCTCAATTGGGTTTAAGTCAGGGCTCTGGCTGGGCCATTCAAGAACAGTCACGCAGTTGTAGTTAAGCCACTCCTTCGTTATTTTAGCTGTGTGCTTGGGGTCATTGTCTTGTTGGAAGGTAAACCTTCGGCCCAGTCTGAGGTCCTGAGCATTCTGGAGAAGGTTTTCGTCCAGGATATCCCTGCACTTGGCCACATTCATCTTTCCCTCAATTGCAATCAATGGCCCTGTCCCTGCAGCTGAAAAACACCCCTACAACATGATGCTGCCACCACCATGCTTCACTGTTGAGACTATATTGGATAGGTGATGAGCAGTGCCTGGTTTTCTCCACACATACCGCTTAGAATTAAGGCCAAAAAGTTCTATCTTGGTCTCATAAGACCAGAGAATCTTATTTCTCAACATCTTGGAGTCCTTCAGGTGTTTTTTTAGCAAACTCCATGTGGGCTTTCATGTGTCTTGCACTGAGGAGAGGCTTCCATCGGGCCACTCTTGTTAAAGGGGGCTTCCAGGTTCCGTTAAGTCACCCCACCCCCCAACCACTGGGCCAGGGTTGTGGGAAAGAGGCCCTAGTCCTCTTCAGCATGGGCACCCCTGCCCCCCTTCATGTTAAGGGCATGTGGCCCGTTATGGTTCGGGGGGACAGGGGTCAGGCTGGTATGGATTTTAGGGGGAAACCCCAAGCCATTTTTTTTTCTTTTTTGTGGCATGGGTTCCCCTTAAAATCTGTACCAGACCTGAAAGGGCCTGGTATGGATTGGGGAGGGACCCCCCACGCTGTTTTTTCAAATTTTTTTTGCCAGCAACAGGGAACCCCGCTGACAGCTGATAAGTCATTCATGAATCATTATTTAGGACGTGGCGACCAGCTTCCCGGTCTGCTCCTTAACCAGCTATTTACTGGTTGTGAAGACACTGGTGGCTGCCTGATCCGTAACAAAAAAAATGCTACCGTTCCTAAACACTGTTGAAAATGTTCAAAAACACTGCAAAAACACGGTAAAAAATGCCAAATATTAGCTTTTTTTATCCAGCGTGAATGGAGGAGCCTTAAAAAAGGCAAGAATATAAAGTTGCTGGCTGGGGACAAAGAAGGCAAATTTCATTAAACCTACTTCAGTTCTGTGTATTTAAAAGGAAAAATGGGGGAGCTGAAGTATGGGATAAGATTGCCAAAAGAACCCCAATGGCTCAAAACTAATATGATCTAAAAAAACATTTAGAAAAAAAAAAAAAAAAAAAGGAAGGAAGAGAGAATAAAACACCCAAACCAGATGACTCGCCACCACATATTTCAAAAGGGATATAGAGATACATTATATCACCAAAAGTATTGGGACTTTACTGCCTTTACATGCATACGAACATTAATGGCACCTCAGTCTTAATCCATAGGGTTCAATATTAAGCTGACCCACCCTTTGCAGCTATAACAGCTTCAACTCTTCTGGGAAGGCGGTCCACAAGGTTTAGAAGTGTGTCTATGGGAATGGTTGACCATTCTTCCAGAAGCTCATTTGTGAGGTCAGGTACTGATGTTGGACCAGAAGGCTTGGCTTGCAATTTCCACTCTATTTCATCCCAAAAGGTGTTCTATCGGGTTGAGGTCTGTCAAGTTCCTCCACCCAAAACTCACTCATCCATGTCTTTATAGACCTTGCTTTGTGCCCTGGTGCGCACTCATGTTGGAACAGGAAGGGACCATCCCCAAAACCGTTCCCACAAAGTTGGTATGCTGACACCTTGACACGAGTTACCTTCACTGGAACTAAGGGGCCAAGCCCAACCCCTGAAAAAACATCACCCCGTAATTCCCCCCTCCACCAAACAATTTGGACCAGTGCACAAAGCAAGGTCCATAAAAAAGACATGGAAGAGCAAGTCTGGTGTGGAGGAGCTTTACTGGCATGTACAGAGTCCTAACCTTAACCCGATAGAACACATTTGGGATTAATTAGAGTGAAGACTGCGAGCCAGCCCTCATCATCCAACATCAGTGCCTGACCTCATCAATAGGTTTGTGGAAGAATGGTCAAACATTCCCATAGACACACTCCTAAGCCTTGTGGACAGCCTTCCCAAAAGAGTTGAAGCTGCTATAGCTGCAAAGGGTGGACCTACTCAATATCGAACTACGGCCTGGTTCACACCTATGCACTTCTTAGTGCGTTTTAAGTTTTGCAGAAACACACCACAGTCCAATTACCATGGTTTCCTATGGATGTAGTTCACATCTATGCATTTTATGGAAGGGGCCGGGAACATTTTACTGGTTTTTGGTTCCATAGACTTCAATGGATCAACAGTGTGTATTAAAAAACGCAAAATGCACCTGCAACCTGCATAGGTGTGAATCAGGACTTAGACTGGGATGCCAATAAAGTTCATGTGCGTGCAAGGCAGGCATCCCAATACTTTTGACTAGGGATGCAGCGATACCATTTTTTTTTTTTTTACAACGAATACCGATACTTTTTTTTTTTTAGTACTCGCTGATACCAATTACCGATACCCACCGCAACTGTTTTGTTTTCACTTCAGCTGTCAGCAATGGTACAAAGCATTGAAAAGTTATTTACAAAATATATATATTTTGCGCTTTTTCAATGTGAAATGTGTAAATATATGTTAATATATATGTGTAAAAATATTCACTAACAAAGCAAACAAAAAAAAAAAAAGTTTTAATTGTTTATCGCTTATAAAATAGACGTGAACAAAAAAAAAAACAAAACAAAACAAAAAAAACACAACACAACAGGAAACTAATAATTAAATGGAAGAGAATAGGGAGATCATTAAGGCTGATTAGAGTAAATGAAGGGTTAATAAGGGGTTAAACAGAGGAACATTTGTTCATCCCTTTGATCGTTGTTTTTTTTTTATTTAAGTGTTGTTAACATTACTGGCTGCTTTTTTTTTTTTTTTTGACAGCTCCAATTACCGAACTTCTTTAACACTTCAGCTGTCAACAGGGTAGACCCACCGACAGCTCAAAGAACCGAGCCTGAAAGTATCAGTTTCAGGTATTGGTGAATTTGCACTAGTGCCGATACTTGTGCAAATACTCGGTATCAACGATCCTTTTGATAATATAGTGCATTTGACTTCCATTTATCCTTCTGTTTCAGTGACTACACAGGAAAAAAGGTTGAATCAAATAACCGCTTGCCGACCACCTTAAGCAGGAGTACGGTGGGCGAGTGGCTCTTCTGCGCTGGATCATGCATCTAGTACGTGATCCAGCACTTCTGCTTAGGGGGTGCACGCGTGCAAAGATTGACCACAGGCACTCGCTGATCAGCAAGGAGGAAGACAGGCCAGAGCTCTGCCTATGTAAACAATACAAAGCTCTGCCCTGCCAGCAGGGATGTGTTAGTTTTCGTTTCACTGCGAAGCACAGAATAAAAACCAACACATTCCTTAGTAAAAGCAGCACACAGTACACACACTGGCTAGGCACACATTTACCCTTTGATCGCCCCTAGATGTTTAACCCCCTTCTCAGCCAGTGTCATTATTACAGTGACAGTGCATGTTTTTAGCACTGATCACAGTATCAGTGTCACTGGTTCCAACAAAGTGTCAGTGTCCGATTGTACGCCACCATTACTAGTATATATAAATAAAAAAATAAAAATTATCCCATAGTTTGTAGACACTATAAACTTTTGCGCAAACCAATCGATATACACTTATAGGGATTTTTTTACCAAAAATATGTAACAATACATATTGGCCTAAATTTATGAAGTAATTTGATTTAAACTTTTTTTATTGGATATATTTTATAGCAGAAAGAGGAGATTATATATCTATATCGATATCTATATCTATCTATCTATCTGTCAAAAATTATAGGAGATCAAATACCATTAAAAAAAAGCTCTAGTTGTGTGAAAAAATTATAATTTTTTTTTGTGCAGCATTGCAGGACAGTGCAATTGTCAGTTTAAGTAACTGTGCCAAAAAGCAAAAAAGGGCCTGGTCATGAAGTGGGGTTAAATCTTCAGCGTGTGCTGACCCTGCTCTGTCATTTTACATGGCCTACAACTTTGTGGGTGTTGTTCCCAGTTGCTCCCACTTTGTTCTAATACCACTAACAGCTGGCCGTGGAATATTTAGTAGCAAGGAAATTTCACGGATGGACTTATTGCACAGGTGGCAACCTATCACGGTACCACGCTTGAATTCACGGAGCTCCTGAGAGCAACCCATTCACAAATGTTTGTAGAAGTAGTCTGCATGCCTAGGTGCTTGATTTTATACACCCAAATCCAATGCTGGGGGGGTCCCAATACTTTTATCAATATAGCGGATACATTTACCAGGGTAGTGGCTAACTAGCTTAAAAGTGGACGTTCAGTCATTTTTTCATCTTTCCATCTATTAAATCTTCTGCCCTTGTTGTTTTAACTTTGGATAGTAAAACATTTTTTTTTCTGCCAGTAAATACCTTATACAGCCCACTTCCTGTTTCTTGTCTGGTCATTAGCCTAGGTTTATTACATCATGCACAGCTCTCTCACTCATGATAGTTTGCCAGGAAGGGAGAGGGGATGAGTCATAAGATGGCCAATGAGAGCTGCAGGGCTGAAAAGCTGGAGGTGTGAGTCTGTGTAAATCCAGGAAGTGAACAGGCAGCAGCCTCAGCTGGTTGCAGACAGACTAGATGGAGGGAGATTTTTGCAGCATATTTGGCAAGTACAGAATCACAGTATATATAAAAAAAATATGCAAAGTGGTTGGAGGGAAGCTTCAGAATGTTTTTATTACAAATTATGTGAGCAGACTGCAGTTCCTCTTTAACCACTTTTATCCAATTTGTCTTCTCTAACCATGTCAGAGGATTAATTGCAACCCATAGCGAAACTAAATAAAGTAAAGCTAAAAGAAGTAAATATATAAAACTTACTTTAAATTTTTTATTTTGACAAGCAAGAGGCATGAATCTTCCATCAAACATATGAGAAAATGGTCCATGACCTAAAAGAGAAAATCACAGTTGGGGGAAGAAAAAAAACAAACAAAAAAAAAACAAAAAAAAACAGTATATAAATTATTATTTACATTAGAAGGTATTCGCAGAGCCACAATCATGTGTGCTCACATCGTAGGTACTGACGGCTGTCGCCTGACAGCTACCGCTGTCACAGTCTTTGCCCCCTCTTATGTTGGCCCTTTCACTGCTGCATCAACCCTAACATCTGTCACACTCCTAAAGAACACCTATACCCATTCTCTCTGCCAGACCAGCCCATTTCTCCCTCCGATTCTGCCCTGCACTACTACCTTTTCCCGGACCGTTTCTGTACATTCCTGTGTTCCACCATTTTCTCTCTCCCTGTTCACAGCTGTTCTGCCCCGCACTTCTGGCTCACTCCTACCTAGTTATGTACATCTTCTTTCCACTCTGTCCTGCACTGCCATCCCACCTCAGTGGCTTCGCTCTGTTCATCCTGCCATTAACTTGCTCCCTTCTCTCTCTCTCTCTCTCTCTCTCATTTCACCCGCTTTGCTGTCTTGCCTCAGTCCCTTTGTGCTGCACACTTTCCTTGTCACCCGCTCTCTTCTTACAATTCTGCCCCGTGCTTCTGTCTTTTTAGCCTCTCTGTTCCTCAGCAACTATTGTCTCTCACGATGATAAGCTCCATTCCCATCAACAGCTCTATTCTTTTGCTCATACCTCAGTCTCCCCTGACTCGCTCATCTCCTTCAATGGCACCTTTTCACCACAGTTTCACTCTCCCAGCTTTGTAGGCATTCACATGACAGTTTGAAACTGCAATAATCAGCAATATCCCCTGTCAACTTCTCGCCCTACAGCTGAACGTTCCTCCGATCTCTATTGGTGGCACTTCACACAACCCTTTATCCCGCCGTCACCGCTTCTGCAAAACTCATTCCCCCTCCCAGTTCTGAGCCCTCGCCTAACCACTGTCAAATCTAGAGGTCGGCCGATTTTTGGCATTTAAATTAAAATCGTCCGATTGTGCTACAAATTAGGCCGATTAATTTATGCACTAGCTGGTACCGGCTTGCAGGGCGACCCCGCACAGCTCGACTTGCAAATTACTTCTGTAATAGAAGTCAATGCAATTCGCCTGATTCTCCCCCTCTGAGCGACTTGAGTCTCTATCTGGGCCGCCTGCCAAGTCTGAGAACATCGCTGATAAAAGAAGCAAAGAGATACAATGTTTCTACTCATCAAAGGAATGAACTCCGGCGTGTAGAAGATCTCAGTTTAACCATTTAAAAGACCAAATCTTTTCTGATATGTGTTTCTTACAAGTAAAAATCTGCTAGAAAATCACTTAGAACCCCCAAAACATTATATTTTAGGAGAGACCCTAGGGAATAAAATGGCGGTGGTTGCAATATTTTATGTCACATGGTATTTCAAATGCAATTTTTTTGAAAAAAAACAAAAAACAAAAAAACAAAAACATACACTTTTATGAATTAGAAAAAAAAAAAAAACCCCACGAAACAGTAAAGTTAGCCCATTTTTTTTTCTTCCAAAAGTTTGATTACATGTTTTTTGTGTAATATTTAAGATACATAGTTTTTTTAATCTAATTTATAAATACAAGTGCACTGATTGGAGGCTTGTTGTGTTTAATAAATGTTTAACCACTTAAGGACCAGCCTCGTTTTGAGATTTAGGTGTTTACAGGTTTAAAACAAACAGTTTTATTTTTTGCTAGAAAATTACTTAGAAAAATAATATATAATGTTTGGGGTTTCTAACACCCTAGAGAATAAAATAGCGGTCATTGCAATACTTTATTTCGCACTGTATTTGCGCAGCGGTCTTACAAGCGCACTTTTTTTGGGGGAAAAATAAATCACTTTTTTGCCGCCGAGTAAATTGATATCCAAACATATCCAAACATGTCACAATTCAAAATTGCGCCCGCTTGTGGAATGGTGTCAAACTTTTACCCTCAAAAATCTCCATAGGCAACGTTTAAAAAATTCTACAGGTTGCAGGTTTTGAGTTACAGAGGAGGTCTAGGGCTAGAATTATTGCTCTCGCTGTAACGATTGCGGCAATATCTCATGTGTGGTTTGACCACTGTTTTCATATGCGGGCTCTACTCACGTATGCGTTCGCTTCTGCGCACGAGCTCGTCGGGACGGGGCGTTTATTTTACTTGATTTTATTTATTTTTACACGGTTTAAAAAAAAAAAAAAAAATAATAATTCGGTCACTTTTATTCCTATTACAAGGAATGTAAACATCTCTTGAAATAGAAAAAAGCATGACAGGTCCTCTTAAATATGAGATCTGGGGTCAAAAAGTCCTCAGATCTCATATTTGGACCTAAATGCAATTAAAAAAAAAAAAAAATATTTGTCATTTGAAAAAAAAATGACAACAGAAAAATGTGCCTTTTGACGTCGCTTCCACCCTGCTATGGTATGGAGACGGGTGGGGGCCATCTTACCCTCACTCATCTCCATACCCAGCAAGGGGACAAACACGATCGCCTCTGCCGACAGCTCCGGTAAGCGGCGGAGGGCACCGGATCGCGCCGGGGGGGGGGCGCCCTCTCCCGCCATCGATAAAGGTGATCTCACGGCGCCGGCCGAACACGGGGATACCGGGGTTATGGCAGCTAGCTGCTGCTAGAACAACGATATCCGTCCCCAAAGTAGAGACGAACATCGGCGTGCGGCGGTCGGCAAGTTGTTAAGAAATTTTCTGTATCAATTACTTAAACTGTTAGATTTTATGAGATAAAAGGAAAATAAATAATCGCCGTCATATCGGCCTCCCCGATTTCGAAATATCGGAATCAGCCAGAGAAAAACCCATATCGGTCGACCTCTAGTCACATCTATGCAGCATTCCATATTGTGTGCGACCACTTCATTTCAATAAATTGCAAATCTGTTCTTACACCCTACTTTTTGAAAACTGCTGCACTAGCAAATATGCGGTAGTGTTATTAAACTCTAAGCTGCATTGGAGCAAGTAGTGATTCTTTGTGGCATGTAAAGTAGAAATAAAAGAAGGAAGAGAAAAACAAAAAAAACAAAAACAAACAAATCAACCAAAAAAAAAAAAAAACCACACACAACACACACTTACCCAAATCATGGCACAGTCCTGCAATCTGGACACACAGGAGATCTCTCTGGTTTATCTGTAGTTCCGGTTGGCGCTCATGTAACACCTTTACAAGGCATCCTGCAAGGTGACCCACACTGTGCAAACAAAGACAGCCAAGATGTTACCATGTTGGTGCTTTATGTGAGAATACCAGTTGGCAAAATGCATAACATGAATCTGTATTGGCAAGGCAACATTCTAGGCGAATTGAATGGATTGTTTAGGTATGACCTTATATTACATACAGTAGATGCCAACACACAGGCTCTGGACTGGATTCTGCACTGTGGCTCCTTCAGATCCCTGACACTGCCTCTCTCCATCTGGGACTGCTCAACAGGCATGGACTCAGTCCCTGGGCAGGGCAGGAGAGCCTGTAGCAGGACTGCAAACTCCCCTAATCTGTGATTGTTATGCCACCTGTGGTCTTATCTTTGAGTTGGTCTTGCTGTTTTTACTATTAAATTTTATTCTAACATATTACACTACCAACCCTTTTGGGATGCTTATTTTTGCGTTAGCCTTTATCATGAATCTGCCCTCACTCGCTCAAGCAACCTGGCTGCACTGGGTTTTACTTCCAATTAGGGTTGTCCCGATACCACTTTTTTAACACCGAGTACAAGTACCGATACTTTTTTTTTCAAGTACTCAACGATAACCGATATTTTTTTTTTAATGTCACGTGACAGTGTTTTTTTACATTTTTTTTTACAATGCTTTCTTTTTTCCTAGGGAGGGAGGGGGTGTATGGTGTCTGTCTTTTATTTTAATTTTTTACAATATTTTTTTATTTTTATTTATTGCAATACTTTTTTTTTTTTTTTTTTTTTTAATCAGCCCTGTTGGGGGGCTTTGTGAGATACCAGGGATCTTAATAGACCCCTGAAATCTCCCCCTTGAGACAGAGAAAGAGACCCCCCCCAGTTCCTTTCTCTGCAGCCTCAGCTGCACTGAAAATGAATGGAGAGAAGACAGCGGCTCCTCTCCATAAACTGAGAGATGGTAATCACAGGAGATTACAATGTTTCAGTTATGTGAATGGAGGAGTGATCATTGACTCTGTTCATACATCAAAGGAAGGAGGATGACATGGAGAGGGACAGCAGAACGGAGGAGGGGAACACGGAGGAAACTTGGAGGGGGACAGCAGCAGAAAGGAGGGGGGGACACGGAGGAAGAAAGGAGGGGGACAGAACGGAGGGGGACACGGAGGAAGAAAGGAGGCGGGACAGCAGCAGAACGGAGGGGGCATGGAGGAGGATGCGGTGACAGTCAGCAGTGATTGTGTGTGGGGGAGTTACAAGCACCGATCACCGCTGTATAGATTTCACTAAAGCAGCTTAAGGGGGGGGGGGGGGGGAGGGTGGAACTCCCCCACTCACTGATCACCGCTGACTGCCCAGGTATCGGGAGCATTTGCCCCAGTACAAATGCTTGGTATCGGTGCCGATACCGATACTAGTATCGGTATCAGGACAACCCTACTTCCAATGAATTTTATTAAAGGGGTTGTAAAGGTAAACATTTTTTCACCTTAATGCATTCTATGCATTAAGGTGAAAAAACTTTTGATAATACCGCCGCCCCCAGCCCCCCCGTTTTACTTACCTGACGCCTCGAATCTTCGCTGCTCGTTCTCGTCATCTTCATTGCAGCTCAGCCTGGTCACTGATTGGCTGCAGTGAATGGATTGAAAGCAGCGCAGCCATTGGCTCGTGCTGCTGTCAATCACATCCGATGACGGAGGGCGGGGCCGAGTGATACAGCGAGCAGCTATAGCCGCCGGCTGTATCACGGGAGCGTGCCCGCAAGCACTCACCACCATGCGAGGGAGCTCGCATTAACGTGGTGAATGCATGTGGGGAGGAGCTGAAACAGCCGCCGAGGGACCCCAGAAGACCAGGTTCGGGGCCACTCTGTGCAGAACGAGCTGCACAGTGAAGGTAAGTATAACATGTTTGTTATTTTTTTTTTGTTTTAAATTACCTTTACAACCCCTTTAAAAAAGAGATTCTGACCCCTCTCATGCCTCCCCATTGTAAAAGCCCGAGTGGGCAGTGCTGCCAAAGCGCAGCAACACGGGCGCTTTTAACCCTTTCCTCCGCCGCTAGCGGGGGTTAAAAGTGCCCTTCTAGCGGCCGAAAAGCGCCGTCATAACAGCGGTAAAGCGCTGCTTTACCACTAATGACTGCACCACCCCAGTGTTAAAGGGGTCTCAAGGATACAAAGCAAAGCCAATGTGTCCTGGAGAGTCAGATTACAGCCTACTTACAGATGGCAGTCTAACAAGGATACATGCCACAGAATAAGTATATAAAACATAAGAGCTAGTCATCACGAAAAAAAAAAAAAATTTTGCTAAGAAAGTCTATTTATGAGCTAGTCACAAGGTAAGTCTATTTATGAATTACTGACAAGAAGCATAACAAATAGACCAAATCAACCTGTCCTGTTCTCCAGGCAACCAAAAAAAAAAAACAAAACAGATACAGGACCAAGTACAGGAACAACCAAGAAAAAAGGCTTAATGTACACGGGACGTTTTTACAACCTCTCCTGAACGATTTAACTTGACAGATAAAAACCCACGTTTAGCCACATTTAGAAAAAAAAGGCTCCCATCGAACAATCCAACCGTGTACGGGGCATTAGAGTGAGGGGGAAAAAAAAAAAAAAAAGGGGGGGGGGGGGGGGGGAGGAATAGAGGGAAAGATTAGAATCCCATGGAGGATGCAAGAGAAGTGCCATATGCTAACAATCCCAGAACCCTACAATTTAATGTGTATAGCACGTAGATAATCAGTGACAGTCAGCGCAAAAACCATCACAAAAACTAAAGCTGCTGAACACTTAAGGCAAATATATAAGTCCTTTCATGTAATACAGTAAAAAAAAAATAGTGCAGCGCTGAAGGAAACTTAGACCCCTTTCATACTGAGGCGGTTTGCAGGCGGTATTGCGCTAAAAATACCGCCTGCAAACTGCCCCTAAACAACCTCCGCTGTTTGTTCAGTGTGAAAAAAGTCCTGCAAACCGCTTCTTTGGAGCGGTGTATTCACCGCTCCTGCCCATTGAAATCAATGGGACAGCGCGGCTATACCGCGGCAATACCGCGGCTATAGCCACGCTGTACGAGTGATTTTAACCCTTTTTCGGCCACCAGCGGGGGTTAAAACCGCACCGCTAGCGGCCGAATACAGCTGCAAGAACTAAAAATAGCGCTGTTGTACCGCCGACGCCCCCACCGCCCCAGTGTGAAAGGGGCCTTAAGCAACTAAGAATGATAATAAATGTCCATATATATTCATGGCCGGGAAAATAAATGTAGTAAAGAAGCCGGAAGTCTCAGCGGTGGTAAAGGGTGCTTCATGCAAATCTGAAGTGCTCCTTAATCCGTGCTCACACCACTTGCTAGTCAAACAGCTCACCTTGTTAAAAGGACCCCTGAACTAACAGGAAGGTCTCACAGGCATTCACCACTTGTTAGTGGTCGGGGTTAAATCTTGACTGGAAAGCCGGAAACCTCTTCCATATAGTGGCTTAAAATTTTTCATCCATAATCACATGAAATATATAAAAAATAATATAGTGCTCTCTGTATAGCTAAAAAAATCGGTTAACTTTATTAAAAGACAGGTACTCACATAAGAAGCACTATACCCAGTGCTAGGATAATAGGTGCATGTACTTTAAAGGTGACAGTGAATAATAAGGTGGCTGCAGTGACGTCTTTTAAGGGATAAATCCGCACGCGTATCGTCCAGCAGGACTTCCTCAGCGGTCATAAGGTCCCATACGTCTAGTCAGTATTTTAAAAGAAGCCCCTTAATTCACACCTTTGTTGCCAATGAGGTCCCGAGCGGTAACCGTCCAATCAGAACGCATCGCTCGGGAATAGGAAGTAAAAGAAGCATATTATTTACCCTGGTTACCATAGTGATCACGTCGTCGTGATGACGCAACGTCGGATCACATGACGAGCTACGTCACAAGGTGCCTCCCACCCGAGTTACAGGCAGGGCATGAACCGCTGCCATAAGCTGACACTCGGGTATAGGGAGCGACTAAGCAAAATGTTTACCCTGGTTTCCCTAGTGATCATATTGTCGCGATGACACGACGTCGGATCACGTGATGGGCTATGTCAGAGGGTGCCTCCCTCCCGAGACAAAGGTAGGGCGGGGTCCGCTGCAATAGGGTGACGCTCAGTCACATGATCGAACCAGCATCTCATCAACTGTGTGATGGAACGTAAACAGAGGGGGAGGGAATTTAACCCCAGCCCTCAATACAACTCTGGTTGCTAGGAGACGAGATGCTAATAGGAATATCACTCGTACACAGTTAATTGTAGGCTGAAAACACAGTAATTAGTTAGCCTCACATAGCAAGCGTACCTATAAAGTGGCAGTACTGTGCCTTATTGATCAGAGAACAAAGTTTCAAACGGGAAGGAATCTCCAAATGGAAAAAACCTTCCCACCAAAGAACTTTTAAAAAAGACAGCCAAAAGTTAAAAATTTAAAAATATTGAAACGATTGAATAAAACAACAATTCATAAGAATTAAAGAAAGACCCTTCACTGCAGCCACCTTTTACAATGCAATAATCACCTATTATTACAATAAATGTTTACACTACTATAGCCTACAGACTATATAACCTAAAATGTAATAATAAAAAAAAAAAAAACACTTAATAAAAGAACACACCCCCTGAACTCTTCTATTACCAACGGTACATCGATGATATTATTATGATCTGGGAGGATGACAGATATAAGCTTGATGTTTTCATGCAGAAATTGGATGAGAACAATAGAAACATTATCCTCTCTTGGAACGTGGGCAATGATCATGTCACATTCCTTGATCTAGATATTTCCATAAAAGACAACCAGCTAGAGTTAAAAAATATCACTTCAAACCCACGGACCGCAATGCGTACATTCCACTTGGAAGTTGCCACCATTTACAATGGTTGTGTAACATTCTTAAGGGACAATTTTTGCACATATGAGCATGAATATCTTGCACAGTCTGAAGTTTTATCAGCCCGGTTTGTGAAAAAGGGATATAATAAATCTGACATTACCAAACACATCGAGACGGTTCGTACAATGGATAGAACGACACTTGTTTCTAATGGGCCCAGGGTCAAACAGGATAAATCAGGGAATATAAGAATTATCTTGGACTATAATGTTCAATATAAAAAATTTGAAAAGATCATTTCGCAAGCATTGGCCTATTTTGAAACAGGATAAAACACTTGGCCCGGTTCTCCCCGAAAACCCTCAGTTTGTGTATAAAAGGGCACCATCCCTAAGAGATGAGTTAGCCCCAGGGGTCATCGACCCACCTCTCGCGTTTGAAAATAGGATATTCAATATCCTGACAGGCTTCTACGCGTGTGGGCGTTGCCCACCATGCAAACAAGCTAAGGGTAATATCAAAAAACACAAAGAGTTTATCGCTACAGCCACGAAGAAGGTTCATCAGATCAAAGACTTCATTACATGTTCCACGTCAGGGGTGGTATACATTATGGAATGCGAATGTGGCTTACAACAGGGCTTGACAAATTTGCTTGGAATCTAGGAGCCAGGTTTTTTTTTCAAACGACCGACAAAGCTTTATTTTCAATATAAAAAAATAACTAATCTTAAATTTACACAGAAAGACCGCCCCGCTGGAGGCCCGAATAGCGTCACTAAAACAACGGTAAAGCAGCGCTAAAAATAGCGCCACTTTACCGCCGACGCCCCCCCGCGGCTCGGTGTGAAAGGGCTCTAAGGGTCCGATCAGGTCCGCCTGAAAAACAGACAGGCGAACCTGATCAGACAGCCCGTGTGAAAGGGGTCAAGCAGGGAGATCACAAATAAATTAATTTTAATTAGGAAAAAAATAAATAAAACAGTTTTTATATAAATAAATAAAAATAAAAGCCATTACGAAAAAAAAAAAAAAAAGGCTATCCCCACATTCACTTCCTTCTCTTCTCCACTTTGGGAAGGAGATGGGCGGGCAGTGAAAACAGGCAGGTATTTTGCATTAGCATTGCATTAGCATTGCTGGTTGTAATGTTGTAATACCAACGGCCACCACAAGATGGCGCCAGATTTCAGAAGTACTCCAGAAGGACCGAAGAAGGCCGCAAAGCCCCGGCCTCAATTACCGGCCGGCGCGGCCCGCGATCGCACGGGGGGGGGGGTCGGAGTCCGCACAGAGACGGGATACCCCCAGCTGTGCCGCCCCAGGCGCCAGGTCGCTAATTCTAGTCGCAAATGCGACCTGGCGCCCGGGGTTTGTCGAGCCCTGGCTTACAATACGTGGGGAGAACGTCCCGACCCCTGCACATTCGCATTGGAGAACATATCACTAATATCAAAAAAGGGCTAGACTCACATAATGTCTCCAAACACTTTAAAATATGTCACAAACGTAGTCCTGCTAAATTAAAGTTTTGGGGAGTGGAAAAAGTCATATCCCACTGAAGAGGTGGAAACTTCATAAGACAATTGAGCCGCCGTGAGTCTTTCTGGGTTTATGAGACACATGTGGGAGTACCCACGGGGCTCAATGTCAAGTTTGATTTGAACTGTTTTATTTCTGATCGGTAATCAGTAGTTTTTTATTAAGTTTTTCATTACATTTTAGGTTATATAGTCTGTAGGCTATAGTAGTGTAAACATTTATTGTAATAATAGGTGATTATTGCATTGTGAAAGGTGGCTGCAGTGAAGTGTCTTTCTTTAATTCTTATGAATTGTTGTTTTATTCAATCGTTTCAATATTTTTACATTTTTAACTTTTGGCTGTCTTTTAAAAGTTTTTTGGTGGGAAGGTTTTTTCCATTTGGAGATTCCCTCCTGTTTGAAACTTTGTTCTCTGATCAATAAGGCACAGTACTGCCACTTTATAAGTACGCTTGCTATGTGAGGCTAGCTAATTACTGTGTTTTCAGCTTACAATTAACTGTGTACGAGTGATATTCCTATTAGCATCTCATCTCCTAGCAACCAGAGTTGTATTGAGGGCTGGGGTTAACTTCCCTCCCCCTCTGTTTACGTTCCATCACACAGTTGATGAGATGCTGGTTCGATCATGTGACTGAGCGTCACCCTATTGCAGCGGACCCCGCCCTACTTTTGTCTCGGGAGGGAGGCACCCTCTGACATAGCCAGTCACGTGATCCGACGTTGTGTCATCGCGACGACGTGATCACTAGGGAAACCAGGGTAAACATTTTGCTTAGTCACTCCCTATACCCGAGTGTCAGCTTATCGCAGCGGTTCATGCCCTGCCTGTAACTCGGGTGGGAGGCACCTTGGGACGTAGCTCGTCATGTGATCCGACGTCGCGTCATCACGACGTGATCACTATGGTAACCAGGGTAAATAATATGCTTCTTTTACTTTCTTTTCCCGAGCGGTGCGTTCTGATTGGACGGTTACCGCTCGGGACCTCATTAGCAACAGAGGTGTGAATTAAGGGGCTTCTTATAAAATACTGACTAGACGTATGGGACCTTATGACCGCTGAGGAAGTCCTGCTAGACGATACGCCTGCGGATTTATCCCTTAAAAGACGTCACTGCAGCCGCCTTATTATTCACTGTCACCTTTAAAGTACATGCACCTATTATCCTAGCACTGGGTATAGTGCTTCTTATGTGAGTACCTGTCTTTTAATAAATTTAACCGATTTTTAGCTATACAGAGAGCACTATATTATTTTTTATATATTTCATGTGATTATGGATGAAAACTTTTAAGCCACTATATGGAAGAGGTTTCCGGCTTTCCAGTCAAGATTTAACCCCGACCACTAACAAGTGGTGAATGCCTGTGAGACCTTCCTGTTAGTTCAGGGGTCCTTTTAACAAGGTGAGCGGTTTGACTAGCAAGTGGTGTGAGCACGGATTAAGGAGCACTTCAGATTTGCATGAAGCACCCTTTACCACCGTTGAGACCTCCGGCTTCTTTACTACATTTATTTTCCGGCACATGAATTTATATGGACATTTATTATCATTCTTAGTTGCTTAAGTTTCCTTCAGCGCTGCACTATTTTTTACTGTAATGTGTTATAGCACGCCCAATGGTTCCATACCTTTGCAAAGCGTTTGCAAGAGTCTAGGATTATACCAGCGAACTCTTCATGACATTATCCAGGAGACTTTTTGCCATACCCAAGTTACAGGAAAGTCCTCTTCCAACAGCTGGCAATAGTCAGTTTGGTTGCAAGGTGAATGAAGAATGCCAGGCAGAATGAGTGGTCCTAGGAACGTGAGCAACGGGCTCATTCAGTAAGGCAATCTCCGGGGACTGTGGAATAGGGACTTCAGTCTCCCATCTCAGACAGGCAAACACCTTATTTGAAAAGCCCACTAGATGTGAATCATGAAGCCCAGCATATGACAACCCTGGAGTGCTGAGGTCCCTAGGTACACTTTTCCTAGCAAAGTGCTTGCCATATACCACTGCGTCATTACCTGAACAATGGCCTCAATCAGCAAAACATTTAGGATAGCCTTAGAAGCCCTCAGATAGCAAGAATGCCACTTATCCATTAGTTCTTTCCAAGTCGGCCTCCCAGGAAGACATGTAAGGAAGCATAACTCACATATCTAACAATAGGTCATACATCATGAGATTTTCCCTCACCGACCCATATCTTGAGAGCACCACTGGTCATACGGCATGACCCTATATCTGATGTTTGGGTTTACAGGCAAGGAGTGCAAAAAGTGAGAAATTTGAAAGTACCTAAAAAGGGTGGCATCTTACATTAGGTTTTTGGTTAGAATGAGATGCTAGGCATGCTTCTTTTGAATCTGGGCTGACCTACTAACTGCAC
This sequence comes from Lithobates clamitans, assembly GCA_037952925.1. Taxonomy (NCBI): domain Eukaryota; kingdom Metazoa; phylum Chordata; class Amphibia; order Anura; family Ranidae; genus Lithobates; species Lithobates clamitans. The sequence goes on from JBBGZY010001502.1 coordinate 428,747, forward strand.
ACATACAGGTGCATCTCATAAAATTAGAATATCATCAACAAGTTAAATTTATTTCAGTAATTCAATTTCAACAGGGAAACTCATTTTATATTTCAAGCATTTCTTTTTTTATAATTTTGATGATTATGGCTTACAACTAGTGAAAGCACAAAATTCTGTATCTTAGAAAAAGTAGAATATATTACATAAGACCAATAAAAAAAAAAAAAAAAAAAAAAAATTAAAAAAAAATGGATTTTTAAATACAGAAATGTTGGCTTACTGAGAAGTATGTCCATGTACAGTATAGTATGCATGCAATACTTCGTCAGGGCTCCTTTTGCATGAATTACTGCATCAATGGAGGTGATCAGCCTGCGGTACTGCTGAGGTGCCAATGGAAGCTCAGGTTGGTTAGATAGCGGCCTTCAGCTCGTCTGCATTTTTTGGTTCTGGTGTCTCATCTTCCTCTTGACAATACCCCAGATTCTTTATGGGGTTTAGGTCAAGTGAGTTTGCTGGCCAATTAAATAGCGATACCATCATCACTGACTGTGGAAAATTTGCATTTCATTTGGTAATCAAGGTCCCAGCGTCTGGAGGAAGATTGGAGAGGCACAGAATCCAAATTGCATGAGGTACAGTGTGACGTTTCCACAGTCAGTGATGATGTTGGTCCACTGTGTTTTATCAAGTCCAGAGTCAGCGCAGCCCTCTACCAGGAAAGTCTAGAGCACTTCATGCTTCTCTCTGCGCTGACCAGCTTTCTGAAGATGCCGACCAAGTATTGATTACATACTATACTGTACATGGATATACTTTACAGCAAGCTAACATTTCTGTATTAAAAAAAAAATAAAAAAAATATTGGTCTCATGTAATTTTCTGAGATACAGAATTTTGGGTTTTCACTAGCTGCAAGCCATAATCATCTAAATTAAAAAAGAAAGAAATGCTTGAAATATATCACAGTGTGTGTAACGCATCTATATAAAAAATATACGAGTTTTACTTTTTGAATTGAATTATTGAAATAAATTAACTTTTTGATAAGCTAATTTTATGAGATGCACCTGTATATACAGTGCCTTGAAAAAGTATTCATACCCCTTGTCATTTTCCATATTTTGTCATGTTACAACCAAGAAACAAATTATTTTAGTGGTATTTTATGTGATAGACCAACACAAAGTGGCACATAATTGTGAAGTGGAAGGAAAATGATAAATAGTTTTCAAATTGTTTTATAAATAAGATCTGAAAAGTGTGGTGTGCATTTGTATTCAGCCCCCTTTAATCTGATACCGCTAAAATCTAGTGGAACCAATTGCCTTCAGAAGTCACCTGATTAGTAAATAGAGTCTACCTTTGTGCAATTTAATCTCAGTATAAATACAGCCCTCAGAAGTTTGTTCAAGAAGCTTAGGTTGGCCATACATGTTCAATTATGTTGTACAATTTTCCTTTAGATTTACCTTAAAGTAAAACTAAAAAAAGGCAAAACTTTTTTGTTTTTTTTGTTTTGGATAGAGTGGAGAGGGATTAGAACACCTGTCAGTTTTTATTGCAGTCTGTACACCCGTTAAGGAGAAAATTTTGGGTTGTCCCCAAAAATGTAATAGGAGGAGAAATCCTTCAATGGGGACACTAGTTCTGGTGACCTGGGGGTCCCCACGAATTTCCATTAATTTGCAGGGATTTCCTTTCACTTCCTGTTTGGCTAAGGGACATTAAGTGAAGGCAAATCTCTGCAATGGGACACAGATGGCAAAAAATAAATAAAAAAATCTATAAAATATGACAGGGATTATAACCCTCCCCCGCTCTATCCAAAATTAAAAAGAACACACCTGTCCACAGGACAACTATTAGTCGTACACTCCACAAATCTGGCCTTTATGGGAGAGTGGCAAGAAGAAAGCCATTGTTGAAAGAAAGCCATAAGAAGTCCCGTTTGCAGTTTTGCGAGAACCCATGTGGGGGACACGGCCAACGTGGAAGAAGGTGCTCTGGTTAGAGGAGACCAAAAATTGAACCTTTTGGCCTAAAAGCAAAACACTATGTGTGATAGAAAACGAAACACTGCACATCACCCTGAACACACCATCCCCACCGTGAAACATGGTGGTGGCAGTATCATGTTGTGGGGATGCTTTCCTTCAGCAGAGACAGGGAAAGCTGGTCAGAGTTGATGTGAAGATGGATGGGGCCAAATACAGGGCAGTCTGAGAAGAAAACCTGTTCTTTTGAGTCTGCAAAAGACTTAAAAGTGGTTGTAAACCTCTCTGTGTCACTTGTACCTATAGGTAAGCCTATAATAAGGCTTGCCTCTAGGTGTTGTAAATATCTCCTAAATGTGCACTGTTTAGGAGGAGAGATTTGCTGTACACTGCGCTGATGAGGTCATCTGCGCAAGCGCTGTGAAGAAACAGCCCTCTGTGCCGTTTCTTCACTAGCAAGTGCAGCGACTGATGGCTCCCACGCGGGAGTGATGTCACGCGACTCCAGTCACGGAGCCGGAGTCCATGGCCCCGGAAGGAAGAGGGGTGAAGATGGATGCAGCCACCAGCTGGGACAGCGCGGGCTTCATTTTCAGATAAGTGTCTCATAATGGGCTAGTATACGATGGATACCAGCCTATTATGCTTTTACTTTGCAGGGAGAAGAAAAAAAAAAAAAAAAAAGGGGGAAGTAAAACTCATCAGGGTTTACTTCCTCTAACACTGGGTGCAAAGGTTCACCTTCCAGCAAGACAACAACCCTAAATATAAAGCCAGAGCTACAATGGAATGTTTTAGATCAAAGCATATTCAGGTGTTAGAATGGCCCAGTCAAAGTCCAGACTTAAAGCCAATGGAGAATCTGTGGCAAGACTTGAAAATTGCTGTTCACAGAAGCTCTCCATCCAATCTGACAGAGCTTGAGCTGTTTTGCAAAGAAGAATGGGCAAAATGTCACTCTCTAGATGTTCAAAGCTGGTAGAGACATCCCCAAAAAGACTTGCAGCTGTAATTGCAGTGAAAGGTGGTTATACAAAGTATTGACTCAGGGGAGCGGAATACAAAATGTACCCCACAAGTTTCACATTTATTTGTAAAAAAAAAAAATTGAAAAGCATTTAATCATTTTCGTGTGTGAACACTACTCTAGGGTCGGTCTCCCATGTCCACCAACATACAGACCAGGTGCTGGCCCAATTCATCAGATTCAAATGAGCAAAAAAAACAAAAAACAAAAAAAAAACCCCAATTCTGGTTGGCCTCACATCTAGTAAAATCACCTTTATTTTAGCAAGTCAATAAAAACCATGTCCAAAAACACAAATGGAGGGGCACAGCATCACCATCCAAGCTGTTTTTGGACATGTTTTTATGGACTTGCTGAAATAAAAAGGTGATTTTACCGGATGTGCGGCCAACCAGAATTATTTTTTGCTCATTTATCATTTTCGTTGCAACATGACAAAATGTGGAATATATCAAGGGGTATGCATACCTTTTCAAGGCACTGTATGTTTGTACTGGTTTAATAGAGTGTGTGTTCTTTTTCCTATTACCTTCTAAGAAGAAGTGTCATCATATGCTGTTTATTGTGGTTTTTATCCACACCTCCATATTTTCCTTTCTGTAGTGTGGTTGAGCACTGTATGGAAATGTATAACAGTTTTGGTAAATGTAAATGAGATTGACTAGACATTGTAAAACTATAACCCTCTGCACACCAACAACAGGAAGGGCTAAGGGGGGACACATACTTGTCAGACTGAACACAGTGGTCACAGCAGAAAATGGATGGTAATTTTTTTATTCGGATTCTGTAACCTGCTCCATGAACAACTAATGCTCAGTACACGTACGGGCCGAATGTCGAATGGCCCTTTGGCCAGCTTCTGTCAGACAAGCATGCTGGAAAATCAGCAGTCGACTGGCTCCCGATCAGCGCTTTAAGCCAATTGCTGACCTGAGTATTCTGGGGGGGGGGAGGGGGGGTAGATTGCTGTACTAACATCGGACTGTTAGTACAATGGCTTTCAATTCTTTTTTCATTCAACACACAGAGTTGAATGAAAGACAAACAAACAACAAAAACAAAAACTAGTAGCATGCACCAGGCTTAAAGCATTGAGCAGATAAGACTGCACTTCCTGCATCTAAAAGAAAGCCCCCCGCCCCCCAAGTCTGGCTGGAGTTTAAACTTTAGGCGACATACCCAATAGAGTGCTCAAATCTGTTGTGGGAGGCTCCTGCGAACACATAATAGCAGCCACCAAGCTGTTTGATATACCGCAAACGCTGGAACTGTGGAGTGTCAATAATCCGGACCAGCAGGGGGTGCATTTCAATATGACCATGGATTGGATCATTGAATACCTAAAACAAGAAAAGTAATGCATCAAATGCAAATCAGCAATAATACATTAATCAATAGGCATAGCTTTCCACAACAGAAAACAAAAAAAAAAAAAAAAAAAGCTGAAAAAGCTTCACTACGTCTCCATAAAAACTTTCTGTCCGACATCTTATTTATTCAATGCTCTTCAGAACACGTGTACGTGTGTGTGTGTGTTGTTTCCCGGGGGGGGGGGGGGGCGCGGGGGGAACACCCAGGAAACCATTTGTCAAATCCATTGCGACAATTCTATCCACATGATTACGGGGTATTCATGTGGATAGAAATGTCACAATGTATTTAACAAATTATGGTTTCTTTGGTGTATTGTTTGTAATTGGCGATGGCTTGTTTGGCGTCTGTTGTCTGTCGCTAACCACAATTTTTTTTTTTTTATTTGCTGTTCAATTGTATTTATTCTCTGTCTGAATAAAAGATTTTTAATCAATTTTTCTCAAAACGTTTTCGCTGCTAAACCCCCCTACCCCCCCCCCCCCCCCCCCCCCGGGGAAACTCCTCCATTTTCTGTATTTTTCAGGGTGCACAGCCTAGTCAGCTCTCGCATATGTACCGTATTTATCGGCGTATAAGACGCACTTTTTTTTCCTCTTAAATTCAGGGGAAAATTGTGGGTGTGTGTTATATGTCGATCCCCACTGTGAAAAAAAAAAAAAAAAAAAAAGGAGGAAGTAGAAGAAAAAAAGACCAAGCGCCGCCGAAAAAGACCAAGTCGAGTGCTCGGCTCCACTCGCAGGCACGCCGCCCCGCCTCCCTGCTGTTTCAGAGAGGATGAGAGGATTGAGTGCTGCCGAAAAAGACCGAGCCGACTGTACTGTGTACTCGGCTCGGCGTCCCGCCCAGCTCCTATGATGGACATAACACAGGTCCAATGGTGGGACTGCGAGCGGAGCAGTACACTCGGCTTGGTCTTTCGGCAGCGCTCGCTCCTCTCATCCTCTCTGAAACAGCAGGGAGGCAGGGCGGCGTGACAACGATTACACAGGCTCTCGGCAGCAAATTTAAACATTAAATGTTGCAGACAGCACACGACACTGGGCAAGGCTGCACATGACAATGGGCAAGGCTGCAAATGGACACCGTTCATTCTGCAATGATGGACAAAGCTGCAGATGAACACTGATGAGGCTGCATTGATGGGCATTTAAATGTAAGTTTTTTTTTTCCCTTAAACTTCCCTCCTGAAAGTTTTTTTTCTTTAAAATGCCCTCAAACTTGGGGTGCGCGTTATACGTCAGCGCGTGTTATACGCCGATAAATACGGTAATTTTCCATAGTATAAAGTATAAACTATATGTGGCAGCTTTATAAATTCATAGGTTGTTCCATAAACAGATTAATCACAGCTATAGAAAATACCTGTAATTGATTAATAAATGTAGTAGCATGTAGTCCTTTCTTTGATTAGTTAAAAAGCAGTTGATAGCTAATGCAGGCGTTTTAACCATTGTGTCTCACATAAAAAAAAAGCTTTACCATACATACAACAATGTTAGTTACTTTATAGACTGCTTATCTTCTTAAAAGTGTGGACGTGGCACAGCAGCCACTTCCCCTTTTGTATAAGTATCTGTTGGACTTCACACTCCAGGTAGTACAATCTACTCACCAGACGAAATTTGCTTTCTATGCATAAGTGTTAAATTTTACCAGATTTACTTTCTAAGACCCTCCGCTTGACATCAGTCTCTGATATATCCACAGATTTTTATTTTTTTTTATAAAATTCCATACCCCATTACCGTTTATAAAAATCACTTAGAACCATTAAAACTCCATTAAATCCATTCTATAGCAGCAGTAGCATTGTAAGACTACTATATGTGCTCTGCACTTGTAACTAGTAATTGCCTCTGTCCACGTGTTGCTCCATAACTCAGCAGTTGTGTAAGCTCATGTGCTCCATTCCACCTACAACACCTGGCCATACATTTGAATATATATATTTGAATATATATATTTGAATATATATATTTGAATATATATATTTGAATATATATATATATATATATATATATATATATATATATATATATATATATATATATATATATATATATATATATATATATATATATATATATATATATATATATATACACACATATACACACACACTTTTTTTCCTACTATTCAATAAAGTTGGCACCTCTGTGCCCTTTTTTTTTATCTACCTTGATTTTTTTTTTTTTATACTTTACTTCTGCCATCAAAGTCCAAGGGGGCATCTCCCAATGCACTTGGTGCATGTTCTCTTTGTGATGCTATTTAGGATGCTGGCAGTAATCTCACACTAGTCAATTCCCCAATTTCTTTTTTCTCATGACAACAGAATGTAGTGTTGCAGATGTCTCAAATGGTACTGGGTAGAGGAAACTGCCTCGAAGTAGGCTACCATAAAGCCCAAGACTCATGAAAAAAAAAGTGGAGTCAGACAGCTTCTGGACTGGAGAGTTTGATTTGAACCCAAGTGAGGAGAATCTAAGAGAAAGTTTTTTTCTGTGGAAGAAAAATATTCTGGCTTCAGATGCATCCACAACCACAACCAGGCCCAGTTATGCCAAGTGGTGAATCAGTTCCAGTGATATCTGAAGGTTCAGGATCCTCCCAATGCTAGAACAACATCTGGACACAGCAAAGACACACTATCTGCAGAAGCCTTACTGACTTGTCCTCTCAACAGAAGGTAGTCATACAAGTATCCCATAATTGAAAATGCCACAAAAGTGGGGCTAATATTTGGGCCTGCACCTTGGAAAACACACAAGGTGCAGACAAGAGGCCGAAAGAAGATAGCCATAATCTGGTAGTGTATTGTCCCCAAAGCAAAGTATAGGAATTGCCAATGTGCTAGAAAGATGGGTAAATTTAGGCAACCATCTTTAATGTCCACAGAAACATTCATAGCCTTGAAATTCAAGACAGGGTTAACATCACTTTTAGGTTTGGGAAAAAAAATTGAACAGGTTGAAGTAAAACCCTTGAAGCTATTCTGTCGCAGAACTATAAAACCTGAGAGGGCTTGATGGAGATCTGCTAATTTGTGCAGAGTAAAGGAAGGGTGAAACTGAGGGGGGGCAGAAAGCGAATCTCCAGTCTGTAGCCCTGAGATACCACATCCCGCACCCAGGTGTCTGAGATGCAAGCTTTCCAAGCATCCAAGTCAAAAAATTCCACCTGCATCCTTCAAGGGAGGAACAGCTTTTCTGAGGATTTTGCAGACTGAGTGCCAGACCTTGCAGCAGGTGGACAGGGAGCCGGGGGGGGGGGGGGGGTGTTAATGAGGAGATTGAGGGAACAGAGAAATGAAGGGACATTTCCTAACATTCAGAATGGAGAAGTCTGCAGGCTGTTCCTTAGGTCTTAATTCTATTGAGCTTTTGTGTCACCAGTACCATCCTTGAGGAGGATCATCAAGAGCTGGTTCAAAGACACATTGCCCCTTGAAGGCCATGAGGGTTAAACACTTCTTACACAGGGGTTTCCCAGCCCAGCACCTTAACCAAAGTGTCCTATACATGTACTGACATCAGACAGACAATTGAGATATAAGTAAAGAGTCACAGCTAAAAATCTTCAACTTCATCCATCTACCCCACACATTCAAAAAGCAAAGGATCACCAACCAGTGATCTGATCATTAAGGTATTTTGACCTGTCAGACATGGTTTGACGACTAAAGTCACAGACAGGGTTAAGGGAAGCACAGAGCTCTAGAAAGGGCTTTCAACCGCTTATTGGTTAGGTCCAAGCCTAGGTTCACATTGCAGCGATTTTGCATCCAAATCGGTGGCAATTGCACCGTCCGAATTGGTGCGACGCCGCACCGATTCCCAAAAGTAGTTTCTGTACTACTTTTGGCGACTACAGGGTGCGATTTCCATAGACATCTGTGCAGCAACCCGCACAGAGGTCTCTGAAATCACCCCCAAAGTCGGGACTGACATGCGGGAATTAAATCGTGCAAGTTCAGCTGAACTGGCACTCAAAGACAGACATGTCCTCTACTGGAAAAACGCCTTGTTATAATGGACCTCAACCGGATACAATGGTAATGGACCACAATCTAATAAATGCCATGGGGAGAAAACTAGTCGGGATACTTTTAATAATATTTGGAAGAAATTTTTTGAAAACCAAGTAAAAGTCTCTGCAGTGTTAGGAGTTTTAAACAACCCAAGACTGGAAACTTCACTGGTAGAAGCAACAGGCTGATCCTCTATTTGCTCTTACTTATACAATGCATATCATTCTACAAACACAGACTGCAACTCCTCAAGATAAGTTTATCATCAGTCAAGGACTGGAGTGACTCAGAATTAGGCTGGGTTCACACTGGTGTGCTGTTCGGGATCACATGCAATTTGCACTGCAGTGCAAATTACAAACGATGTCTAGGCGATTTCACCCTTACAGATAGTATGGCTTAATCTGCATCGCATTCAGACCAAACTCGCACAGAACCCTTTTTTTTGGACTGCACTAGAATCGGATCGCATAGGTGTTCACACCCATGCAATCTGATTACTGTCCGAACTGTCAGTTCGGTGTCATTAACATTGTATTGAAACTCCCAGCTGTTCGCATACGGCAGTGTGAATTGCCCTGCGAGTCAGGAGCAATGCGGGAACCCGCAGTGAATTCGCAGGTTTCCCACATCACACGTATATGAACCGGGACTTAGAGGGGTTGAAAGGCAAATAGGCTGTTTACTTTGCATGAGGGATTTGCCCCAGAATTTAGTGAATGTGGCAAAATTTCAATTTGGAAACAAAACTCAAATCACGTACAAGAAGAAAAAAAAAAAACCACCACAGCAGTTTTGCTTGCACAAAATTTGATGGTGGACATCAGCAGAGCTTCACCTCATTCACTGGAGCCTCACGTAGTGGGCGGAGTAATACGCGTTCACTAGGGCAGAGCTTGACAAATTTCCTTTGAATCTAGGCGTTAAAAAGTTAGAAGCCAGGCGCCCAGACCTATAGGAATTGTTCACACCTGCAGGGGTGTAGCATGGGTTGTCAGTGTCCCCTAACCCGTGTTCTTTTACCACTCTGAGTTCCTATCACTAGTTCTGCTGTGACAGATTATTAAGGGATCCTCATAATTCACAGGCATAGTCAAAGAGACATCTCAGGTTCAACCAATAAAAGGCTGCGGGCAGCCAATCAGACTCTGGCTGTGAACAAGGAGGTGGAGCCCTTACTAATCCGTTGTAAAGCACATCTTCATGTAGCAAAAAGACAGCCCAATCTAGCAAAGATTGCAATATTTTCAAAGATATCCCAATCCTGAAAATTGACAGGCCCATATATTCAGCAAAAAGAGAGGCAGCCCCATCCTGCAAAGAGACAGCCCAAAAACCATCAGCTCAACTCACACATAAGAATTTTTTTTCTTGAGAAAAATCGCCCAGCTCTAGCCTAACTTGAGCTGCGCAATGCTTGTGCACAGAGCAGCCATGATTGTCCTCCTCTGGGGTCCCCCGCCGGCACTCCTGGCTCCTCCTCTTCACTGAGAGCCCCCATAGCTGCTTGCTATGGGGGCACTTATGCGTGCTTGCTCCCGACCCATGTCTGCATCTATTGACGAAGACCTGGTGGCTCAGCCCAATCCCCTGCCAATGGCTCTTGCTGCTATCAATCCTCATAATGAGGAGAGTCAGTGGCGGGAGACGCTGCTCTTGTGCGCATCACTGGATTATGATTGGGGTGAGGGGGCTGTGAGGTTCCTGCAGTAAAGAAAACGTTTTTTTACCTTAACGCATGAAGGTTAAAAAGAAAAAAAAAAAACCCACACACAACACAGCGCTGTCTTAAAGTTGTATTAAACTCAATTTTGTAAAAGTTGCTGACAGGCAGAGTATTTATAAACAGAAGAGACCTTATGAACACCTAGGTTTCCAAAAGCTCTGTGACATGAACAGAGTTGTGATGTCACCACAGAAGCAAACTGCACAGATAAGCTGTGTTCTGGTGAATAATGAAAGGCTGAAAAACTAAAATTTCATAGAAGTGGGTTCCTACTGAAACCACATACATATATGTCACCTTCATCCATCAAGAAAACTAAAATACTCAAAAATGATTGCAATTTAAATAGTATGCATTTCAAAAGGATCATGACAGATAAATAGATTAGTGGCCATTGCCAACTTGTTTTTAACCTTCTTAGATCCGGAAGTGTTTACCCCCTTCATGACCAGGTCATTTTTTTGCGAATTAGCACCAAGTTACTTTACCAGTATTTGCACAGTCGTGCAAAGCTACATGGTGAAAAAAAAAAAAAAGTTCCCAACAAGTATATATTGATTGGTTTGCATTAATGTTATAGGGTCTACAAAACTAGGATGACATTTATACTGGAATTTGTATACTACTAATTGGTGGCGATCAGCAACTTATGAATGGAACTGGGATGGTGCAGCGGGCAATCTGACACTAACAGAGTAGGACCCACCAATGACATCACCAATAACACTAATACGGTGATCAGTGCCAATACTATACCCTGTCACTGCACTAATGACACTGGCTGGGAAGGGGTTAACATCTAGGGCATCCAAGGGGTTAAATGTGTGCAGATTTTTACTAAAGATCTTTGTTTCTTATTCCTGCAATCATTCCCTCTGTACAGAGCCCTGTGTTGAATATATATTTTACACATTTAAAATTAGCAGAGAAACACACAGGGAACATAGTTAACCCCTTGATTGCCCCCTAGTGTTAACCTCTTCCTTGCCAGTGACATTTTTACAGTAATCAGTGCATTTTTATAGCACTGATCGCCGTATAAATGCCAATGGTCCCAAAAATGTTTCAAAAGTGTCCAATGTGTCCCGATTAAAAAAATAAATCTCTCCCTCTCATTTTGTAGACGCTATAACTTTATCGCTTATTGCGATTTAACAAAAATATGTAGAAGAATATATAATCGGCCTAAACTGAGAAAAAAACATTTTTTTTTTTAAATCAAAAAGGGATATTTATTATAGCAAAAAGTACAAAATATTGTGTTTCTTGTTTATAGCGCAAAAAATAAAAAAAACGGCAGAGGCGATCAAATCCGACCAAAAGAAAGCTCTATTTGTGTGGAAAAAAGGATGTCAAGTTTGTTTGGGTGCAGCGTCGCACGACCGCGCAATTGTCAGTTAAATCAACGCAGTGCAGAATCACAAAAAATGGCTCAGTCATTCAACAGCCAAATCTTCCAGGGCTGAAGTGGTTTAAAAAAAAAAAAAAAAAAAACCAACAACACTGCACCGTTATGTTAGCCAAATTTTTTGTATACTGTGAAAGAGGATGTTATGCCGAGTAAATAGATACCAAACATGTACTTTTTTTTAAATCGGCGCCATTGGCAGCCAAGTAAACCGGAAGGGACGTCGCTTCCGTGTTTTTACATAAGAGACTCGATCGAAGCCGTTTCCGCCTTTGTTGCAGCCTCAGCCTAGCCGGTGTCTTGTCAGAAAGCCGCTACTCATCAGAATATGTAACGAAGGTGACGCACGGCCATCTTGGTACACCCGCCTGCATTCAAAAGGCGGTAAGTGGACATCTTTTTAACCCACTGAAGTCTTGCATTTCACACATACTTTTACCAGTTTATATTGTGAAGTACAGTATTTTGAGATCCGTGACACTGTTTTGATGTTGAATTTTAAAAGCAGTGGCAAGCCTGCTGATCTCACAGGTTTGCTAATTTGACAGAACACCGCTGCTTTTAAGATTCAACATCAAAACAGTTTGACGGATTTCAAAATTCTGTATTTCACTATATAAGCTCAGTTTACTGGTAAAAATAAGGTGTGAAATACAAGACTTCGGTGGGTGTAAAAAGATGTCCGCCGCTTGCCGCCTTCTGACTGTAGGCTTACTGTGGACGTATCCAAGATGGCCGCGATGGACTTTGCACTTTCTGATAGGCAGCGGCGTTTTGATAGAACACCGGTGGATGCGCCGGATCGTGGATCAGGACTCCCGGTGGGACGAGAGGCCCAGGAAGAGTGGCGGAAGGCCGCATCGGTTGTTATCCCTAAAAAGCCAACCACCCACTCTAAAAATAAAAAAGCCTGCAACCCCTTCAAGCCACGACTGCAAATTTGTGTACGGTCGGTGCTAAGGGGTTAAACTGGGTTTGCATTGTGTCCATTTCTGGCAAACCGCAAAGTTGTTCTTCTATGTTGGGTACTTGAAGCTCTAGCTTATACAGGCAAGAAAAGCAGAAATAAAACCTGATATCACCGTGAGAAAATGGTCTTTGTACACTTTTCTCAGGGTACAGAAATTATCAGCACAAGGAAAACAATCAATACAACAGACAACAGCTGCTGGTTAAAGAAAAACAAAACTATTTTCAAACACTATAAAACAAGTTATCAGTGGGACACTGCTCTTATCTTAGTGTGTGCTCTGGGCAAGCACAGGGGCAGAGTGCCCTTGTGATTTTGAACTGGGATTGGAAAAAAAAAAAAAAAAAAAGGTCACATACAGAACACAATTTAACCTGTGAATAGATTTCCATTAACGTAAAAGTCAGTGGACCCCACTGCTCAATGGCATCATGCTGGCAATCACAGAGCAGAGAGAAAATAACCCAAACTATCGATTCTTCCTCCTGCACAGATCCCAGTGAATCATAGGACAATCATTTCATGTTAACTTCTAGCGCCTAAATTCAAAGATTTAAAAGAAATTAGACATTGTGCACTTTCAAATGTTTCGGTTGTTTTGACAAGGTATTAGTGTAGTTATATTCCCCATGTCATGCGTTTGCCTTACCTTGTAATGGTGGGCTCACATGTTGTGGCTGCAGATTGTAGTGTTATGGCCCATCAATTCCCCCTACCTCCATGTATTAAGCCACTAGCTTGTTCCTATTCGCTAAAAGGACAGACAACTTCTTGTTCTGGGTCCCAATCCGTAAATCAACCTTTCCTCTGTTTTGCATCACAAAGTATTCAAACAAGGAAGACGCGGGTCCAGGTGAGCAGTCACTACAGTGCGGATGCAAGCCACGGCTCGCCACCGATGATCAAAAGGAAGAAAAGAACAGCTGCACACCACAGAAACGTTCCACCGATTTTATTCCAAAAATAGCAAAATGACAGCCAACAAAAGATAGTGTCCGAACCCAGGAGGTGACGAGTGCAATTCACACTGACCTCAGTGCTTCTGGTTTGAAGAAGCACTGAGGTCAGTGTCAAACGCACGCGTCACCTCCTGGGTTCTGACACTGTCTTTTTTGTTCGCTGTCATTTGCTATTTTCAGGATAGAATCAGTGGAATGTTCCTGTGGTGTGCAGCCGTTCTTTTCTTCCTCCTTGCATCACAGAGTGCTGCTCGGCTTTGGATTTTTTAAACGAATGCAAGGCAATCCGACTGGATGAGGTGGAGTTGCAGGGGCAGTGAGCTCACACTCTCAACCTTGTCCAATAAGAGATAGCGTTGCACCAATTCAGAAAATACAAAAGTACTCTCTAAGGCCCCTTTCACACTGCCACGGATGCGATTTTGCCACGATTTCAGGGAATGCCTGTGTAAACTTGAGGTCTATGGACCTCAACCCGCATCAAAGTCAGACCAAAATAGTACAGGGACTACTTTGAAGTTGGTGCAACTTGAAGTCACACAGATGAGTGGTACTCATTGGAACTCATTGGGGAACGACTTGTCATGGGACTTTGCAGTCCCAAGTTGCACAAGTATGAAAAGGGGCCTAAAAAGCACCCGTGCCAAGCAGCTGGCCTCCTGTGTTCAGATTGCAGCAAAGCAGCTGCCACAAGATGGAGATCACTGGAGTGGCGGTGTCTACATAGTTACGCATGTCCAAGCTGTTTTGTCTTTACATTTTTATTTTAAACTGAATGGGTTGTTTTACCAGGTGATCGTTTACAATCACCTTAAAGTGATTGTAAACAAAGTGGCCTTTTAGTCAGTTTATAACGTTTATTCCGTTTGGCTTTTCTCCCCCTCCTTAAAGCGGAGTTCCACCCAGAAATGGCACTTTCGCTGATCGGTCAAATCCAGGTATCTGCTCAAACTTTCGGGCATTGATCGCTGAACTACGCAATGTCCGGCCCCTCCTCATTCCCCCCCGTCTTCAGGGAGACACAGGTCCCAGAAGACAGCAGGGACCATTCAGATCCAGCAGGGTGACTCGCGCATGAGCAGTAGGAAACAGCCTGTGAAGCCGCAAGGCTTCACTTCCGTTTCCCATAGTAAGGATGTCGGCGCCAGCACCCAGAGCTGAGGGACGGGTTGGCTTCGGGAGAGGACAGGACAGGCAAGTGTCCTTATTTTAAAAGTCAGCAGCTGCAGTATTTGTAGCTGCTGATTTTTATTCTTTTTTTTTCCCCAGACGGAACTCCACTTTATTATCATAAAGAAAAAAAAAAAAAGGCATTATCTACCTTTAAATCCCCTTTTTATTGTAGTTCCGATTTCCATCCATATCATTCGTCTAGGGGAATGACGTAAGGAGGTCTAGTCCCCTTGACTGCCGGGATATCATCGGCATAAATTCCAGGAGTCATCTGGCTCTCCAACCCCCCCCCCCCCATCTCGTGAGAGCAAGCGGAGGTGTTCTGGAGGAGAGCCGGATAAGCGCCGAGACGGGAGTATTCTTCAACCACTTTACCCTTTACTGCGCAAGTGTGGTGCCTGAAGCAATACTGTGCACGTGCAGCCATACTGCACATGCACAAGATTTAGCAACGTGGGGCAGAGAAGCGGCTGGATTACCAAGACGCAAAATGGCACTGGCTTTAGTTGCCCTCAGTTAAAATGGCCACAGTGACATTACAGGGTGAATGCAGTTCCAGGCTACTTTTTTTATTGGAAAAAGGCAGATTTTGCTAAATTAAATGGGCAAATTAATTAATCACCATTTTTACATGCTGCATGTATTTTTACTGAAATGTATCAGGCACAGGCTAGACTTCCAGAGAAAGATGCATGATGGGATTTGTAGTAATGAATGTTGCTTACCCCTGGTATAGATCATTAAAACAGAAAATAATTTAGGAGATGGCTGAGCAAATCCTACCCTTTTCAGTCACTGTTCTTTCATAAAAACTGAACTTCAGGTAAGGTGACGGTGTCGGCACATAGCCCACCTGCCCCCAAGCATGTATACTTACACAGCAAGGTTCCCTCACTGTGTTCCCACTATGTCTCAAACTTTGCTAATAGTGCAATGCTTCTGGGTTTGGGGGGGGGGGGGGGGGTGCACAGATGTTCCATATGCAACAGTGCCTAGGCCTACCCTCAATGAATAAAGTAACATTAATTTACAGAGTGCAGTATCATTTGACAAAGATGTAGAGAATATTCAACATTCACATCCTACCCTATCCCAGTGTGGTACAAGCAAATACTACCAACAAAATCTTACTGATACACACGACGACTGACAGTTTAGATAGAAGACTTATAAAATTTATCAGAATGTTTTTAGTGTGTGGAGGATGGGGGAATCCTCCCCACTGTGCTATTGTAATCTGACAGCAGGGAGATTCCCCCGCTGTCAGAATGCACAGATCAGTGTTGCAGCCACTGATCAAGCAGCTTTTATCCAACAGGGCGGTTGAAGAGAAGTGGCCACACATGGATCGATTCACCTATGGCCACCTTAACACAAATTAGCCTGTTCCTTCAAACCACTGTCTGAAGAGAGTCAAATGCTCACAAAATTACATTAAAATCCCCAAATGATTCTACTCTGTTATTCAGCTTTTTTTTCTCTTAATCCAGTCTAATCTTTCATTGCATTTTCTAGATATCAGAATTTGTTTGCTTACACAAAAAAAAAAAAGAATTTTTTTTTCATTTTTCAACAAAAGGGCATGTTTATTTTAGTGTTAAAATATATTAAGATACAAATTGTCCAAACAACCTCAATGGCTTGCCACCAACAAGCACCCAGGTTATCGTCACAAGGTCAACAATGTTCAGCTTACCTTTGTCTTTGTGAAGATTAGGAGAAATGACTCATGGAAAAAGATTTCAAGACAGGCTGACCGCAAGGCTTTATTCACACTAGCAAAAAAAAAAAAAAAAAAAAAAAAACCCTGCTGCAACTACATGAGTTTTATGTTCTACCTGTAGAAGCAGCTCAGTGTTATCTTATGTGTCCATGCACAGGCATATTTTAGGCCACTTTCACACTGCAGACCGTCCCGTGCCGTTCGTTTTAGCGGCGCTGTGTGGGCAGTTGTGGGGCGCTTTTAACCCCAAAGAAGGGGTTAACAAGGGGTTAAAAGCGCCCCACAACCACCCACATAGCGCTTAAAAGCGCCACTGCCGAAGTGCTGCCCATCGATTTCAATGGGCAAGGCGTTTTGGGAGCAGTGTATACACCGCTCCAAAGATGCTGTTTGCAGGACTTTTTTTTTCCTGTCCTGCAAGTGCACCGCCCCGTGTGAAAGCACTCAGGCTTTCATACAGGGGTGGCTTGAGAGGTGCTTTTCAGGTGCTATTTGTAGCGCTAAACACCTGAAAAGCACTCCAGTGTGAAAGTGGCCTAAAGCTCAACGTTTAGAGGTGGGGGGGGAACAAAAAAAAAAAAAAAAGGGCTCCAGAACTCCAGATGCTCTGTACAGGCTTTTTTTTTTTCTGCCAAGAAAACCGACATTTTTTTAAGCCCAGTGTGCATGGAGCCTTATGCAGGGCGATACTAGTAACACCAAAAACATATGACAGCGTTTTTGCACTGCATTACATGCAGAAAAGCTTCAATGCAAATATTGGTGGAACAGTGCTCCTCCCCCGCAGCTGTACCATTCTTCTGGCACAGAAAGCCACAGGCAGTATAGGGGCCAAGCATGGAATCCATCATTCAGTCTGCCACGCTGCCCCCATACCGTATCAACCATTTCTATTAAAGCAGAAGTCTGGGCTAATATTATCTAAGCTTAACCACTTGACGACCGCCTCACGCAGATATACTGCGGCAGAATGGCACGGGCAGGCAAAATCACGTACCTGGTACGCGATTGCCTTTCCGTGGGCGGGGGGTCCGATTGGACCCCCCCCCCCCCCGGTGCCCGAGGCGGTCGGCTTTGGTCTGGGAGCATTCAGAGATGAGGGGGAGGCCATCCATTTGTGCCCCCCCCCCCCCCCGATCGCTCCCAGCCAATGAGAATCTTCCCCTGCCTCTGTGTAGTACACAGAGGCAGGGGATGTGATGTCATCTCTCCTCGGCTCGGCAGTTTCCATTTCGGCGCCGAGGAGAGAAGACATCTGAGTGAGTTGCACAACACAACACACACAGTAGAACATGCCAGGCACACTTTACACCCCCCTTTACCCCCCGATCACCCCTCCCGTCACACTGACACCAAGCAGTTTTTTGTTTTTTTTTCCTGATTACTGCATGGTGTCAGTTTGTGACAGTTTGTGGGGTAGGGCAGTTAGTATTAGCCCCCTTTAGGTCTAGGGTACCCCCCTAATAAAGTTTTAACCCCTTGATCACCCCCCGTCGCCAGTGTCGCTAAGCGATCATTTTTCTGATCGCTGTATTAGTGTCACTGGTGACGCTAGTTAGGGAGGTAAATATTTAGGTTCGCCATCAGCGTTTTATAGCAACAGGGACCCCCATTTAACCCCTTGATTGCCCCCTAGTCAACCCTTTCACCACTGATCACCGTATAAGTGTTAGTTTATTTTTTATAGTGTCAGGGCACCCGCCGTTTATTACTGAATAAAGGTTTAGCCCCCTGATCGCCCGGCGAGGATAGGCGTCGCTCCAGGCAGCGTCAGATTAGCACCAGTAGCGCTAACACCCACGCACGCAGCATACGCCTCCCTTAGTGGTATAGTATCTGAACGGATCAATATCTGATCCGATCAGATCTATACTAGCGTCACCAGCAGTTTAGGGTTCCCAAAAACGCAGTGTTAGCGGGATCAGCCCAGATACCTGCTAGCACCTGCGTTTTGCCCCTCCGCCCGGCCCAGCCCAGCCCATTCAAGTGCAGTATCGATCGATCACTGTCACTTACAAAACATTAAACGCAAAACTGCAGCGTTCGCAGAGTCAGGCCTGATCCCTGCGATCGCTAACAGTTTTTTTGGTAGCGTTTTGGTGAAGTGGCAAGCACCAGCGGCCTAGTACACCCCGGTCATAGTCAAACCAGCACTGCAGTAACACGTGGTGACGTGGCGAGTCCCATAAGTGCAGTTCAAGCTGGTGAGGTGGCAAGCACAAGTAGTGTCCCGCTGCCACCAAGAAGAAGACAAACAGGCCCGTCGTGCCCATCATGCCCTTCCTGCTGCATTCGCCAATCGTAATTGGGAACCCACCACTTCTGCAGCGCCCATACTTCCCCCATTCACATCTCCAACCAAATGCATTCGGCTGCATGAGAGGCATTTTCTTTATGTCCTCCCGAGTAACCCTACCCAACGAACCCCCCCAAAAAAGATGTCGTGTCTGCAGCAAGCGTGGAAATAGGCGTGACACCCGCTATTATTGTCCCTCCTGTCCTGACAATCCTGGTCTTTGCATTGGTGAATGTTTTGAACGCTACCATTCACTAGTTAAGTATTAGCGTAGGGTACAGCATTGCACAGACTAGGACACACTTTCACAGGGTCTCCCAAGATGCCATCGCATTTTGAGGGACCCGAACCTGGAACCGGTTACAGTTACAAAAATATATATATATATATATATATATATATATATAATATAATTTTTTTTAAGAAAAAAAAAAAGAAAAGAAGTTGTTTTATTGTTCTGCTCTTTTTTACTGTATTCTATTCTGCAATGTTTTATTTTATCAAGTTTGCTTTTCAGGTATGCAATTTTTCATACTTTACCGTTTACTGTGTTTTATTGTTAACCATTTTTTTGTCTTCAGGTACGCCATTCACGACTTTGAGTGGTTATACCAGAATGATGCCTGCAGGTTTAGGCATCATCTTGGTATCATTCTTTTCAGCCAGCGGTCGGCTTTCATGTAAAAAGCAATCCTAGCGGCTAATTAACCTCTAGACTGCTTTTACAAGCAGTGGGAGGAAATTCCCAACCCCCCCCCCGTCTTCCGTGTTTTTCTCTGGCTCTCCTGTCTCAACAGGGAACCTGAGAATGCAGCTGGTGATTGGCTCCAAACATCTCTATGGCCTAAGAAACCTACGAGCATTTCATGACTTAGATTTCGCCGGATGTAAACAGCGCCATTGGGAAATTGGGAAAGCATTTTATCACACCGATCTTGGTGTGGTCACATGCTTTGGAGGGCAGAGGAGATATCTAGGGTCTAATAGACCCCATTTTTTTCAAAAAAAGAATACCTGTCACTACCTATTGCTATCATAGGGGATATTTACATTCCCTGAGATAACAATAAAAATGATTAAAAAAAAAAAAAAAAAAAAAAAAAAAAAAATGAAAAGAACAGTTTAAAAATAAGATAAAAAAAGAAAAAAAAATAAAGAAAAAAAAAAAAAAAAGCACCCCTGTCGCCCCCTGCTCTCGTGCTAAGGCGAACGCAAGCGGCGGTCTGTCGTCAAATGTAAACAGCAATTGCACCATGCATGTGAGGTATCACCACGAAGGTCAGATCGAGGGCAGTAATTTTAGCAGTAGACCTCCTCTGTAAATCTAAAGTGGTAACCTGTAAAGGCTTTTACAAATGTATTTTATTTTGTTGCCACTGCACGTTTGTGCGCAATTGTAAAGCATGTCATGTTTGTTATCCATGTACTCGGCCTAAGATCATCTTTTTTATTTCATCAAACATTTGGACAATATAGTGTGTTTTAGTGCATTAAACTTAAAAAAAAATTGTGTTTTTTTCCCCAAAAAATGCATTTGAAAAATCGCTGCGCAAATACTGTGTGAAAAAAAAAAAAAATGAAACACCCACCATTTTAATCTGTAGGGCATTTGCTTTAAAAAATATATATAATGTTTGGGGGTTCAAAGTAATTTTCTTGCAAAAAAAAAAAATTATTTTTTCATGTAAACAAAAAGTGTCAGAAAGGGCTTTGTCTTCAAGTGGTTAGAAGAGTGAGTGATGTGTGACATAAGCTTCTAAATGTTGTGCATAAAATGCCAGGACAGTTCAACCCCCCACCCCCCCAAATGACCCCATTTTGGAAAGTAGACACCCCAAGCTATTTGCTGAGAGTCATGTCGACACAAGTTGCGGGAAAGAGACTTTTTTTTTTTTTTTCCACAAAGTTGTCATTAAATGATATATTGCTCAAACATGCCATGGAAATATGTGAAATTACACCCCAAAATACATTCTGTTGCTTCTCCTGAGTACAGGGATACCACATGTGTGGGACTTTTTGGGAGCCTAGCCACGTACGGGACCCCGAAAACCAAGCACCGCCTTCAGGATTTCTAAGGGCGTAAATTTTTGATTTCACTCTTCACTGCCTATCACAGTTTCGGAGGCCATGGAATGCCCAGGTGGCACAAAACCCCCCAAATGACCCCATTTTGGAAAGTAGACACCGCAAGCTATTTGCTGAGAGGTATAGCGAGTATTTTGCAGACCTCACTTTTTGTCACAAAGTTTTCATATACAAAGTTTTCAGTATATCAAGAGATACGCAGACCGCAATAATTAGGTGCTTGTTTCAAGGTAAAAAATTAATTGCAAGGAAGTGGCAGGCAAAAGAGCCCCCGACGATGGTAGAATGGTTGAAAGAGGTAGAGGATGTGATTGTAAAGGAGAAATATATTTATAAAAAGAGAGGCAACAATAAGAAATTTGAAAAAAATTGGAAACTATGGTTGGAAATTGAATAATATTAGTGGGAGAGGATGGAGGGTGGTTGGTGTGTGAGGGATGGGGAGGGAGGTGCGAGAGGATGGTGGTGGGTGGGGAGAAGAAAAATCGAGAAGGTTTTTTTATGGTGCAACTCTTAGTCTACAATACATGTAAATATGACCGCTTTGTTATTGGAACAAGTGTGTTTTATATTATTGAATTTCTCTAATAAAAAGTAAAGGTAAAAAAAAAAATAAAAAAAAAAAAAAAAGGGAGGAAGTGACATACCTTCATAATACTGATTGAATTTTGGAACAGTGTCCTAAAACAACAGAGCAAATCCAATCTTTCTGCTACGGTCCTGGTTTGAGAGAAAAACATTAAAATTTTAAGTAAACAAAAGGGAAAAGGGATATTGAAACTTCAAGAATATATTTACCTAAAAATGAATTCTGTTTTTTTGCAGAATGTAGCTGGACATCATTTGCATGTAATTTTACCTTTCTTTAGAGTCATGAGCAATAGAGGAAAAAACAGGAAACTCTTCATCTCACTACTTCTACATATCAGATCCAGCAACAACATAATCAGATCATGAGTGGCTGTAGTGGGAGGACCCAGACATCTCAGACTCCTGGTCTGTCCCCACCCACAATAACACAACACCATGATTGACAGGCCAGGAAATTCCCATTCTGTCACGCCCATTTACAGCTACAATTCCCACTGAATGATGGGAATCGTAGTTTGTTCCAGTGGCACCACACAGCGAGTGGAAAGGACATTGGTGCTTCCTCCTATTTTCTTTTTACAGATGACTTTTACAGAGTGTTCATTTACACTTGTAGTTGGGGTCTGTGACAAAGCTATATAACCTGCAGAAAAATCAAGGTCACCAACCTGGCTGAGCTGTCTGGCAGGAGTACCTGCATCACAAAGCAGGTCAACAGGATGACAAATCTTTACAGCATGTAAGTGAGTTCATGCATATGTATTCCATCTGTGTATGTAACCACTCAGCAAAAGTTTGGATTTAACATAAACTCAAGCCTAATACTGGGAATAGGAAATCATTGTCACAACTAACATGCAACTACTGCATCAATGCTGGAAATATACCATAAAAAAATAAAAAATATATATTATATATAGTCACATGACACCGGGGAGGGAAAATGGCTAATTAGGCCAATTTCACCTAGGGGTGTAATCACTTATGTTGCCAGCGGTTTAGACATTAATGGCTGTGTGTTGAGTTTTTGAGGGGGGCAGCAAATTTACACTGTTATACAAGCTGTACACTCACTACTTTACATTGTAGCAAAGTGTCATTTTTTTCAGTGTTGACACATGAAAAGATAGAATAAAATATTTACAAAAATGTGAGGAGTGTACTCACTTTTGTGAGATTGGAATAATATATCTATATCAGGAAATAGGTTTACCTGATCTGAAATTCTTTTAAGTGTTCCTCTGTGAGATCCTGCAGATGTCTTCCTTGTATACCCTGTTCTGGAGACAACAAAGGCAAAAAGGAAAGAAATAACATATCATGAATGTTAAGTAGGGCCAAAAATGAACATAAACAGTGAAGAAGAAATCATATTACACAGCAACCATTATTACATAATTCACCTTTTGCAATTTACAACAAATGAAACAATAAAAGAATATGGGGTTACTGCAATCAAAAAGACTGAAATTTGACTGATTAAAGGCCCTTTTCACATGAGGGGTCAGTTGGGGTCTGCCTGTCCGTTTTTTAGGTGGACCCAAACAGACCCTCCATTCTCCCCTATGGGTAGTCGAATGTAAACAGACTTGTGTCTCTCTCCCCCCCACCCAAGAATACACAGATCAGCGCTGTAGCCATTGACTGCAAACACGGTTTGAAGCAGCCAATGCCAGCAAGACCGTACAGCAGACAGCGGTACGCAGTGGGAAATTTGTCAGATTTCTGCTGAACCGGACAATTTTTGCTTCGTGTATACCCAGCTTAAGGCTCCATTCACACTTGTGCAACTTTGATGTGACTTTTCAATGTTGCATAGATTGGAACGGGTTCCACTGAAATCAATCGGCTGTGACTTGTCATGCGACTTTGAGTCTCCCAAGTCAAACAAGTGTGAACTGAGCCTTAGAGAGACCTCGATGACTGGTGGGGTGAAAATGAGAAAGGCAGTCAGACAGACAGAAGGAGGTAGCACAGAACTACAGATTTTAGGGGCGGTAAACACAAGAACGGACAGCTGCCAAAGCCCTTTGCCTCTCTAGCAGCGGCCTGTTCCTGCCTGCAGTAGGGGGCAGTGTGGTGCCTGAATAAGCTCCCTTTTTTTTAGTTTTTGTACAAACTTTGGAGGTGTACAAAAGTAAACTTCATTCATGTCACTCTACAGCAGCCCAATGTGCTGCGATAAAACAGCAGCTATGCACTGTGTTGCAGTGTGAATGGGACACACAGAAAACAATTACTTTCTGTGTGTCCTTGCAGTGACAGGAGTTTCACGTGGATTCTACATGTATAGCACATACATACGTACATCAGTCCAACCAGGACCAACTTTCACCTAGAAACCCTGGTGTGCACATTAGGCTTAAGATCAGGTCATCATTGGACAGCTAGGGTTCTGTAGTAATGGCCAATCAGCATAGTGCCAATACTAAAGCAATTTAAAGTGTCACTAAACCACCATCAATAAACTGTATTACATGCGGTTCATACTCAGTCACTGTGAGATTTGTTTTCTGTATTCTGCAAAAAACATTGTTGATCCTGCTGCTCTCTATCTCCCCCTTCTGTCCATGTCCCCAATTCAGCTAGGGATTTTCCAGAGCAGTGTTGGCAGCTCTGCACATGCTCAGTTTTCAGTGCATTTCTATGCTGGAAATTGTTTGCTCATATTCGCACATAAAATGTGGAAATGAAAATACCATCAGCATATTTTCTTTTTTTGGGCCTTAGGACAGCAGCTTTCTTACGCATTTATCTTTTTGATACATGGGACCTGATTTTCCACATTGTTTGGGTTATTTATACTCTTTTGGTACGTGACCTATAGTGCTCACTTTCTTGTGTTTTATGTAATTTTATTCTAATTTATCCTTGAGATGTATTTTGTATAAATGCTTATTTAATGACATATATGCTTCTCCAATAGACACCTGGCTCTGTTATGTTAAAATACCCTGAAGAAGGGCATCAAGCCAAAACGTCGGGTTCATCCAATAAGCCTACATGTGTCTGTATACTGTATCATAAACTATACAAATGTTTATGCACTTTTCTGTCTTTGGTGACTTAAAGTCTTTTAATGAATATACTATTTTGGAATAAACTTCTGTTTTATATGATATAGTATTGTTTTTGGTCACTTAAAAAGTCCCGCCCACTTAGGGGGTTCTGTGTTTTTTCTCTATCAATTTTGGGATGTGGTGACCTTAAGCATTGGATCCTGCAGGTCTTGGAATCTTTTTTTCTTTTTTCATCAGCATATAAAAAGTCACCTTTATTTTCACATCATTGAAATGGGGGAAGTGGTAAACCACGGTCTTAACGTGAATTATTATTAGTCTTTTTTTTAAAAATAGGGTTCTGGTTCTGCTGATCTACTTCCGAAAACCCTACTTCCTTGCCATTAAGTTGACCCTCTGATTTTAACAAGTACTGAGCTGTAGGCCTACAACAAGTATGTACATGAAGCAAGTTGGAAACGTCTACAATTCAGATATTACGACAGCCAGGAAATTAGTATTTCTAAAGTAAAAGTCAACAGTAGCAATCTCTGTTTAAGTCAGGAAAGGTTTCCTGGAGATCAAAAAATAAGCAAAGGGGGCCTTAGGTCACTTACGTAAAGCGATATGCACGGGTTCTATACTAATTTAAGTTTGGAATCCTCTGTCGCATCCAAAGTTAGTTCTTTTTCAGCTGCGGTGGCAATAATATTAGCTAAAAAAGTGTAAAATACAGATGGAGGAGGCTGTTCACATGCCATGGCCACAAGTAGGGATGCACCGATACCATTTTTTTTTTTACAATGAGTACAGCTGTCAGCAATGGTACAAAGCATTGAAAAGTTATTTACAAATGAAATAATTTTTTTTTTTTAATTACCATATATACTCGAGTATAAGCCGAGTTTTTCAGCACATTTTTTTGTGCTGGAAGTGCCCCCCTCGGCTTATACTCGGGTCAAGCACTTTTCTGGTGCAAAGAATGACATTTTCTGAACTGAATTTTGGGCCCTGTGTCTCGAGGCCACTACAACATATCCAAAGCTGGGGTTCTTAGCATCAAGTGGCCCCGAGATTTGTGGCCCCAAAGTTGGTTCAGAAAATGTCATTCTCTGCTGCAGAAAAGTGCTTGACATTTTTCGAACCGAATTTGGAGCACCGTATCTCGGGGCCACTTGGTGCTAGGAACCCCAGCTATGGGATATGTTGTAGTACTAGTTCCATTGGGTTTGCACACCAAATTTGGGGTTCCTAGCACCAAGTGGCTCCGAGATACGGGGCCCCAAATTTGGTCAACTGTGTCCACCTGCAGCAATGTCATTTCGGGACCCTTTGGGTCCAGAGACCCCAAATTTTGACTGCAGCTAGGGGGCATCTAGGAACCCTTAACTACCGAGTTTGAAGTTTGGGGGACCTGTGGCTGCAAATGGGCACAGTGAGGCTGAAAATGGGCATTGCTGACCCTCTTTTCCACTTACAGTAGCTGTGCATTTCTCACCCTAGGCTTATACTCTAGTCAATAAGTTTTCCCAGTTTTTTGCGGTAATATTAGGTGCCTCGGCTTATATACGGGACGACTTATACTCGAGAATATACAGTAGCGCTTTTTCAATGTGAAATGTGTAAACATATGTAGAAAAATATTTACTAAGCAAAAAAAAAAAAAAAAAAAAGTTTTAGTTGTTTATCGTTTATAAAATAGACATGAACAAAAGAAAAAAAAGCAGGAAAATAATAATTAAATGGAGGAGAATAGGGAGTTAAGGCTGATTAGAGTAAATTAAGAGTTATCAAGGGGTTAAACAGAGGAACATTTGTTCATCCCTTTGATATGCAGATGAAGAAACAAACATACAAAAAACGAAACAATGGGGGTTATTTACGAAAGGCAAATCCACTTTGCACTGCAAGTTCACTTGAAAGTGCAGTCGCTCTAAATCTGAGGGGTAGATCTAAAATGAGTGGAAGCTCTGCTGATTTTATCATCCAAGCATGTGCAAGCTAAAATGCTGTTTTTTATTTTCCTTGCATGTCCCCCTCGGATCTACAGCGACTTTACTTCCAAGTGCACTTTCAGTGCAAAGTGGATTTGCTTTTAGTAAATAACCCCCAATGTTTTTTTTATTTTAGTGTTTCAGGGCTGAG